>OX578277.1:101251510-101726126 GCA_951217055.1 Gerris lacustris | reverse complement strand
GGCGAACTAGGCGACCGCCTAGGGCGCTAGGCCTGAGGGGCGCCGCAAAATACTTCCCCACCAAGAAGTCAATGTTTTTACAAAGAAAGATAGATGAATAACTTAAATTAGAAGAGACTCAGGGGTGGATCCATGGACAGGGAAATCCCCTCCCCCCCCCCCCCCAAAAAAAAAAAAAAGAAAACACACAACAAAATTTTGAAAAAATATCAATTGAAGAAAATATAGTTGAATATTTCTTACGTTTTATTATTTTTTATTCCCATTTTAAACTAATAATATAATTATTTTGCTAATAAATGAGTATGGTTTATGGAGCAATAGTCAAGTTGATATTAACATTTAAAACTGGGATTCCCACTTGCATGTTTATGTGGGATACAGACATTAACCTATTTTGTGTTCGTTTATTTGCATACTTTAATAGTTGTTTGTTAATATACTCAGTTGTGTGTGTATCCCCTAGTTCAGTTGCTGTATAGGACGTTGTGAAGGTATTTAATAATGAATCAGCAAGAATTAATAGCATAGTATAGCGTTAAAGGTAAAACTTTTTTTTTAGTCTAAAAGCCGATTTGTTTAATAAATGTTTCAAAAATTCTTCAGAAACAATTTTAAACAAACTTTTAGGTGATTGCTTTTTTTAGCTGAAAAGGCTCTATAAAAAGACCTAAAATTCACCATTTCCCCGGATGGTATTACAGAAGAGAGATTAGTAGGTCTGGCAACTGAACCAGAGTTAGCAAGATATTTACATTGTAGCAGTGATTAAATAGTAATTTTTGGATAAATTGTGTTTTATTTGTTTTGTTCTTATTTTTCCTAAAAGTGAGTTGCTGAATTAACTGATCGGCGTTGGCTTAGAATGATGAAGGGGGGGGGGGGGGGCGCGTCTTATAATAGTTTTGCCTAGGGCGCCAAATCCTCTTGCGCCGGCCCTGGATAAAGATGTAAATAAATGTAAGTTTATGCGCATGTGAAAGGGAAACTTATATGGGCCAAAAATAAGCTATTTATGGCCTACCATCTTAATTAAAAATGGGACCTAGTGTTATGTTGGTTTGCAAAAATTAAACTACAGACTGACAGACAGACACAGGACCAAAAATGTTCCGTGATAACTGAAACAGTTTTCTGTCTTGGAATGTTTGAAATTGGAGACATAATAAATCTTTGTTCTTCAGAACGATTACACAATTTTAGTTTTGGTTAGCTCGGATAAATTCAATTTCATGTAAAAACCACTTTATTTGGTAGCAAACTTTACTTTTAAAGGACTTTTAGAATAATAAACCACGTTTTCTCACTTTCAGGATTGTTTGGGAAATCAGAACTATAATAACAGCCTTATCTCTGGCAATTTGAACAAATTATGGCAATAAAGTGTAAATTCACAGCTAATTAAGATGGGTGCTACTTAAGCAGCCCCTACACGGTCAAGCCGCTTGATCAAAACATCGTGTCAAGCTGATTGACACGACCTTCAAGCCGCCTTGGGGCGCATCAAGCATCCCATCAATCTTTTCATCAACACTCATTTGTAGCGGAGTTTTTGACTAGTGATCTGCTCCTCCTGGACTGTAATAAATCAGTATTGTGTAGATACCATGGTTTCGAATCAGGATTTGAGGTGTTGAGCAAGTGATTGACGGAATGCTTGATCAAAATTACTCTAGACTATCAAGCGCTCCATCAAGCCGCTTGACCCATTCAAACTTTCCATCAATCTCCGTCAAGGCAAACAACTCAAGTATCAAACGGGTTCCTAGACTATCAATCATGCTTCACACCATTACTTGACGCGATGTTTTGATCAAGTGGCTTGATCGTGTAGGGGCTGCTTTAGAAAGAAATTAATTTATTAGAAAACTTTGTAATGTTTAATCCTTAATCAAATATTCACTAATAAATTAAATAAAGTAAAAATAAATACTTCTCTCTATTACCAAGAATATGGGAAGGTAGAGGTGCATATTTAGATATCTTTTCTGGACCATACAAGTCCCTTAGTTTTCTTCTGACATAAGTATGAAGCTGTTCATAAAGTGGTTTGATTTCTTCCCAAACATCTTCTACATCGTAACGAAAACCTGGAGACTCATAAGGGAACATCAGATAATCTGAATAATCAGTGAAATCTAAAAACAAAATAATATTTTAAAAGATTGTCATTTAACTATAATAATAAAATTCATTCAAAATAAAAATTAAGATATAATTATCCACCAAAAGTATAAAAAGATCTCAAGACCCATAAAGAGTCAGATTTTAATATCTGTTTAAATTTGTCCACTAACTTTTTACGGATTACTTACTGTTTAGTCTAGCAGCATAGTTGGAGAGGTCAACCATCTGATCATAGAAATCTTTCATTTTCTGACCACTTCGTCTCTGCCATTCTATCCATGTATGTTGAAGCTCATCCCAGTCACGACTTTTAGCCATTATAGTGGTCAAATCTATGATTAAAAAGTAGTTTTATTAGCAACTTAAGGATATATTTTTAGGAAACAAAACTTTTACCTTTTAAGTTTGAGTAATGCTGAGAAGAAGAGCTTTCTTTAAAACTTACCAGGTTCTAACCTGAGACCACATCTAAGAGGATCATTGTAAGCGCAGATTGTTGCACTGTTGTAAATAGCCAGCATGTCATTCACTAGCCGGTTGTACTGAAAACATACGAGACAAAATGTAAGATACTTAAATGGAATTGAAAACACTAATTCAGGTCATATTAGGCATATTGCTTGAGCCTAATACACACATAGCGACAAAGTCCCTCGACACTGAATAGGGCCAGTCACAATCCATTGTCCCTAAACTGTCGTTAAGCAATTTTGTGGTCCATATCTACATAGAAACCAGAGCAAGTTTTGCAACGAAAATGAACACGATGCCCCGAGAAAGTGCTCTCTGTACATTTAACATGTGTCTGAGAAAACATCATAATGCTAAACAGAGCTTGAGAAGAAATATTTTTTTCAGAAATTATTAAGATTAGCGTGAATCTTCTCAAAAAATTAAACAAGATGATGGCCATGGGTCACCATCATCATTACATACTGCAAACCTTTTTGCAGATGGTTGGAGGAAGTCGCTAAGTGTGAACGCTTCGTGTGAGGGTTCAAGTGCGCTTAGTCTAATAGAGAAATGAGGAGGCACGAACCCATGATAGGACTTAATCTGTTTTGTTTGCTCACATTACAGGTAAAATAAATATAAGCTGGAAGTCATTATAGCAAAATATTATAAAACATTTAAATTGGTTATTTTATTTTATTATTTTTTGAAAATGATAAAATACCGTTGTTTAGTCTCATAATTTGCAAGCACAACATTTTTTTATGTATATTTTATTTTTATATACAGGTACAATACTAATTTATTTTGTACAATATGTACAAATTTCACGTTAAAAGAAATGTTTAAACTTTACCGAAATGGTAACACTGTTTTGTAATATAAGATAGCTTTAAGTTATAGTCTGATTCTGTACGTTCTGTATCAATATTGTCCATGTGCTTGTGATGCAACAATAAAACCTTTTCTCTATTCTTTATTATTAATAGTTTTGTTTTATTTTGAATTACACTAGTAAAAACCAACAGTATAACAACGCAAATGTCAAGCAGTGACTGATTCTCTTGAATAAAGGAAGAAATGAAGTTAGAATAATCCCTACCTTCCTATTTCTCCAATTTCTATCTAAATTTCACTGTTTTATCTTAAATTTAAGCCTCACAGGGCCATGCGTTCTCCAGGGTTAAGCCTGGGCTTCTCACAGAAAAAGTATAGCCAGGCTAAGTAGCCTGGGATTCCAGACTTAGACTCTGATCTCTGATTGGGTGGAGTTCACCTTGATTCATGAAGGAATAATAGTAGTAGTAGTAGTAGTCTAGTACTTTATACTAGAACGGGTAGGACGAACCACTTGTTCAAACCTTGCAATTAGGCCATCACTTAGGCCCTTTTTAAGCCCCGCGGTAGAGAGTTCGAGCCACTTCACACATCATACATATGTATATTGTACCGCCGAAGCGAGTATGATGTGATCAATAGTGAGCCATATAAATCAGAGCGTCACGTCGAGGAATCGAACCGCATCTCGTTCCACTCATGATTCAGTGATGGCCGAGCAGACGTGGTTTAACCCACACCGCCCGCTGGCTCTCAAACTCATGAAGGAATAAAGTAGGGAATCAACTTGCTGGCTCAGTTTCAACCATTATTAACAGTTTGCTCTTAACCGATAGGTTGAAGTTAAAACACTTATTGTCTTCGCATTAGGTACCTTGTGGTAAATAAATATATTGCCCTAAAAGTTACATATAAATGTTGATCCCCATTTTGAATAGAATATCTTTCTAGCAACTAGCAGATGTCTACATCATGAGATGACATTCATTGGTAATACTGGTATCTATAGATTAAGCAACTATACTGGTGTATATAGATTAAATAGACAATCATTAATTGATTATAATGTCAGTTAGTATATAGATAGTTTATGGTACCCTGTCAAGTTGATCTCTTGGAAGAGCAGCAACTCCAATAACAGAGAGGTAGCGAAGTTGCCTCCATAGCTTGCGATCCCTGACTCTTTCCTTGGGTATCTTGGCTACTAAATCTGCAATACGGGCTTGTAAATCTGTATAGATTAGTTGAGCCTCCAACTGTAACATTTAAATAATAATCATTAATCATTGGACTGATGTAGATTTAGTTATGCTGTACATTTGTTTAGAGATTGGAATAATCTAAATTAATTTAAATCAGCCTAGATATTGTTCCAGGATAATAGGCTGATTTAAATTTTTAGTATAAATAATTCTTCGAGCATTAAAAATAGAAGATAAAGTAAAGAGTTTACATGATTACATAAAAATAGAAACTCAAGTGAAGTGGTTAAATGATTACATAAAAATAGAAGCTCAAGTAAAGTGTTTACATGATAACATACAAATATTTTATAGCTTAAAATTGAAGTTTTGCAACATTTATCAAACAAAATTACATTTTAAGATGCTATATATGCCCCATAATATTAAAAAGCACAACCAAAATAACAAGTTTAACATAAGTTACAATCAATCGGTGTTTATAAATTATAAGTGAACCAATAATCAATATCTTGTTAATTTTAAATATTTGAGACATCCATTTCTCACAAGTTAGATGAAATAAATGTAGGACTGCATTTTAATGTTTGTTTACAAGCACTGAAAATCACCTATTAAGACCGAAACGGCATTAACAAATAAACGAACAATAAATATTACGTGCAGAGAGACAGTTTCTAAATAAATTTGTTTATCTCTAATCTCTAGTCTATGTCTCTAGTAGAGACGAATAGTAACTTTTCAGGGTTAGTTTATAGGTTATAATGTTGTTCTCTTCATGCCCGTTCTTAAAAACGGGAAAATTATGTGAAAACGGGGATATAAATGTAAAAACGGGATTATAATTTACGTTCACCAATCTAATTATTTTGTAAATTTACATATTATAGTAGAGAATGAATGGCAAATGTAGTGAATTTGTTGAAATCAGGTTGGCAACACTGATTTTGCACTCCCAGCTGTATTGCGAGTCATTCTACGATGTTTTGTTTACTTTTGCTTAACTTTCGTTGAACTTTATTTTTTTTATTACATTAAAAGTGATTATTAATAATTGTTTTAAATCATATTATAAATAATTTAATTTCTGTATTAAATTCGTTTCATAAAGAAATACAAATGTTTTCTTTAATGAATAAATCTTATATAGCGCTTTTTCTGGAGATAAAATTGTGTATGTACCTCGAGAATAATGCATTAATTCCCTTGCTATAATTATCTCCCTCGGCTACGCCTTGGGAGCTAAAAACACTACTTTTAAACTCCCAGCTATATTGCGAGTCATTCTACGATGTTTTGTTTAGTTTTCGTTCGTTGTTTAGCTTTCGTTGTCCCGAGTGTAACGAGATAGTCAACTTAAAACTGAATCCGTGTTTGAACACGGTAACAGCGTCTTGAAGGATGTAAAGGTTAACGTTTTACAATTTAAAATATCGTGATAATAAAGCAGGCTTAACTTCCATCTATTAGTTTTTGAGTTTTCATAGGACCATTTAATTATTATTGAACATTTTATCAAAATTTTGCATAAAAATAACTTCTCCTCGGCGGGGAATCGAACCCAGATTCTCTCCGTCCGTTTTCGCGTCATCACTATATTTTCTCTTTATATGAGAAAGTAAAAATGAAATATGTTATCCTGGTTTGATTCTGTTTCATTCTTTCAAGCAATTAAGAAAAAAAAACACGACACAATTTAATTTATGCTACCAGCAAAATTTAAGGTTAAACTGAAGAATATGATACGGTTTATAGAAAAGATGGCGGACTCTAACGTATTTTGACTCTTAACATATTTTTTTGACAATGGGATATGAACTCTCCTATGAACTAATCATACAAAAATAATTCCTCAAATGTTTAAATCATACAAATGTACTGTTTGACAAAGGAATATAATCTCTCAAGTGTATAGTATAAATTAAGCCAAGTAGTGCCGCCAAGCGATTCTTGACCGTATCATCTCCTTCAGTTCAGTCAAATTTAATTATTACTTAATTAACTTGCATTTCTTAAATATAGTTATATTTTACGGATAGTTTAGTTAGTGTGGGTCGAGAGTTATCCTTCCCTACGATAAATTACAATTTTTTTAAACTAAGTTATCATAAACGTATTTGCACAACACAAGTTAAGATATCATATCGATATCAGGTATGTGACGATGAACACCCACGGTTTCCGCTAGAACGTCCATAGTAAAAACTAAGATCGTATCCGTCATAATTAAATAGGTAAATATATATATATATATATATATATATATATATATATATATATATATATATATATATATATATATATATATATATATATATATCATTCATCGTGTACTTCCTAGAACATAAAAAAATCTACTATAATTAAAATTGATGACTAACAAAGGATAATGAGTCTGAACGTCACTTAAAAACCTGACTATGTACCCGTGGACCGATTGTTACATAATTAAAATAAATTGCAGACCCACAAACCGTGGGAATGGAAAATTATAACATGTATTTATACAACTATTACAAGTTTTCCTTCATCATACTATGACATTAAAGCTAAGCTTTTCTCAAGAGGTTGGTTTGTAAAAATTTAATATGAATTTATTGAGTTCCTATCAAATCAATTGACGATGTCATTAATATGATAATAAGTGACATATTATTGAATATATTTTAATATTAATGATAACCATATAATAAGATCTAATTATGTGAATTTAATTATAGAGTATTATCATTTTCTATAGCATAACTAAAACTGTGTTCATGAATTTATTTATCTTTAAAGAATACAGAATAAATTACTAAAATAGCCAAGTATATGAAGTTGTCTGCTAATTTTTGCATAATAGTCAGTTGCTATTAAATAGACGATTTAAATAAGGGTTAACGCAAATAAAAATAGTCTGCCAATTAGTGTGGCACATAGCTTCTTTGCGTTATATTTCGAATACAGGTACTTAAATAAATTTATGCTTTTACAATCTATTATTATCATATTTATTTAATTCCCCCCCCCCCCCCCCCCCGATTTTTAAAACTGTCAAAATTATTTTGATTTTTTGCATGATTTGAAGTATCAATTTATCAAAATTTAAAGAGCGCAGACGGTTTAAATTAATCCGGGATTATCTGCGGAGTACTTTTAAATATATAGCTGTAAATAAATGATATTTGCGTGCGGCTATACGGAAAAGATACTAATGGGCACAAAAGGTTGAGGATATGTTGGTTCTCAAAAAATTGAGCGATTGACCGACAGGCAAACACGGAACCAAAAATATTCCTTGAAATCTGAAACGGATATCTGTCTTGGAATTTTTGGAATCGGAGAAATTTAAAATTTGTTAAAAACGATCACATAGCTTCCGTTATACCTTCGGTAAGCTCGGAAGAAGTAGCGTTTTGATCTCTTTTGGGTACTTTTTTACTTGAGCACCCCCCCCCCCCCCCCCCCCCTATATCCCTTTGTGTTAATCATTATTTAGACAAAGGAACATATACAGAGTAGCATATATTCCTTAGTCTAAATTACTATTAAGAAGAAGGGACATTTATTCCAGTGTACCTTGGGACAAAGGAATATCACACTTGTGTATATAATTGTGATCATATCCCTTCCCTTAGTCTAATCAACTATTAAGATAAAGGAATATTAAATATAAAACTGCCCCAGGAGTCTCAATGTCTTGGGGAGACAAACACACAAACCTTTGAGACTCTTGTAGGGCAGACTATTGTTTAAATCCAAGGAGGGTGCTAAAGTAAAAAAGTGCCCTCTTTTGTAACTATTAGACATTTGGCAAATAATGATAAGAAAGAATAGTTGAACATTAAAAAAAAAACAAATGCTGAGATCGTGGCTATACAATCATCATACAAGATCGAGGCTATTTTGAGATTCAACAGCAGTGTTGGGACTGCGCTCTCAAAATATAAATTTAAAAGATAATGATACTTTATAGGATTTTTATAGTTAAACAATAAAACTATCTTGCTTCCGAGCTTACCAAAGGTAAGGGAAGCTATTTGATCAGTCTGACGAAAGAAAATTTGTTATGTCTCCGATTTCAAAAATTCCAAGATAGAAATCTGTTTTCGACATCATGAAATATTTTAGTCCCGTGTTTGTCTGTCGTTCAATTTTTGCGAACCAACATATCTTTAAAACTACTTGTCTAATTTAAATTCAATTCGAATGGTAGGTCATAATTATAGCCTATTGTTGGTTACATATAAGTTTCAACCCTCTGCGCTCATTCGATTATTTATTCCACATGCGCTTTATTTACATCTATATCTTCAAATGTACTCATCAAGATTTTTAAGAAATTTGGATGGTTTGTCGAAAGTAGCCACAGATTAATTTCAACCATATGCGCTCTTTAAATTAATATGTAAGTAAAAAATTACAACAATTTTGACAGATTTAAAAAAACGGGGGAAAATGAAATACATTTGACTATAATACATATATGTTGTAAAAAAAAAAAAAAATCTTGAGAGTACACGAAATACGACGTGAGGAAGCTATGTGCCACACTATTTGCGAAAGTATTTTTAAAATGTTCCTTTTTAAAACCAATTTTTAACAAATAAAAAATTGCATCTATATAATGAAAGGTAACAGTTCAGTTACCTTTCATTGGCTCTATGCATTGTTTTTAGAATTCTTAAATTTATATTTATTGTTTTTTACATTTTAATGGAGTCACTTGTTTTTAATTTTAATTTACTTAATAGTTTTTTAAAATTTGCTGAATTAAAAATGCATCATATATTAACTTTTTAAATTTTACTTTATATATTCTACTTTGATCACTGATGAAGCTTAGGCTCCCTAGGCGAAAGCTTTGAATAAAACATAATTTTTTAACCACAACCATCATCGGACTTTTATTCCAAAAAACCCCTTCATTCAATTATAGTCTGCCTTACAGAAGTCTCAAAGGTTTGTGTGTTTGTCTCCCCAAGGCATTGAGACTCCTGGGGCAGTTTTATTCCGCTATTTATTTTAAAATCGAGTTTTACCAAGTGTAAGACAAAATCTTATACAGAAAACTGTAGGACAATGAGTTCTTCAGTTTTCTTAGCTTATATTTTATTCATAATAGTTAATTAGACTAAGGGATATTATCACATTTATATATACAAGTTTGATATTCCTTTGTCCCAGGGTACATTGGACTAAATATCCCTTTGCCTTAATAGTAATTTAGACTAAGGAATATATACTACTCTGTTTATGTTCCTTTGTCTAAATATCTATTAAGACAAAGGGATATGGGGGGGGGTGGGCTTAAGTAAAAAAGTACCAATGAAAATAAGCCTACCAGTAAATTACACCATTCAAAGCCACGTGTATATCTTTCAATGAGAAGAGATCATTAATAAAAGAATACGATGTTTTTATCTGAAAAAGGGTATCAATTGAAATCAGATACAACCAGAACATTACTTCATTATACATCTGTTATTTGTAAGTACTTGCACACATCACACATTAGTTTAACATTAGATCCCACGCTCTTATTAAAACGTGTGCAGAGTACACGACTGAACATTATTGCAATTAATTACGATCCAATCAATGGATTTGCCTCACACTTATTCACTCACATTCGTACATTCACTTAATGATTTTAACTAACAAGCTCATTTGTGTAAATCTTATCAAAACGACAAAATTCATATTGCAAAACAAAGAAAAAAAAGGAGATTCCTTCGCAATACGCTTTCTTGAGTATTTAGTTCACACAGTGTTATTTTAAACTTGTATTAAATGTTATCACTTACTCTAATACAAATAGATTTTGGTTTGGTAATTGTCCAGAAAAATCTCTGTAAACATTTTCACGCACACACTTATTGGTTTTATATTTACTTCTTTTATTTCCAAATAAAAAATGTTTAAATTCATCGACTTATTGGTTATTTTATTTCCAAGTAAAGCATGTGTGAAACATTTACAGACTTATTGGGTATTTTATTTCCAAGTAAAGTATGTGTGAAACATTTACAGACTTATTAGTTATTTTATTTCCAAGTAAAGTACATATGTGTGAAACATTTACAGACTTATTGGTTATTTTATTTCCAAGTAAAGCATGTGTGAAACATTTACAGACTTATTGGTTATTTTATTTCAAAGTAAAGTATGTGTGAAACATTTACAGACTTATTGGTTATTTTATTTCCAAGTAAAGTATGTGTGAAACATTTACAGACTTATTGGTTATTTTATTTCCAAGTAAAGTATGTGTGAAATATTTACAGACTTATTGGTTATTTTATTTCCAAGTAAAGTATGTGTGAAACATTTACAGACTTATTGGTTATTTTATTTCCAAGTAAAGTATGTGTGAAACATTTACAGACTTATTGGTTATTTTATTTCCAAGTAAAGCATGTGTGAAACATTTACAGACTTGTTGGTTATTTTATTTCCAAGTAAAGCATGTGTGAAACATTTACAGACTTTGTTGGTTATTTTATTTCCAAGTAAAGCATGTTTGAAACATTTACAGACTTTGTTGGTTATTTTATTTCCAAGTAAAGCATGTGTGAAACATTTACAGACTTGTTGGTTATTTTTGACTTGTTATTATTTCCAAGCCAAACATGTTTGAAACATTTATCAAAACGTACAGACCCAATAGACAATATTAATGCATTTTTTTCCCCCCTTAAATCTGCCCGGATACAACTGGTACTAAACTTTCTGATTACGAGTAGGTACTTAATTGCTTGGTCCGTTGTTTTCCATTTATTAGTTGTTTAGAGATTACATGGTCAAATTTATCACTTCATATTTTTTACTACGTTTTTATTAGCTTGCTTTCTTGTTTGTTTGTTTGTGGGTCCAGAACAAATCTTGCAATCGATTTTTAACTAACTTCCCGAGTAGCTAGACATTTGAAACTTTTAGAATAGATCAGAACACGATGACAATTCATTATTTAAATAATTTTAGCCATCTTTCAGCTGCATTTAAATCTTTTTCAGCAGTGGCGTAGCTAGGCCATTGTGGGCACCCACGCAAGAATTTTTTGGGGGCCCCCAATGCCCCAGCATATGAGAATCGAAAAAACTGCTTTTTACACGTTTCAGGCTTTTATGGAAGATTTTACTCTTTTAAATCGGTTATCAATATCAATCAATAAAAATTACAAACCAACATATATGTTAATCCTTTCCGTTCGTTTTTAACATAATATGTTTTGTATTAACAAATAGAAGAAATAAAAATTCAAATTACTTCTATAATATTCATACCTTGACTATCAGCTGATTTATCAATCAATGTCACTTTTAATCCTTAGAGATTAAACGTGCAATCTTATTAAGATAATAATCTAAGAAGTACTCATATTTAACAACTTTTATTGCAGCGAAATTTGGAATGACATTTGTGAGTCATATCATAAATCAAAAAGATAAGCTGATGAGATTTATAAAATCCTAAGTAATACAACCTGGCTACAACACAAAATTGAAGTCTTGTTCAATATTCTGTACAAATGGTCTTATCTTTATAATTCGATGGATGTACATAAATACAATTGTTTAGAAACGGATAAATATTTACAAAATGATCACTGCACGCAAGTTCGAATGGGTTTCTGTACAAATGATTACTCCTATGATATTGAATTAAATTGAAAATTATTACAAAATAAATAATCTATACATATAAGATATAAAGAGGAGGCTGCCCACGTAATTGCAAGTTTGACGAGCATGCTTATCAATCATTTAGCACAATCACGTAAAATTTTCCTAATCCACCACACGATACAAGTATGCTTGATCAATCTTTTTGCACAATCATGCCAAATTTCCCTACACCACCACACGATAGAACTATGCTTGATCAATCTTTTTGGACAATCATGTAAAATTTCCCTACACCACCACACGATAGAACTATGCTTGATCAATCTTTTTGCACAATCACGTAAAATTTCCCTACACCACCACACGATACATGTATGCTTGATCAATCTTTTTACACAATCACGCCAAATTTCCCTACACCACCACACGATACATGTATGCTTGATCAATCTTTTTACACAATCACGCCAAATTTCCCAACACCACCACACGATAGAACTATAATAATAAATCATTTATTTGTATTCAAAGCTGCTTGATCAATCTTTTTGCACAATCACGTAAAATTTCCCTACACCACCACACGATACATGATGTATGCTTGATCAATCTTTTTGCGACATAACTCCAAATTTCCCTACACCGGTTTGCTGGGGAACGGTAGGTTTCCCCAGCACTACCGTTCAGGTTAAAACACAACCAATAAGATTATTGCAAAACAAAGAAAAACAATTAATTTAAAGTCCGGAAATCCCTTTCAAATATAAAACTGAGTTAAAACAATTATTATTAGTACTCATCAACTTATTTTGAAATAAATGTAATCAAATTATGGATTAGTCTTAAAAACAAAAAAAAAACTTTAAAAGTAAGCATAGTATACGCCTGTTATCACTCAGTTGAAGGAGTTTAAGTATTCATAACATACGAAAGTACCTAAAGACAAAGTAGTTTCACTGATGTACTACTAATAATTTATCTTTTTCAAAAACTCATAATTCTGAGCTAAACATAAAAACAAATAACTATTAAGGGAAAGAATACACTGCTAAACTGGTTCCATGGATTAACTAAACTACTTTTCATTGTTCTAAACTTTTTCTCCCAGATAATCCTTAACACAAAAAGCGAGAGTAAACAAGTTCATAGAAAGTAAAACAATGCCTTTCTACTTCCTCATAATGGAAACTTTAAATTTATACCAAAAACACAAATAGTTAAAAAGAATTGTCTTAAGTTTATTTAAAACTTACTTCAAGCGAAAAAAATAAACACCTTAAGAAATAAACGACTTCAAAAACTACTAACAAAAGAATCTTACATATATAATAATTATTGTTATGTAATGTTGAAGTCCACTAGTTTAGGATATAGGTGACCACTTTGATTTGGAGTAATCTTAGAATAATACAATATATAGAAGGAGGATCACTGATAACATTGAAGCCAACTTTGGTTGTGTCCCTTACCGCGTTCTAAAAATTCATTTTTGTAAATTGTGACGTCATAACTCTAAAATTATTTGCCTTCGGTTTTTTAATTTAATTTTTTATTAAATTATAATTATTGATAGTCAGTTTAGTTAATTGTAATATTTATCTTGTGTTTTATCTTATTTTAGCCTGAAATATGCTAAAAATAATGCTTATTATATCATGCTGGGCGAGTTGTAAAAAATGACGTCAGAGTGAAACGTAAACAATAACCAATGGCAGGGTTTTTCTTCTTGATGTTCGTGAGCGGGCTTTGAATAGTTACTAAAGCATGGCTAACCTTCTCCTGTTTAAATGAAAAAATGAGTGTTGTTATGTTGGCAGCCTGGTCTTAAGGACACAACCTCTCGGCAAAAGTTGGCTTCAGTCTCTTATCAGTAATTGCTTAGGTTTCGATTCTATGCTCCTTCTATATAAGAATTATTCTAAGGGAGTAATGAATAACTAAACTTTCAAGTGACAAACTAACATCAAATTTATTTTTGGTCTACTAACTAATTTTGCACTCAGGATCATAAAAATCACATTGTCTACTAAAATCAACTCGACATAGCCGCTCTTAACCAGTTTTATCAAATGCTTATTTTTGCCAAGCTATGTCCCGCAGACGGAATAAGTTGACTACATATTCATAAAATAATATTCTTAAAAGGCACTGAAAGATTAACTAGAACACAAAATTCAAGCTTGAAGTAAGTCAGACACTTTTTTGCACGCTATCTACTGCATTCAATACACTTTAAAATCTTCAGTCATTAGATAAGCAGATAAAACTTTATGTATTAATCAAGTTTTTTATTGTTTAAAATGTATTATTGACCTACCAGAACTGTCAATTGCTTGCAATAAACAAAATATAAGAGTTCCTAAAAAAATATAAATCAGAGCTAAGACTGATTGCGTGGAGTAAATAAGAAATAAAATTTGATCTAGAAAAGAAGCTAGAATAATAATAATAATTTCAAGAAAAATATTAACTTTTTATATACTACATTTTTAAATTTTCTGTTGAATCGTATGTAGTGTTCATAATATAATTGTTATTGTTATATAATAATATAATGCTAGTGAAAAAAAATAGTTCCAAATTTATTCACTTCACATAAATGACAACCATCTAGAGAGCTGATCTTAAACCTATAAAAGGACAAATCTTTGTACAACGGATCTCCCCAAAACCAAATCTAAACCATGCCATCGATATATTTGAAATATTATAAATAATATAATTGATAAATAATATAATCGATATATTTAAGAACGCGTATCGTTTTGAAAACGAATTGGATCCGAAACGCTTTCAAAACGATGTGTGAACGTAGTAAATTTCAAGATAAAAAGAACTTTTTATATACTACGTTTTTAAATTTTCTGTTGAATCGTATGTAATGTTGATAATATAATTGTTATTGTCATATAATATAAAATGTTAGTGAAAAAAAATAGTTCCGAATTTATTTACTTCACATAAATGACAACCATCTAGATAGCTAATCTTAAACCTATAAAAGGACAAATCTTTGTACAACGAATCTCCCCAACACCAAATCTAAACCGTGCCATCTGCTGAAAGATGGCTAAAAGTATTAAAATAATGCATTGTCATCGTGTTCTGAGCTATGCTAAAAGTGTCAAATGCCTAGCTTTTCGGGAAATTAGTTAGAAATCGATTGCCAGATTTGTACCGGACAAACAAACAAACAAGAAATTAAGCTAATAAAAACGTAGTAAAAATAAATATTGTAGGTGACAATGGAAAAAAAAAAAATATAATTCTTTGTTAATAATTTCTCAGTTGGAAGAGAAAATAGTTAGTAAATAGACATTTTTGGCAATTAATAGCTTAGAATTTGAATCAGTAGAGAAGAAAGTGAGTAATGACAGAAATTTATAGATTTACGTTCGATATCTCTATATTACTAAGCCATAGCGGGCTAATGCAAAATAAAATATTAATTTATATTGGGATTTATATTATAAATTTATAGTTATCAGTGGAAGACGAGAATATTAATTTATTAATAAATTAAAGGCAATTCTACATTAAACACTTTAATTCCATAGCAAAATACACTGCCAATTAGTGTGGCTCATAGCCAATTAGTGTGGCTCATAGCCAATTAGTGTGGCTCATAGCCAATTAGTGTGGCTCATATCCAATTAGTGTGGCTCATATCCAATTAGTGTGGCTCATAGCCAATTAGTGTGGCTCATATAGCTTCACGTACTTTATTCATTTTATGATTTTACAAGCCATTCTTGTCTCATTTTAATTGTTTCCCCCGTTTTGCTTCCGAGATTACCTAAGGTAACGGAAGCTATTTTTAATATTATTACTATACTACTATTTAATATTATTACTATATTTAATATTTAATGTCAAAATTATTTTGATTTTTAAATGAATAAATGTATCAATTAAGCAAAAGTTAAAGAGCGTAGACGGTTAAAATTAATCTGGTGTTAACTGCGAGCTATCTACGGCATACTTTCGACAAACCATTCAAATTTCAGATAAGTACTTTTGAAGACAATGGTATAAATAAATGTATGTTTGTGCGCATGTTAAAGAGAAACAAATGAGCGCAAAGGGTTGAAACTTATAAAGGATCAAACAATTGGGCTAATTATGACCTACCATACAAATTTCATTAAAATCAGACGTGCAGATTTTAAGATATGTTGGTTCGCGAAAATTTAGCGACAGGTAGATAGACCGACAGACAGACACAGAACAAAAAATGTTCCCTGAGGTCTGAAACGGATTTCTGTCTTGGAATATTTGAAGCGAGCGTAGCGAGCTTCCTACATTCAACGAAATATGCTCCGTGTCTGTCTGTCTGTCTGTCTGTCTGTCTGTCTGTCAGTAACGTTCACGCGTGTGTAAAAGTTGACCGATTTAGTTGAAATTTGGTATACATGATCCTCTTACTAATACTCAGGCTAAGTTCGTTGGACAGCGTGATCCGTCCAAGAGTTCGCGCGCAACGCTCGCGTAAACGTGAGCTTCAAATTTAAAATTGGAATTTCAGGACGGGAAAAAATTCTATCATCACCTATTCGATGAGACGAACATTTTTTTCAAATAAAATATTTTAGTAAAACCAACAACGACACTGCTATGAATTAATAAAGATCGCTAAAACTATTAAAGCGGACCTAAACGTTTAAAATAGAGAAAACAACCTTTTTACCAATATGTTACGTTCTAACGTAACGATTTTAATAAAACTTCATGTACATCGTCTAAAGTACAATTGAAACAAGTATGAAAATTTCAACGAGATATAAGCAGTAGTATTTGAGTAATGAAGTGATACATTTATAATAACTAGGCATCGCGTGGCTCTATCATTGAAGTGAGCGTATAGTAATAAATATGTATTGAATATTGAAAAAAAAGATAATTGTGAATCATGATGAGTTGATAGATAATGGGTCTGGTAGTAGTGCAGCGGCTAGCAGTAAGGGAACCACCCCGCATTCTTACTATTCCACTAACCACAATCTCTATTTCAATATTTGAAGCGAGCGTAGCGAGCTTCCTACATTCAACGAAATATGCTCCGTGTCTGTCTGTCTGTCTGTCTGTCTGTCTGTCTGTCTGTCTGTCTGTCTGTCAGTAACGTTCACGCGTGTGACGATAACTTGAGTAAAAGTTGACCGATTTAGTTGAAATTTGGTATACATGATCCTCTTACTAATACTCAGGCTAAGTTCGTTGGACAGCGGGATCCGTCCAAGAGTTCGCGCGCAACGCTCGCGTAAACGAGAGGTTCAAAAATTAAATTGGAATTTCAGGACGGGAAAAGATTCTATCATCATCTATTCGATGAGACGAACATTTTTTTCACATAACATTTTTTAGTAAAACCAACAGCGACACCGCTATGAATTAATAAAGATCGCTAAAACTATTAAAGCGGGCCTAAACGTTTAAAATAGAGAAAACAACCTTTTTACCGATATCTTACGTTCTAACGTAACGATTTTAATAAAACTTCATATACACCATCTGATGCACAATTGAAACAGGCATGCAAAATTTCAATTTGATACATGCAGTAGTTTGTTTGTAGCAAAGAGATACAAATTATAAATATTGAAATAGAGATGTGTGGTTAGTGGAATAGTAAGAATGCGGGGTGGTTCCCTTACTACTAGCCGCTGCACTACTACCAGACCCATTATCTATCAACTCATCATGATTCACAATAATCTTTTTTTTCAATATTCAATACATATTTATTACTATACGCTCGCTTCAATGATAGAGCCACGCGATGCCTAGTTATAATTTGTATCTCTTTGCTACAAACAAACTACTGCATGTATCAAATTGAAATTTTGCATGCCTGTTTCAATTGCACTTTAGACGATGTACACGAAGTTTTATTAAAATCGTTACGTTAGAACGTAAGATATCGGTAAAAAGGTTGTTTTCTCTATTTTAAACGTTTAGGCCCGCTTTAATAGTTTTAGCGATCTTTATTAATTCATAGCGGTGTCGCTGTTGGTTTTATTAAAGAATGTTATTTGAAAAAAATGTTCGTCTCATCGAATAGATGATGATAGAATCTTTTCCCGTCCTGAAATTCCAATTTAATTTTTGAACCTCTCGTTTACGCGAGCGTTGCGCGCGAACTCTTGGACGGATCACGCTGTCCAACGAACTTAGCCTGAGTATTAGTAAGAGGATCATGTATACCAAATTTCAAGTAAATCGGTCAACTTTTACTCAAGTTATCGTCACACGCGTGAACGTTACTGACAGACAGACAGACAGACAGACAGACAGACAGACAGACACGGAGCATATTTCGTTGAATGTAGGAAGCTCGCTACGCTCGCTTCAATAATATAAAAGCTATTACGGGTGGTTAAGATTCTTATAGTGTATAGGTTTGTTATGAAGTAAAGCTTTGTACCGAGTACCCCCACTCTACCTCACACTACCCTCTTCCACTTATCTTCAACTATGACATTCATCATGATTAACAAATTTCAGTATTTTATTGCAATACGCTCGCTTCAATGATAGAGCCACGCGATGCCTAGTTTAAATTAGAGACAACATACTTTCGTTCTTCAGAACGATTACATAGCTTCCGTTACTTTCGGTAATATAATAAATACTATTTATTTAAAAAGCAGTTTCCTGTATTGCACAATTAAAATGCACAAGAATATTGTTATTAATAAAGCAATTATTGTTTAAAGTTTTATTTAATGATTAATGATAATGGCTTTAGAACAGATTTAAATTATTGAAGACAGATTGTTTGAGCTCAAAGCAATGTTCCGATTGGTAGCGAACAGGAAATACCGTGGGAATTTCATTCTTCTATTAAATTTATTAGTCAGGAATATTGAAAGAATTATTGCAGCAAAATAAACTGTAATTGTATTATTTAAAGTAATGTAGAGATTCAAAAATATATTTTTTCCGTGGTAGGCTGTGAAATAGTAACTTTAGAGCCTAAAAGACATAGCTAAAATCCATTTTTTCATTACGTGGACTAAAAAAATCTTTTCATTACTCCTAGCTGTAAAGAAAAAATCTTTTACGTCCTAGGAACTAAAAGATTTTTTATGTCCGGCGAGTAGTTGTCAAAACTTCCGTTAGTACCGCTGCAGTCTTTGTAGAAATGCTTCTAGTACGATTAAAATCCGCTAGATGTCAATGCGTTTTATTTATCTTTTCTTATAGTGTAACCTCTTTTTAAGGTTTCTTTTTTTAAGTCTCAAGTATGTACTAATATTTGTTATTATTATATATTGATTAGTGATTAATATTTAATGTTTTTTCATTGTTTGCTACCTCGGAAAAAATAGCATATGCTACGCGACTGTGAAGTGTTTTTCTTTACCTTGGCAATATTTACTGTCTCGCTTCGCTCGACAGTAAATGTAATTGCCGCGGTAAAGAAAAAACTCACTTCACAGCCTTGTAACATAATATACTATTAATTGTTCATATTTATTTAACCAGACTTTATGTAGACGAGATTAAAGTAACCACAATTTAAAACTTTTAATATAATACGACCTAATAAAAGATAAAAATGTGTAATACAAATTATATAATATATTTTATTATAATAATATTTATGTTATTTAAATATATATTATAATTATTCTAGAGGAATATTTAATCAACAGGAAAGGCAATGGTTTTTTTTTTAAATTATTTTGAGTGTTTATGATTTGAAATTACTATATTCTTATGTCTTTAGATTAGCGCATGCGTAGTTTTATTTTTTCTCATGGGTAACCTGACACATCGACCGTACAAAGATAACCTTCTTTTACAGGCATCATAATTATCAAGAATCAAAATCAGTTGTTTTCTAATGTAAGTTAGATCAGTATCCAAATATTTTCAACTTCAAATATCAACTTCAATACGACCATGTGATCAGTTAAAAACAATCACTTAACCGCATTGAAATCGTTTTAAATTCACCATATAAACTAAGTTATACACAATTCTGGTATTTATACTAATGTTATGGTTCTTTACAATGATGTGTAACCAGCGCCGGTGCTACACTTTTGGCCGCCACAGGCAAAATGGTTTTTGGACGCCCCATTGAAGTAGTATTTTCTTTTACCGGGGGAGGGGGGGGGGGGGGGGGGGTAAGTAGGAGAAGGGTGCTTTTTGGGGCTTCCCTACATGTATCCTGTGTTTGGGTTATTACACAAAACATAACTGGAAAGTTTCAAATTTTTGTGTTCGGTTCTTTTGGAAATTAAGATGCTTTAACGACCTCCAGGCACAGTCAGACAAATCCTCGGTTTGGTTTCGCCTACGGATCCTAATAATGGATATACCTAGAGATTATGCAAATTCAACAAAAGTTGGCCTATAAGTTAGTAAGCTTTATCATTTTACTATTTAATCTAAAATATTCCTACTTTAAGTTATAAGCAATAGTATTGAAATCATAGAATTGAAATAAATTGGTCGTAAGTATGAATTATCCGCCATTGTCAACAGCTGATAATTTTGAGTTGGCAATGTTATTCCTGTGTGCCCGTCAAAACGATCTTTAAGAATGTAACATTTAATTGTTTTTTATTTTATTTGATTCAAAAGTTATTGAAACCGTGCAAAGTGACAGACAGACAGACGCAGAAAAAAACTATAAGGGTTTCTTTTTCTTTTTTTGGTTTTACCAACAAAACCCAAAAAATAGGCCTAAACCGCCCCTGCGACATGCCATGTCTGGTGTCTAACATTTTATAATATTAATGTCTCTTGCCTACTCGGTACCTCACGCACATTATTATCGTTTTGCAACTATGGATTTTGTTTGTCACTTTATAAATAAAAACATCTGAGGGCGCATCGGCCGCCCTCTGAGTTTGGCCGCCTGCCGCGCCTGTGCGTAGCGCCGGCGCTGTGTGTAACGAAATATATTTGTCCACGCCCACTAACTAGTTCTATGCTTCAATCCTTAGACTCTGGACTCAGAACAATCTTTAGACTTCAAAGATTCATTTTGATAGAATAATGCTAACGATTAAATAAATTTTAAAAAATACAAATTTTCTCCATTTCATGGGAAAACATTGAATCATGGATATGTTTTGGGCATTGAATCCGCACATATCGATATTTCCATTGTTTTTCCATGAAGTGTACATTTGTCTAATTGATATAGTAGATAGATCTTAAGGTGCGAAATTATAAAACATTAATCCATTTTGATTACCATTTGGTCCGCTAGGAGCTCTGATATCATTTTATATAAAATTTAGAACTTCTATCTGTGAAATACAGTACTACAGTGAATGCACGTTAAACCAATCTACTTTATATTATATTCAAACTTTCTGGCACGATATTTAAAAACGCAACATTTTGAATGGTGATTATTGCGTGACAGACATTTCTTCTGTCTAAAAAAATTAATTGATTATTGATCAATTACTTCTATTTTTATAATCTGGATTTTGTAGGATTCAATATTAGAAGAACGTGAATTTCTCTCTAGGTTAACTTCGATCAATTTTTAACATTGTTGAGTCTGCTCATAGATCATGAGCAGACACTACTTCTTTTTTGCGAAAGAGAACTGACTAAAGAAAAAAAAGGATGTGACGAACGAGTCTTTATTTGTATCGAGTATGAATCAGACTGGGATGTTATTGTTTAATATTCTTTGTTATAATGAATGTGTGAGAAAAATCGAGGTGAAGGTCGGCCTTCAAAGCCACACAACTGTTTTTATTATAAAGTAAAGTGTAAGTAATGCTTGCGTTGGTTCCCACAGTGCCGTCAGCTCTTCTGTTTGAATTAAACACGAAGCTAGCAGTACACTGCATGTGCCGCCGGCAATATGTCAAGACAAAAATGCTTTAAGCATGTAACTTCCTTATTTAAAAGAAATTCGACTAAAATTGGAGTGAATTGAAGATTTTTTTAGATGAAATCCTTTCTTTATTCCTTTTTTTTTGTAAAAAAAAAGTCTTTAAAATGATTCAATGTTTCTATCAAGGTTAAACATAACCATGTTACATATACCCATGTACAGATATACCATGTTACAGATCACCCGCTTTTATTGAGTAAAATATATAAAATGGGAATTAGAGGTAGTAGTTACGATTGGATCAGCTCCTTTCTGTCAGATCGAACCTTTAGAGTGTTAGTGAATGGTAAAACATCCACCCAATTTCCAGTTACCTGTGGTGTGCCCCAAGGTAGCATATTAGGACCGCTGCTTTTTGTTATCTTTATTAATGATCTTCCCAAACACTTAAAGGAAAAATGTAGCCAGTGTCAAATTACTTTATATGCGGATGACACTTCAGTCATCGTCGAGGGAAAAGATGTAGATGTATTAGAATATAATGTAAATACGATCTGTCGCGCATTTGTAGAGTGGTGTTCTGTCAACAAGTTGATTATAAATGAATCCAAAAGCACATCGATAATATTCTCTAATAATAATATTTCTCGTCCGCTGACTTTTCTGGTTAATAGTAGTTCCCTGTCTACGGTTCCCATGGGTAAACTTTTAGGATTAACACTCGATTGCAACCTAAAATATAGCGACCATGTCAATAATGTTGTAAAAAAACTTAACTCGGCCTATTATTTAATAAGAATGTTAAGAAGCTTTAATTCGGAAGGAGTTATTATGATGCTTTATTATGGTTTAGCTTACCCTTTCATGTCAAGTCACATTCTTGCTTGGGGCACCAGTGCGCGGGCCAAAAGGGTTTTTATTATTCAGAAAAGAATAATAAGGACGATATTTCATCTTTCTTCTCGCGACTCAGTCAAACCGATTTTCATGCAACATAACCTCCTAACCTTCTATTCAATTTTAATCCAAGAATCCTGCCTATATGCGGCCAATTATCCACAGAAATTTAGAAAATATAGTGACACACATAACATGAACACAAGGCACAAAGACTATCTATACCCATTAAAGTGTAGGACAAGTCTATATAAATTATCTCCCTTCAACTTTGCAGTGGCCTGTTTCAACAGATTACCTGCCTCATTGAAACAATATGCCACAACAAAACAATTTAAAAATAGTTTAAAGAGGTTTCTTGAAACCAAGGCATATTATAGTGTTCAAGAATATATGCAGCAAGAATGTTGAAATATATATTTTATTTAATTAATATTTTTTACTTTTTATTCTATGTTTAAGTTGATTGTCTGTTTTTTTCTGCTCTTATCTAATTTATCACTGTTTATATTTTGATAATTTATACTTATATTATTCCTAATACTCAATGTATTTAAGTTTTTGTATTTATGTATTTAAGTTTTCTTGTATTTTTTTTGTACTATTATACGACCTACTGCATCCAAGCAAACAGCTTGGCAACGCAGCTAATATATAAAATAAAAAAATAATAAAAAAATATAAAATAATCCATTGTTATAACAAACATCATGTTTGCTATGTCATGCTTTTAAAATCAGCACACTGACATAGTCTTAGAACATGAGAAAGAGCAGGAGTTTAATTATATAAGACATTTACAAAAAGAACGATTTAAGTCATAAATATCTAAGTTTAACTGAATATATAAGTAGTAATTTGAATGCAAATGACTAAAATAATAAATGAACAAGACTAATAATGAATGGAACTTTATAACTTAAGCGGGTGCTAAAGTACAAAATCGGTCCGAGACAACTCAGACAAACTTTCTCATATACGAGGTCATAATTATTTGGCCCAGTGTTTTCAATTTATTATGTTTTCGTATGATAATTTAATTATTATTGAACATTTCATCAAAATTTATCATAAAAATAACATCTCCTGGGCGGGGAATCGAACCTGGGCTCTCTCCGTCCGCGTTTTAAGCTTATTTCTCTCAGGAACTAGATTTTTCCCGGGAAAACGGCTTATATCGTTGGATCCGTATTTAAATGAACTACATTTTAGAATTTTTTAATCAAAATCGTCGGGACCGTTTTCGAGAAATATTTTTTTTTCACGTTTTTTCAGGGTTTTTGGGGGGGTAGCGCCCCCAAATTTGGAGCTAAAATTCATTTCTCGATTTCGCCTCGGGGTATGATTTTTCTGAACATGTATGCTAAATTTCGTCAAAATCGGCCCTGTAGTTTTGGCTCCAGGCGTCTGCACAGACAGACGACAGACGACAGACGACGGACAGACATTTTTTAAAAAACCACTTTTTGGATTCAGGGGACCTCAAAACGTGTAAATCCATCAAAATCTCAATATTGAATTTTCCATCCATCACAATACTTTCTCTTTATATGAGAAAGTAAAAAGTGCCATTCAAGGGGAAAAGAGACCCCCTTTTTTCTAAACAATATTCTGCCTTACAAAAGTCTCAGAGGTGTGTGTGTTTGTCTCCCCCAAGGACATTGAGACTCCTGGGGGCAGTTTTATATTTAATATTCCTTTATCTTAATAGTTGATTAGACAAAGGGATATGATCACAATTATATACACAAGGGTGATATTCCTTTGTCCCATGGTACATTGGAATAAATATCCCTTTGTCTTAATAGTAATTTGGACTAAGGAATATATGCTACTCTGTATATATGTTCCTTTGTCTAAATAGCTATTTACACAAAGGGATATAGGGGGGGGGGGGAGTGCTAAAGTAAAAAGTATCTAATGAATAATGAAGAAAATGACTAATGAATTATTACTATTTATAGATCAATTATAGGACTAGAATAACTGAGAGGCTACTTATAAGTCCAGACACTATCATGAGGGTTGATGCTTAAAGAGTTTTTGATTATTTCTACAGTAACTAAAGCATCGATAGTTAACATAAAGAAGCCAATACTCGTTTTAACGATAGAGAGGGTTAACGTTATTAATCTGAAGATAAAAATTAATTGTCTACTTTATTTAAATATTAGTAAATTATATTGCATTCGTCTGAAGTGGTTTAATCCCCGAGAGGTGGAACAATCTTGACACTGATGATAACATGGGGTCAAAGATCAAAGCGGTTGGACCCCATCAGTCTTTTAATCAAACGATGTTAATTGTTATGAAAACTGGAATAAATTACTTTTTTCCGTGGTAGGCTGTGAAATAGTAACTTTAGAGCCTAAAAAACGTAGCTAAAATCCATTTTTTCATTACGTGGACTTAAAAAATCTTTTTATTACTCCTAGCTGTAAAGAAAAAATCTTTTACGTCCTAGGCACTAAAAGATTTTTTCTTTACGACGGGTAGTTGTCAAAACTTCCGTTAGTAGTGCTGCAGTCTTTGTAGAAATGCTTCTAGTACGATAAAAATCCGCTAGATGTCAATGCGTTTTATTTATCTTTTCTTATAGTGTAACCTCTTTTTAAGGTTTCTTTTTTTAAGTCTTAAGTATGTACTAATATTTGTTATTATTATATATTGATTAGTGATTAATATTTAATGTTTTTTCATTGTCTGCTACCTCGGAAAAAATAGCATATGCTACGCGACTTTGAAGTGTTTTTTCTTTACCTTGGCAATATTTACTGTCTCGCTTCGCTCGACAGTAAATGTAATTGCCGCGGTAAAGAAAAAACTCACTTCACAGCCTTGTAACATAATATACTAATATCTACGATTGATACGAAATATAAACATTATATCTTTGTTTAGATGCGTAGAAAGTGATTATTTACGTACTTGTATTCATTGCGCATGCGCGTCTCATAGTTCTGAATAATTCCTCTTCTTTACCACGCTAATGCGGTAAAGAAGAGGAATTCTTCAGCTTTACGCACGATTAGTGAGTTTGTTTACATTTAACAAAACTAATTTGGTGTTCTTTTATTAAAGTAATTGTTTATATCGAGTTTTTAGTGAAAAACAATGAGTGAATCAAGTGACTTTGACGAAAATGTGGAGAATAATACTCCTCCAGAAATAATTAATTCGGCAAAAAATAATGAATTAATGCCATCTTTATCAAGAGAGAGATACGAACTTACATACAGCAAGTTCATTTGTTTCTGTATTTATTATTTAAATCTAACAATCGTAGATAAAGTACGGTACGCAACTCGTGCGAAAACGGCATTTTGCATTGCTCGTGTGGTTTTACCATCCTCGCTATCAAAATGCTACTTTCCGCACTCGACGCGTAATGTACTATTTCTAATTGTTCAGACTGATCAACTATACATTTACCATGGGTTTTCAAAACAGTTTGGAAAACTGGTTCGGTTTCAACCCAAAGGTGTTTCAATGAGAAGTTTTCAAAACAATTTTGAAAAACAACCTTGAACTCCTGGACCAAGGGTTTCTAACAGGGTCCAGGTGAACCTCTTAGGGGTCTATGGAAATTTAAATGAGGTCTATAGTATTCCAGGGACTATTGGGGGTCGTTGATAAATTTAAAAGGTTTGAATATTGATTATTTCAAGAATCTAAAAGAAAAAATTTCGTATCGTTCTAAAGCGAAAATTAAATAATTTCTTAAGCGTCAAATTTTGTAAATAATGTTGGTGGATAAAAGAAGCCTCTTACAATATTTCTTTATTAATTGCACAAACCGGATATCCACATACCACTAGTGAAAAAATAATATCGCCCACCAGCAACAAAGGAACACTGACCCAGTTTAATTTGTGAATTGCAAGACAGTAAATTTTCTGTGCAGTTGGATAAATCCACTTTTTGTGGAACAGTATTTTGATGTTATATGTTCGAGATTATAGCTTCAGATTAAGAGAAATGGCAGACAAATTTCTTTCAGCCAACTGTTACAAATGTACACTACAGGTGAACATAATATATATGTGCGTAGGCTTCCGCGGGTAGACTCGTAATAAACAGCTTGGTTTAACGCTTGGTTGGTGGCGAAACGTCGGACTTCTTCCCCTTCGTGACGCAGATTTCACCGGAAAACCAAGCTGTTTATAATAAATATGTTATGAAATTTTTGAAAATTTACACTGAACACTTAAAACAATAAAAAGAAGATAATATGTTATGTTAGCTACAGTGACTATACGATGATTAGTAATTTCAGGCCAAATATTAAAAAAATAAAATCAATATCATCACAGAATGACATTAATAATAAACAGGTCAAGTGTGTGCTAGTCAACACACAGCGAGGGTCCGTAGGCCACACTATATAGTGTTTAACTGTAAAATGTATAAACAGTGTTTTTTTAAAATGCTAAAAAGCTTACTTTGAACCATTCTAAGGGTCTGATATTATCAAAACATACTCTGCTAAAGTATTTTTTTGCCACTGAACCGGACTAAAACCATATAAATACATCGAAAATACCATAATTATAAAAAAAAGTATTTTGTCAATAAAAAATAAAATAATATTTTTTTCGAAATTTCCAAAAAGTGGTATCTTTACTTTTGGTCGAAGAATGTTCAGGAATTTTTTCAGATTTTTTGCACTTCACATAAGCGAGATAGAGGGGGGGGGGACACGTTTCACACCCACTTCAAACTTGCCTACGCTCGCCTTATCACAGTTATATCCAAAGAATTATATATTTTTGTAATCAGCTCGACGTACCCTTTTATATGATACCCCTCACGGTGTCGAAAAAAAAAAAAAAATTTAACCCTTAAGTTTTTTCACCCTAATTTTTTTGAGAGATATTTTTTTTAAGTCGCTATATTTTTAAAATATGTGGGCAGGTACAAGACACATACATGCCAAATTTCAAAGTGATCGGACGAATGGTGTAGCCGTGAGAGCACGCGAGAGGACGGACGGACAGACACACGCAGGGAAATATAAGGGTCCTTGGTTTTGCCTACGGACCCTAAAAATCAAACTATTGTCCAATTGCAATATCGATATATGTATCTGATATCTGTTATCTGAAATCTTTCTTAGTTTTCGTAGCATAAATTATATCTTTAAAATGTTTCCAATAGTTTGCATTCTGCAAAATTTTGTATGCTGTATATTAATGAAAATGCAAGGAGGACTAAGAAGAAAATATTTTTTTAAAAGAGGTTGATAAAGGAAAAAGGTTGGGAACCCCTGTTTTTGACTCTAGTTATAGATATAAGAAGTATCAGTTTGTCATATCGCCGCTCATCATATACTTACAGCGCATGTCTCAATTATTTTTTCAATTCAATACCCGTTTCCTTACTATTTCTTCAAAATAGTTTGAATACAGACCAAAAATATTTTACTGTTGTGACCTTGAACTCTAAACATTTTGAAATCCCCTTTTCAATGGGTTATTGAATACCAAAACAGTTTCGAAAATCCAGGTATGAGTAGGTTCAGTATATAAAATAAAATATCTAATATATTTCTTGAAATACTTTAAATGGAAAAAATTAATTACATAGCTCATTTAAATTCATTGCAAAAAATAATTACCATTAAATCAATTGTAAAAACAATAACATATTATGTATACTAGAATAGAAAATAATCGATCACACACTTTTACGATGCGCAGTAATGACTTGTTATTTTTCTACCAACTTAATAAAAAAATAAAATAAAAAATAAAATAAGATCAGCATTGACATGCAACTATTCCTCCTTATTGAGTGAAGAATGAAATAGTATTATCAACAAGACGCTTGAGGCAAGTGTAAATACTTACTCAATTCTTAAAACATGTCAAGGCCATGATATACATAATGTTAACAATTTATTCTGTTTCCTCGTCGTACTATATCATTATGAATAAATAATAAGCTTTAGAGATAAATGACATCTTCAAGTATTTATTCCACTACGTCTTTGTTTAGACTTTACTCGAAATGAATTTATAAAAGATATTTTATTACTGGATTCTTTTTTAGATTAAAGCGTGAGATTCATTCTTAAACCCATGTTAATGAGTCATTTTATCTAGAATACAAACTTTATTTTTTATTTTTTTCTTCTTTTTCCTTTAACAAGACCATGTAAGGAATTAAAATTTAAAAATGGCTCAAGGTTTGATTTAAATTTTACTTTTGTTTTATATGTTTTAATATTCTGTACGCTTTATTTATCTTTACGTGTTTCAGCACACATAATAATGAATAATTTTTTTTTCTTCTGATATTGCTTCCGAGCTTACCGAAGGTAACGGAAGCATTGTGTTCACTTTTGAGAACGAAAAACTTTTATGTCTCCGATTTAAAAAATTCCAAGACAGAAATCCGTTTCAGACATCAGGGAACATTTTTGGTCTCGTGTCTGTCTGCCTGTCTGTCGGTCTGTGTGTCCGCGAATTATGAAACGTGTGACGATAACTTGAGTAAATTTCGACCGATTTAAATGAAATTTGGTAGACATGATCATTTTACCAATGCCCAGAACGAGTTCGTTGTACAACGTTATCCGTTCAAGCTTTCAGGCGCAACGCTCGCGTAAACGTGAACTTCAAATTTAAAATTGGAATTTAAGGTCGGGAAAAAAATCGAACTTCATCTATTCAATGAGACAAACATTGTTTCCAAATACAATTTTTTATTAAAACCGACAGCGACATCGCTATGAAGTGTTAAAGATTACTAAAACTATATTAATAGTTTTTACACAATAAACAATATAACAATAATAGTACATTACGCGCCGAGTGCGGAAAGTAGCATTTTGCATGCGAGTGTGGAGTTAGCACCCGAGCGATAGCGAGGGTGGTAAAACCACACGAGCAATGCAAAATGCCGTTTTCGCACGAGTTGCGTACCGTACTTTATCTACGATTGTTGGATATAAACTAGGCATCGCGTGGCTCTATCATTGAAGCGAGCGTATAGTAATAAATATGTATTGAATATTGAAAAAATAGATTATTGTGAATCATGATGAGTTGATAGATAATGGGTCTGGTAGTAGTACAGCGGCTAGTAGTAAGGGAACCACCCCGCATTCTTACTATTCCTCTACATACATCTCCATTTCAATATTTATAATTTGTATCTCTTTGCTACAAACAAACTACTGCATGTATCAAATTGAAATTTTGCATGCCTGTTTCAATTGTGCATTAGATGGTGTATATGAAGTTTTATTAAAATCGTTTCGTTAGAACGTAAGATATCGGTAAAAAGGTTGTTTTCTCTATTATAAACGTTTAGGTCCGCTTTAATAGTTTTAGCGATCTTTATTAAGTCATAGCGGTGTCGCTGTTGGTTTTAGTAAAAAAAGTTATTTGAAAAAAATGTTCGTCTCATCGAGTAGATGATGATAGAATCTTTTCCCGTCCTGAAATTCCAATTTAATTTTTGTACCTCTCGTTTACGCGAGCGTTGCGCGCGAACTCATGGACGGATCACGCTGTCCAACGAACTTAGCCTGAGTATTAGTAAGAGGAACATGTATACCAAATTTCAACTAAATCGGTCAACTTTTACTCAAGTTATCGTCACACGCGTAAACGTTACTGACAGACAGACAGACAGACAGACAGACAGACAGACAGACAGACAGACAGACACGGAGCATATTTCGTTGAATGTAGGAAGCTCGCTACGCTCGCTTCAATAATAAATACAGGAAAAAATAAACTTGCTGTATGTAAGTTCGTATCTCTCTCTTGATAAAGATGGCATTAATTCATTAGTTGTATTTTTTGCCGAATTAATTATTTCTGGAGGATTATTATTCTCCACATTTTCGTCAAAGTCACTTGATTCACTCATTGTTTTTCACTAAAAACTCGATATAAACAGTTGCTTCAATAAAAGAATAGCAAATTAGTTTTGTTAAATGTAAACAAACTCACTAATCGTGCGTAAAGCTGAAGAATTCCTCTTCTTTACCGCACTAGTGCGGTAAAGAAGAGGAATTCTTCAGAACTATGAGACGCGCATGCGCAATGAATACAAGTACGTAAATAATCACTTTCTACGCATCTAAACAAAGATATAATGTTTATATTTCGTATCAATCGTAGATAAAGTAATATAACAATAATTTTAATGTTAATATAACAATAAAGTAGGTACATGGTAGGATGCGAGGAAGCTATGTGCCACACTAGTTGGCAGTCTATTTTTCTTTATAAGCACACATCAAAGATCAGAAATGAAGAATTCTTTACGCAATTTTCTTTTTTCAATAAATTTCATATAATTATTTAACTTAGTGGTTAAATCTATCAAATGTAGGTTATAACCTAAATTATAGAAACATAAATGAACTTAGAGAATAGTGGTTTAAGAATAAATATTTAAGATTATTTTACACTTATTTAATATTTACATATATTTTTTTCAGTAAGTATACTATTTCATCATTATGTTAAACAGTAACGTCCTATATTTACATTTGGTTCAATGTTAAAACAGGGTTATATATATATATATATATATATATATATATATATATATATATATATATATATATATATATATATATATATATATATATATAAAGAGCTGCTTATGAATAAGAACACTTATGAACAGCTGTAAGACTTCACTGTCCTTCCTTATAATACTCATATTGTTAGAATACATTTCGCATACAAAGAATGAAAGAATGGCCTTTAGCAAAACTAAACACACGATATATTACATAAAAATAAACTATAAAAGCCTACAGTACATCAGTGTTTAAAACCGCATTAGAAGAATATCCTTTAGTTTATCTATTTGAAGAATAATACATAATATATATATAATACTCTTTTTACCGGAATAATTTTGTTTCTGAGATTACCTAAAGTAACGAAAGCTAAGTGAACGTTCTGAAGAACGAAATTTGTTTATGTCTCCGATTTCAAAAATTCCAAGACAGAAATCCGTTTCAGACATATAAGGCATCATTTTGGGTTCCGTGTCTGTCTGTCGGTCTGTCGTTTAATTTTTGCGAACCAACATATCTTAAATAATTTCAAGATAAAAAGAACTTTTTACATACTACGTTTTAAAATTTTCTGTTGGATCGTATGTAATGTTGATTAATATAATTGTAATTGTTGTATAATACATAATGTTAGTGAAAAAAAATAGTTCCGAATTTATTTACTTCACATAAATGACAACCATCTAGAGAGCTGATCTTAAACCTATAAAAGGACAAATCTTTGTACAACGGATCTCCCCAACACCAAATCTAAACCATGCCATCGATATATTTGAAATATTATAAATAATATAATCGATATATTTACTGTTTTGCTGTCATTCAATGTTTATCTCTTATATATAAATCACAAATTTGAAACCCGTCAAAATGAAGATTGTAAATATGGGATATGGCAAAACAAATAAAATAACTTTTTTCCGAACTAACTTTCCATACAGCATAATTTGCTGAAACCCAATTAAATTCTGCTGAAAGATGGCTAAAAGTATTAAAATAATGCATTGTCATCGCATTCTGAGCTATGCTAAAAGTTTCAAATGTCTAGCTATTCGGGAAGTTAGTTAGAAATCGATTGCCAGATTTGTACCTGACAAACAAACAAACAAACAAACAAACAAGAAAACAAACTAATAAAAACGTAGTAAAATAACGCGTCCGATTTAAATAAAATTTGGATGGTAAATCATAATTAGCTTATTGTTATTCCCATGTAAGTTTCAACCTTCTGCGCTCATTTTAGGTCCGTCACATCTTGGAGTATATCTCCCGATCTACTGTCTCTAGAGATTTGAAATTCAGTATTCAAGTTAAACGTTATTGCCCAAAAACTGGAAAAAATATTGCGAAAATAAACACTCAAAATTTCTTCGAACTGCGCACTGATGGCAATATTTTTTATTTTTTGAATTTTTGAGTGGGGTATCATTTCAAAGGTATTGAAATTTAGATCACAAATATATATCGCGTTTCCAAAAAGGTCGGCCACTTTACCCCCGAAATTATTAAAACAAAACGTAATAAATGGACAACAAATTCTTCTTGCTATCAAATAATCTTATAAGAGAGAACATTTTGTATCAAGATGTACTGACTTATTATAATAAAAAAATTAGGTAGGTATAGTAAACAATTATTTCTGAAATGAAACGGACCAACTTAATTAGTAAATAAATTGTTTCCACTACTTACGGCAGCAAAATTAAACATTACTTAACTGTTTTTAGGCTGGAAAGTACTATTTCGCTGATTTGTCATAAAATTATTAAAAACAGGCAGGAAAGTAGTTAAAACAGTCAGGAAAATACTTTCTCTGCCTAGGCAGGGAAATATTTCCCTGCCTATATAGGCAGAGAAAGTAACGATGTTTACCACTGCTTGTCATAACCTCCTGATTTTGTTTGTGTTTAGATTTATTTTAATCTGTGTTATTTTAATTCAGTTTGATACTTGTTTTATTACGAAGCAGTGTTATATTATTAATGTATTAATAATATTATTATTATTTAAAAGTTTAAAAATGATAAACTTAAAAAGTATTTTAATTGCAGGTCTTTGAATAATTAATCTCGAGTAAGAAGTGGCAGCACTGGAGCGGAGCACGACTTGTTTTGGTTTGAGTTTGTTGACAATTCATCTCAAACTAACTCTTACCTAAGCTTCCATTTTTTTATCTGCATAGCATGAGTAGATAAAATATTGTATGCAACAAGGCAGCAAAGGAAACATTTCTGCCTCCTTTATTCACTGCCTGCCTCGGCTTCGCTTCGGCAGTTAATTATGATAGCCTGTCCTCGCCTTCGGCTCGGAGGCTAATCTAATCACTCGTCAGGAAAATTCCATTTTGCTGCCTAGTTACATAAATAACTATTGCTACTGTGGACACTTATTTGTGAAATAAACTCGGGCAATGCCGGGTAACCCGCTAGGAGTAAATAAAATCCTCAAAAAACAAAAGTAATCATTTTTTCTCAACACAGTCGAAGTAGTTGCCGCTGATAGGAGAGTACTTATAATTTTACAAATCGAGCATGGAGCTTGGTACTCGTAAATTCATGTATATTATATAGTAAGCTTTATTTGTAGCAATGATCAATACATTGAGAATGAGTAAGTAGTTGTAACCGGTCTGTATTTTATGAATTTTATTTATGGTTTATGACTATATACTGAAATAATGAATAATTAAACATAGTTTTTTGTAATTTAATATCTTTACTTGATAACCTTCACTAATTCTAAGTTGTTTTTATTATGAAGTAAGTTATATTTAATCTCTTTAATTATTTAATCTCTGTGATTAAGATTAGAACACAATAAAGAACATTTTTTTTTTTTTAAGTCTGTTTCTTTCTAAACAAGTCTTGTATAAGTGAATTGTAACAGAATGCTCCCACATATAACGATTGTTATCTGGATCTATGAATATTGAAATGTGTGTCAATGAATTGTATTCACCTGCAATGATTAAATCTGGGTTTGTAGTTTAGTAGTTTTTTTTTTCATCTACAACTAATGCTTTATTACTATTAGTAAATAGAAAGCCTTGTAATCTCAATGTTTTCATGACAAGTTTGTTTCGGATTCAGATTAATCTTATCTTGTATAGGTTTTCTATTGAATTCTCTGCATTTCCAATTCAAGCAGACCAAGGGAGTCTACTGGGTGGGAAGATTTCTTTTGTTTGGTTTCTCTCTGGTCCTTGACATCAGTGACGGTGGTTCCTCGACGTTGCTAAGGTGAAATCCCCAAGCCAGGACTCCAGGAGAGTCTTCGTAGTCGAAGTAGAGGTTGTATTGTGTATTGGCGAAGATCGCATGGGATCCGTTCCCATGGTCCAATGTCATCCTCTGACGCAACCCCAACAAACACATCCTTTGGAATATTACATGTTCGGACTATTCATCCAGACTGATTCCAACGACTCAAGAATAATTCTTAGAATTTTTTTTTTTGATTCGGTGAGGTCAGGGCTAATTTAAAGTGTAATAATTGCGGCACTTCTTTAGAATGTTACTCCCCTTATAAAAAAAAACAGAGGGAGTAACAATCTAAAGAAACTGCCGTGATTATTAAATTTTAAATTATCCCTGACCTCAAATATTCTTCATCTTATACTCAATGTTCTTCTTTAGACTATTACTCCCACTATAATAACAGAAGTGTGATATTCCTTTGTCCTAAAGTACATTGGACTAAACATCCCTTTGTCTTAATAGTTATTTAGTCAAAGTCATTTATAAGGTTTGATCCACCCAAGCAATGTACCGTCCGCGGGATAGTCACGGGCATGTGCAATGGATAAAAGCCATTCCAACCCGAATTGTGACAGGTGACAGGGTTTCGTACCATCCTCCAAACTGTTCCAACCCACACAGGGATCGTTTGCGAATCGTTTACTGTACGATCCAAACGATCCTCTGACAATAACAAGTACTGGTTTTTATGACATGCGCAGTTATGTCAATCGTCACACATCAACAGGAAAACAGGAAGGTTCCCTAACTGTTGGATTTCCTTGAATGTTTTTAATACGGTGCATTATTATAGTCCTAAACCCGTTCCAATCTGACATGATTTTACTACAGTACAATGTGAGCGCATGCGTAAAAAACCTGTCCTAAACGATTGTTTATCCGTGGGACGATACAAATTGAGGGGTTGCAAGAAACCTATATTCGAAAAAAAGAGGAGTAACAATCTAAAGAAGTACCATAATAACTACGTTTCCATGATGTTTTAAAAAGGATTGAATCCTGATTCGGGATTTAACAAGTTAGGTGTTACCACGAGTTCTATTGAATCCGTTTTCAATATGTTTTCAGAACACTAAACATTTACTACATAGTTTACATTGATAAAGGTTATAAATAATTTTGTTACCTTCACCTTGTATAACCAGGTTTGTTTTTAAGTATTTTAAAAAACAAAACTGAAAATGACAAATACGTTGTTATGTTTTCTTGACAGATTTGACAACAGTCCCTATACAAACCCGCTAGGGGCGCTCACACCAACATTCTGCGCATGTCAGAATCGAGTTCAGGTGTTTCCATGAAACTCGATTCAGATACAATCCCAGAATTTAGTGTATCGTATCGGGATCCAAATCGTATTTAGTCCCTATTGAGACATTATGGAAACGAAGTAAATATTTACAGAATTCTAAGTATGCAGATTGCATTTTAAGGTTATAGTCAATACGATTGATCTATGTCCTTAAACAATATAAGACATAGATTACATATTATATCATAATCTTTAATTCCAATGCTTTATGTAGTCGAAAGTGCAACAGACATGAACAATAACTCACGTTTACTGCACCTTAATGTCTACGCCTTATAATTCAAATTGAATTATTCCAATTCTTACCTGTTTTTGGTTATACTACATACAGACATATTAATCTCGACAGTTAAAGGTTTAATAGCAAATCACAGTAGCAAACATTATATCGATTTCGACCTTCATAATTGTTTCTTATCAGTAACTGAGATGGCCAAATATGACTGTTAAATATTTAATTAATATAAGACGAAAGGGTTTTTTATGTCAATGACTTTTCTTAAAAGCTCCTTTAATTATGGATACCAAAAACGTTTTGAAGTGAAGTTATTAATACCCTAAAGACCTGAATAAGAATAGGCATAGTGTAGAAATATGGTAAATTAAAATATTCATACTGCAGTATAAAGCATGAATTTGCATGAATTGTATTAAGTAGTAAAATAACTTCTATGATATTATTAGCATACATAATATTATGAAGTAAAAAGGACTTACAGCTTTAAGTTGTGTTTCTTCGTTGACATCCGTTTCAAATCTCCACTGTGCGTCCACATTGGCTGTACACTGTTCAGAGAGGGCGATGTCTACTTGATAGAGGATATTTCTTATTTCCTGGTCTGGAACGAATCTACCATCATACCCAGCTGGACTATCGTCTTGAGACCTAAAGCAAAAACAAATAATTTTTGAGGAAACTTCTTGGTGGACTCTGCAAGATTAAAATATATAAACGCTTACAAATCTATAATCCAGAAAAAGATGCCATCAAATAGCAGTAACTTCTTGGTGGACTCTGCAAGATTAAAATTTCTAAAGGCTTACAAAGCTGTAATCCAGCAAAAGATGCCATCATTTTACATTTTTGCGTCGATAATCACCCAATAATCAATCAATTATATTTAGGGTTCCCTCAAATGAAACTTAGGACTCAACAAAAGACCTGAAAATCGCTGTTAGATTTGGGAGCGTCCATCGTCCATGGAAGTCATCTTTGAGGAATAATATAAACTGTCTATCCACGAAAATTCAACCTTTATAGCTTTCAGCCTTCATAAGGCCATCATCAGTGCCAAAATGCAGCAGATATAGAGTTACATTATTAACAAAAATCAAGTGAAAGGTGAGTCTACTTCATGACGGAGATTGACTTAAGACTCCATTGACATAACTCAGAAGGGAGACTTTTTTGTGTCTAATTTCAAAAATGCCTCAACAGAGATTCGTTTCAGATATGAGGGAACATATATGGTTAAACATTAGTAGTAGGTTAGGTTAGCATTAGGTTACTGCTGTTTTTACTGTTATGGGTTGAATTTACGTGGAGAGACAGTTTATAGTATTCCTTAAAAACACTGTTTATTGCTATTACTGTACACTAGTTTCATAGTTATATAAATCAACAGACGGTTTATCGGGAAGGTTATGATTGGTTATTTAGAATAGAGATATTTGGACATCCTTGCCTGGGATTTGCCGTAGCAATCTAATAAGTGTTTATTCAATAATGACAATTTCAATAATGAGTCAATTTTACAGAACAAAGAATTTAGTAAAAGTAACAAAGGATTTAGCTATACAAAAGAAATCCAAATAGAAAACTCTATGTCTGACCCCTAATTTTTAAGAATTGAAAAAAAAAAAAAAAAAAAAAAAAAAACAAGATTTAGTTGTTAGCACAATATTTAGCTTTATTTTCCTAGACGCGACTCCAGCGATATCTGCTCAAGTGATAGTCGCCCAGCGACAATCGCTGAGCACTCACCTAAATGTGCATGTTACCGCTTTCTTAGCTGAGCGTCTCAACATGCAAACGCAAACTCTAAGGTACGTTTTTCTTGACGCGACTCGGTAGGTCGACGGGTAGGTATATAAACATATGAATAGACAGACAAAAATACTATAGAGTATTTAGTAACTATTGAACAATGAGTGAGATAGTTACTCACAGTTTGTTAAAATCCACATTCATTGTAATATATTTATCACATCCACATCACATGAAAAGTTATCCAGCTAAGGTAAACTTTTTAATAATTTAATTTTTATTTTTAAAATTTTATTAATTGTTGATTTTTGTTTAAATTAATGTTTAATAAGGAAATAAATTATAGTTTTGTTAGGTGAATTATAGATAGTTTTGACAATTTTGTGTTAGTTTTTACTGGTCTTATATTACTTTGCTTTGTAAGTTTCATCGCACATTTCCGTTTCCCCAATTTTGAACCACTTCCCGTGATTCAATCTTCCTCAAATTTTGCACATAGATACAACTTAGGTGAACAAAACAGGAACCAAAAAAAAAAAAAAAAAAAAAAATGGCGTCAAATTTATTTGCTTTTCAAGTTTCATCGCACACCTATTACCCCAATTTTGAACCACTTACCGTCATTCAATCTTTCCCAAATTTTGCACATAGATACAACTAAGGTGAAGAATACAGAAACCAAAAATAAAAAAATAAATAAAAAAATGGCGTCAAATTTATTTGGTTTTCAAGTTTCATCGCACACCTATTTATTACCCCAATTTTGAACCACTTACCGTCATTCAATCTTTCCCAAATTTTGCACGTAGATACAACTAAGGTGAAGAATACAGAAACAAAAAAAAAAATGGCGTCAAATTAATTTGCTTTTTAAATTTCATCGCACACCTATTATCCCAATTTTGAACCACTTACCGTCATTCAATCTTTCCCAAATTTTGCACATAGATACAACTAAGGTGAAGAATACAGAAACCAAAAATAAATAAATAAATAAAAAAATGGCGTCAAATTTATTTGGTTTTCAAGTTTCATCGCACACCTATTTATTATCCCAATTTCGAACCATTTACCGTCATTCAATCTTCCCCAAATTTTGCACAAAGATACAAATAAGGTGAAGAATACAGAAACCAAAAAAAAAGGTTAAAAACAAGACCAGTTTTGAAAAATGGCATTTTTATATTAATTATTTTAAACTGTTTTTAACCAAATAGAAAATAGCAATAAGTACAGATTTGTTAAAATAAATAGTATTATATGTTTTTGTTATTTTTAGGCCTGAAGATGCCCAGGTTTGGGCGAAATATAGCCAAAATGAAAAAATATTATAATCCCTATAGACCATATACTAGAAGAATTGTTGATCACTCTGAAGGACGAAATTCTTTTTCTCAGATTTCAAAATTTCCTTTGCAGAAATTCGTTTTAGATATCAAGGTAATCTGTCGTTCAATCTGTCCGTCAACGTGTTTGCGGACCACCTCATCCTAAAAACAACTTGTACGATATTGATACAGGTTGGTTGGTAGGTCACAAATAGGCCATTGTTGATCCCATATTAATATCAACTTTCGTCGCCTATTTCTTTTTATTCCACATGCACCCAATTTATTATTTCACACCAAATGTTAGCACATTTTTTTCCTACTCTGCGCATGTGCTCAATCTTTTTTGATTGAAACCTAAGTTTCCTAACTGTACTTATCTATTTTTTTTTTTTAAATAGATAATTTGCTGAAATAGTCCAGTGCAATTAGACATTGCACTTCGGAAAAATTAGGGGAAAGCTGAAATTTGGCATGAGCCTTGATATTGCGGTTCTAAACAAAATGTCAAAAGTCCCCATTGATCCGAGTGCCGCTAAAAGAACTACGCGGGGTCAAAGATCATCAAAATCGGTTTTTTGTGAATATCTCATTAACGATCACGTTTACAGAAAAAATTCAAGTAACTAAATTTGTAGCTTAGAACATTTCCTACAATAAAGATTTCATGATTTTCATTCGTAGGTGTAACGGTTCTGGAGATAATTCGATTTACAGAGTTGTTTCAAATTTGTTCAAATATGTTTCAAATTTGCAAGAATTGAAGAATGCAAAATTCAAAAAAAGCATATATATATTTGTATCCAACTCTTCAGCAGCTTTCATTTAATAACCCACTCGAAAATTAAAAAAATATAAAATTTTGAGTTTACCACATTTTTGCGAATTGCGCATGCGCATATTTAATTTTTAACTTGTGCGTAATTTTTTTCTGTGCTTGATTCAAAAAGTTGCGCCAGTGTTTCAAATTTCACATCACCCTCGGCATACTTCACATTGCACTTTACCTCTAAGGTGGTGTGGAAAGGAGTGCACGTTTCATGATAAATAAGAAAGTAAATTGAGGTTATCCCCAAAACCGTTACACCTACGAATAAATGCCATGGGATCTTTTTTGTAGGAAATGTTCTAAGCTACAAATTTAGTTACTTGTATTTTTTCAGTAAACGTGACCGTTAATGAGATATTTACAAAACACCGATTTTGATGACCTTTGAACCCGCGTAGTTCTTTTAGCGGCACTCGGATCAATCGGGACTTTTGACATTTAGTTTAGAACCGCAATATCAAGGTTCGTGCCAAAATTCAGCTTTCCCCTAATTTTTCCGAAGTTGAGCCTTTTTTTTGTCTAATTGCACTGGGCTAAAAGTATCCCACAGATTTAATAATGTCAACCCTATTCCTACATTCAATATTGAATAAAAATAAGCGTATCCCCAGTAGACATCGAAACATATATCCGAACTTCATATGACCCAATAATATGACGGGATGAAGCATATACGGCGCACAAATTGCCAGACTTTTTTTTTCCATAAATATCAAATAAAAACAATAGATTGTGGAAAATAAAGATGCTTTTGTTAAACGTAAATAATTTAAATCGATATTCTTATTTCCTGCTTTTATTTCCAAGTCTTTAATTATCCAGAAGGGATCTTATAAACATAAAAATTACAAATGTTTAACAGTTAAATTAATAAAAATAAAGAAATAAATAGCTAAGTATTATTATAAAACAATTATCACGTGATTGAATGCGATCCAATAACGAGGGTATGAAAAGGTCAAGGTCAACTAATAGATTCTAGATTTAACTCTAAATTAACTTCTCTTCTCAATAAGTCGTGACTCGTGACGTAAGATTAACAGCAGCATCAAGAATGTATGATACTGCTTACAGGAATTTAAATCAGATTCTAAAGCTCAAATAGAATAAGGTGATAGGAGTTTTTCTGTAAGTACAAAACAACGGTTTTATAATAAATAAATAATCACCAAGAAATCAATGTATACAGGATGTATCAATTTTTAGATGACCCAAATGAAAGGGTGTTTCGACACGTTCATTTGGAGTAAAAAAGTTCATACGCGTGTTGTCCAATTCTCAACGGTGTATGAGCTATAACAAGTGATGCGGTGCATAATGAACTCGCATAGATTGTGGTCATATATCACCCATACTTTGTTCTCAATATTCCCACCAGGATAATTTTTCGGTGAAAACCTAACATATTCTTATTCAACCTGAAAACAGGTTTAACATTATTCTACGTAAAAAAGCATATAAGAATAAGCTTAGTTTTTAACACCCTCATCTCGGTCACATTTGTTGCAAAACTTTTGTAACAATAGTTACATATTCATTTGCTACTCATAAAGCCTTTTAAAACAATGTATGGCATATCATGCTGACTATAATCGTCATATTATTGGACCCAATCTTAAATTTAACATTATCAAAAGAAGTCAATATGCTGTGAGCCGAATTTAATTTCGTATAAATTCGCAAGTTCTCAGGAGCTAAAACTGTTTTCCTTAAATCATAATCCATATTTAATAAAGTTATTGCAGGCTCGCCTGTTTTTACCTTTATAATCTTTATTTAATATTATTAATGCAGGCTCGCTACGCTCGCCTCTATATATACAGCATTTCTACATAATCTTTATTTAATAAAATTATGGAAAATCGTCGGAACCGTTTTCGAACAATGATTATTTTCAGAGTTTTTGGGGGGCAGCGCCCCTTAATTAATGTCTCGATTTCACCTTGGGGTATGATTTTTCTGAACATGAATGCCAAATTTCGTCAAAATAGGTCCTGAAATTTAGACGACAGACAGACATTTGTTAAAAAACCACTTTTTTGGACTCAGGGGACCTCAAAATGTGTAAATCCTTCAAAATTTCAAAATTGAATTTTTGTCCCATCACAATACTATCTCTTTATATGTGAAAATAAAAAAGACTGTTTTAAAATCTATCGACCTTCACCAACATGTCATGTTTGCAGCTGGTGTAGGGCTTAATAGTGGTAATTACCATATTTTTTTTATGAAATTATAACTAATAAGGCCTACACGAGCTACTAGCATAGCATCTTTTGTTTTGCAACAATGACTTTCTCGACCACTCAGAGTTGGAATATTTCAACATATTTGGTACTGTTTTAAAGCTTATTAATAGCCCCAATTTTTTTTTTTTTAACTTTGTACGCATTTCTTTCAATAGGGCTATAGCGATATGTGGGCTCAAAGTTTTTCGTTATTCAAAAATTGTTGTTTTTGTTTTCAATCAGCTCTGGGCCAAACTAAAAAAGCAAACAGTAAACTTAAATACAGACTATTTTTATAGGAAATATCCTTGTCTTTCAAACGCTGAGTCATCCATTGTTCTAAGATTAATTTTATGAGTTATTGCAAATTTGTTTGGAAAAGGTACGAGGTTTTTTTTGGCAATATAAGAGTATTTTAACACAGTCTTGTTTTTGCTTGTAGCTGCTTACTTATGCCACCGTTGAGAATTGGACTTAGCTTATACGACTTTTTTTTGCTCCAAATAACCAGTAACACCCCTTTCAATTTGGTCATCTGAAAATGATACACCCTGTATACAAAGGAAATAGTAGGTGGTCAAACTGGAAGAGTGTATAACGAAATGAAATATTGGCAAATGAGGAATGTAGAATAAAGGGTGCTCTCACACAGGATCCGACTACATTACATGCGACTTCCGACTATGTACGACTACGCACGACACGGTAGTATGACTTGAGCTCTCACACTGGATCCGACTACATGCGACTTCCGACTATGTACGACTACGCACGACACGGTAGTACGACTTGAGCTCTCACACTGGATCCGACTACGTACGACTACGCACGACTCGGTAGTACGACTTGAGCTCTCAAATTGAAGCAGTTTTACGAACATTTCAATTGACTTGCGAACATTTTGACAAGATGAATGGGTTGTTTTACCTCGTCGAATGTAATAGTTTATTGTTGAGACAAAGAAAAAAACGTTTAAGAAAAACGGAATGGATTAACCAGATATTCTTGAAGAGAGAAGAGTATGGCGAATTTCACCATTTAATGGGAGATTTAAATGAAGATCCCGAGAAATTCTTTGACTACTTCCGTTTGAGTTTGGACACGTTCACCTATATTCTGGAAAGTATCAAACCTGAGCTGACAAAACAGAGCAATTTTCATCTTGTGATATCGCCTGAAGAGCGTTGACTGTTACGCTAAAACGAGTAATCATTAAAATGCATTTATTAAAAAGAAATTATTATCGTGATTTATTTAAGAAAAAAAAATACATTGATAAAATCTAACCTTTATTTAAGAAACAAAAATATGTATATCTTTTTACATTATTAAAATCTAACTATTTATAGATACTAAAAAGAAACAATTAATTTTTCGGTATTCATGATTTGGATATTGTACACAAAACACTGAAAAAAAACACTGAAAAAAAATAAAACTTAAAAAACCGTATAAAACAACTTAAAACTTTTAAAAAAAACTGTAAATGGGTATGTAGTTTTGCTCCGTAGGTCGGAGGAAAATCCGAGACTGCTGAGATCGAGTCGCAGGTCGGAGGTATACGCACGTGCACGTAGTCGGACGACTAAGTCGGATGCAGTGTGAGAGCGCTAATTCCAGTGCTAAGGTTGGGATAGTTTGTTCGACTACGCACGACCAAATGTCGGATGTAGTCGGATCCAGTGTGAGAGCACCCTAAGGGAAAATGCAAAGTGAATTCATTGTGGTTGTGTATGCCAATTATTAGATTTATACTTCTAACGCAGTGACTCGCTAACCCCGGGTCATTTATTAATATTAAATAGGTAAATAGTTGCATAAGCACTTTGGGAAGCCTAGGCCTAACACGAGGTGTTAGTTACGATGTAATTAAGTCCTGCATTGTTGCTGAAGGATTCTTTAAAACCTTCGACTAAAAGGTATCCCCATAAACAATAATGTAATAAAGAATAAAAGTTCGTGAAATTGTTAAAAGTTGGCAGGACCACGTCTAATATTCAAAACTTAATTTTTCTCCGCTTTTATACAACTCTTGCACACGTGCTCCTAACTTCTTTTTTTGCAATAACTAAAGAAAACAGTCTGCCAACTCATAGCTTCCTCATGTCCTATTTCGTATACTTTAATGATTTCATGCTTTTACAGCCTATAATGGTCAAATTAATTCAACTTTCCAATCGCTTTTTTATATATCTTGTCAAAATTGTTTTGATTTTTAAGTTATGAATTTAAGTACCTACCAATTTAGCAAAATTTAAAGAGCGGAGACGGTTGAAATTAAACAAAGGCTGTCTGCGAGCTATATTCGATGAACCATCCAAATTTCATAAAAAATCAAATGAGTACTTTTGAAGATATAGGTGTAAATAAATGTATGTTTGTGCGTATGTGGAAGAGAAACACATGGGCGCAGAAGGTAGAAACTTGGGACCTTCATTACAGTTTAATTAATTTAATTGCTTCCGAGCTTACCGAAGGTAACGGAACATCATTTTTCTCCAAACATTCTTATGTCAACAATTTCAAAAATGCCAAGACAGAAATCCGTTTCAGACAGCAGACAACATGTTTGGTTCTGTCACTCAATTTTTGCGAATCAATATTATATCTTAAAAATTACTCGTCTGTTGTTAATGAAATCTGGATGGTAGTTCACATTTAGCCCATTGTTGGTCCCATATAAGTCATTTGAAACAATTTGTTTTTCTTCGACATGCGCACAAACATTCACTTATTCATACCTGGGCACTTTTTTTACTTTAGCACCCCCCTTGGTTTTAAACAATAGTCTGCCCTAAAAAAGTCTCAAAGGTTTGTGTGTTTGTCTCCCCAAGTCATTGAGACTCCTGGGGCAGTTTTATATTTTGACTGTGTACCAGCAATACCTCGTAACCCTCAAAATCGAGATTTTTTTTTATTGCATTTTTTGATAGATATTATTAATATCTACCAATGTGCAAAATCTAGTAAGCCTTAAAGTAATTATTTTTATAGAAATTATTGTAATACTTCGTATTCATCATTTAACTAAAGTGTACAAAAAACCTCGTATACGACAAGGTTTCAAAACCTCGTTACCCCCCATGCATTTTAAGTCTTTAACTAGTTGTGGGATACGTTTAAGTGTTTCAGTAAAATTAATTAAAATCAAAATAAGTATAAAGAAAATATAAAAATAAACTTTTTTTAAAACAACGTTTTTTGCTTCTGAACATTTAGTTTTTGAAACATTTCTGTTTTGAAACATTTAGTTTTTGGGGCTACGAGGTTTTGTCAGGTACACAGTCGATTAAATATTTCTTTATCTTAATAGTTGATTAGACTAAGGGATATGATCACAATTATATACAGAAGTATGATATTCCTTTGTCCCATGGTACATTGGAATAAATATCCCTTCATCTTAATAGTAATTTTGACTAAGGAATATATGCTACTCTGTATATATGATCCTTTGTCTAAATAACTATTAACAAAAAGAGGATATACGGGGTGCTAAAGTAAAATTACCCATACCTTTATCTTTTAAACTATACGCCACTACGCTACTTTTTTTTTCCAATTATTAAGGATTTTGAATAATATGCCAAACGTAGCCTACAGATAGTCATTTAATAATTTTATCTACGATTGATACGAAATATAAACATTATATCTCTGTTTAGATGCGTAGAAAGAGATTATTTACGTAATTGTATTCATTGCGCATGCGCGTCTCATACCACCTCTTCTTTACCACGCTAGCGCGGTAAAGAAGAGGAATTCTTCAGCTTTACGCACGATTAGCGAGTTTGTTTACATTTAACAAAACTAATTTGCTATTCTTTTATTAAAGTAACTGTTTATATCGAGTTTTTAGTGAAAAACAATGAATGAATCAAGTGGCTTTGACGAAAATGTAGAGAATAATACTCCTCCAGAAATAATTAATTCGGCAAAAAATACAACTCAAGATTAATGCCATCTTTATCAAGAGAAGAGATACGAACTTACATACAGCAAGTTTATTTTTCTCTGTATTTATTATTTAAATCTAACAATCGTAGATAAAGTACGGTACGCAACTCGTGCAAAAACGGCATTTTGCATTGCTCGTGTGGTTTTACCACTCTCGCTGTCGCTCGGGTCCAAACTCCACACTCGTATGCAAAATGCTACATTCCGCACTCGACGCATAATGTACTATTAACAGTCTCTGTTCTATAAATGTAGCTGAACTTATTCTTTTATTCGTGTAACAAAGTAATTTTGACAGATTTTAAATAAAATGTAGGGAAAAATTAGATATAGTAAAAAATAATGGTTTGTACATGCCATCATTTTAGTATACGTTATAAGAACGCGTGGAAGCTATGTGGCACACTGATTGAGAGATAATCAGATAATTTAATAATATACTGATCAATTTTCTTTTTTTATAAATATTTCATGCTTTCCTCTTACTAGATCTGATCGAGAAGAAACAACCATACACAATGTATTCATGTTAAGTATGTCAACCATTATTATCTAAGTATTAGGTACCATCATGTATTTAAGGCACCATTGAAACATGATAAATATAATGTATAGACCTCATTGCAATGAAATATAAAATTAGTATTCACTGATATATAATTAAGTTCTCACTTTCTTTATGAGAGCCCGCATTGAGTCAGTTAACAATAATTAAGTATGATATAATTGTACAAGTATGAACTGATTTTTATATACACATAATTTTTATTAGCTTATGAAATAGGATTTTTCACATCCCATATGAATCCATTTATAAATTTCAATATAATAGCAATAGAAAAAAAATATATAAAAAACATTCTCATCTATTATTGCGTGAATCACAACAATTGCGATTCAATGAAATCAATACTTAAACAATTTTGCGCATACATTAAAATTATCTTGATTATATTATCATTTATATAATCGAGTAGTATCCCGACGACACACCTCAAAATGATTTGTTATGGTCCGGAAATTGAACACAGATCTTTAGTCACCCATATAAATATGACATAAATTTTACAAATATCTTTTAGTCCAGGAGATAGTGTGCAAATAGTGTCTGACTAACATCAAGCTAGAATTTTGTGAATAAGTAAATCTTTTGGTGCCTTTTAAGAATATGTGGTCGGCTAAGAACGTCTGCGGGATATAACTAGGCAATAGGCATTTGAAAAAAAAAAAAAAAAAAAAAAAAAAACCGGTAGAGAGCGGCCAAGTACCACCTGTAATTTATCTAAATAGTGACCCACAATTTTTATCACAATTAAACAATAGTACAGTCAATCTGTCGTGATAAGAGGCTGTCTGCGGAAAAAATTCGAGGATGATTTTTTTTTGCGAGGATCGTTTGGGACACATGAGAAAAGCTTAACTCCAACTTTTCGGGAACATCCGGTTGCGGAAGTACGGGGTACGGGGTACAAAAGTCACAAAAAGTATATACCCTTCATGATGCATGTCGTTGCAAAGCTCTTTAAAAGTTACAGTAATTTTTGTTATATACATTTTTGTCACATCTTCATTAAAGAAGTGGGTAATATGAAAAAACGGAAAAAATAAAAATTATAAATGAACAGTAACTTTGTGCAGCAAAAATTCGAGACTACATTCTTTTTGCGTAAATCACTTGGGGCACGTGAGAAAAGCTTAACTCCAACTTTTCGGGAACATCCGGACGGCGGATGTGCGGGGTACGAGTTACAAAAGTCAAAAATGTATATACCCTTTACGATGCATGTCGTTGGAAAGCTCTTTAAGAGTACATTAATTTTCGTTACATACACTTTTGTCATATTTTCATTTTTGAGGGGGGTAAATTGGAAAAACAGGAAAAAAAGCTGCCGTGATAAAAGTCAAAATTCAAGGGAACTTTTTTTTCTCTATATCATATCTTATATGAAGATATGACAAAGGTGTATACATCAAAAATTACTATCCATGTGTATACATCATAAATGGTATATACATTTTCAACTTTTGTACCCAGTAACCCCTACTTCCGCCGTGCGGATGTTCCCGAAAAGTTGGATTTAAGCTTTTCTCATGTGCCCCAAGCGATTTACAAAAAAATTTAGTCTCGTATTTTTGCTGCACAAATTTACTCTGTTAATTTATAGTTTATTTTCTTGTTTTTCCATATTGCCCCCCTCTTAAATGAAGATATGACAAAAGTGTATATAACCAAAAATTACTGTACTCTTAAAGAGCATTCCTTCGACATGCATCATGAAGGGTATATACTTTTTGTGACTTTTGTACCTCGTACTTCCGCCGTTCGGATGTTCCCGAAAAGTTGGAGTTAAGCTTTTCTCATGTGTCCCAAACGATCCTCGCAAAAAAAAAAAAAATCATCTTCGAATTTTTTCCGCAGACAGCCTCATATCACGACAGATTGACTGTACTACAATTATAATTTATGATTACATTTTTCATTTGTTATGAATTGAAAGCTTTGACTTTTTGATTATGACATGTAAACAAACAATGCGCTTTCTCATTGACTGAGCCAACCGTCCGTATAGGTAAAAGATACTGAATAATTGATTATATTTAAAATTGTTCATTTTCATTCCCCTGAAACCACTTTCCTATTGCAGTTATACCTCGTTCGAATCCAAGGGAGATAAAAAATGTTTAAAATTATAAATCAGATCACATACATTTTCTATGTGTAAAGAGACTGATCTCTTCGTCCTGTAATGGCCAAGTAGTGTGTTGATTGAGATAACAGAAACAGCAAACAAACACATCGAGTAGGTGTGTAAAGAGACTGATCTCTTCGTCCTGTAATGACCTAGTGAACAGAACAGAAACAGCAAACAAACACATCGAGTAGGTGTGTAAAGAGACTGATCTCTTCGTCCTGTAATGACCTAGTGAACAGAACAGAAACAGCAAACAAACACATCGAGTAGGTGTGTAAAGAGACTGATCTCTTCGTCCTGTAATGACCTAGTATAGTGTGTTGATTGAGATAACAGAAACAGCAAACAAACACATCGAGTAGGTGTGTAAAGAGACTGATCTCTTCGTCCTGTAATGACCTAGTGACGAGTTGATTGAGATAACAGAACAGCAAACAAACACATCGAGTTGGTGTGTAAAGAGACTGATCTCTTCGTCCTGTAATGACCTAGTGGTGAGTTAATTGAGATAACAGAAACAGCAAACAAACACATCGAGTAGGTGTGTAAAGAGACTGATCTCTTCGTCCTGTAATGACCTAGTGGTGAGTTAATTGAGATAACAGAACAGCAAACAAACACATCGAGTAGGTGTGTAAAGAGACTGATCTCTTCGTCCTGTAATGACCTAGTATAGTGTGTTGATTGAGATAACAAAACAGCAAACAAACACATCGAGTAGGTGTGTAAAGAGACTGATCTCTTCGTCCTGTAATGACCTAGTGGTGAGTTAATTGAGATAACAGAAACAGCAAACAAACACATCGAGTAGGTGTGTAAAGAGACTGATCTCTTCGTCCTGTAATGACCTAGTGGTGAGTTAATTGAGATAACAGAACAGCAAACAAACCCATCGAGTAGGTGTGTAAAGAGACTGATCTCTTCGTCCTGTAATGACCTAGTATAGTGTGTTGATTGAGATAACAAAACAGCAAACAAACACATCGAGTAGGTGTGTAAAGAGACTGATCTCTTCGTCCTGTAATGACCTAGTGGTGAGTTAATTGAGATAACAGAAACAGCAAACAAACACATCGAGTAGGTGTGTAAAGAGACTGATCTCTTAGTCCTGTAATGACCTAGTAGTGTGTTGATTGAGATAACAGAAATAGCAAACAAGCACATCGAGTAGATGTGTAAAGAGACTGATCTCTTCGTCCTGTAATGACCTAGTGGTGAGTTAATTGAGATAACAGAAACAGCAAACAAACACATCGAGTAGATGTGTAAAGAGACTGATCTCTTCGTCCTGTAATGACCTAGTGGTGAGTTAATTGAGATAACAGAAACAGCAAACAAACACATCGAGTAGATGTGTATAGAGACTGATCTCTTCGTCCTGTAATGGCCTAGTGATCAAGAGTAAAGAAAAAAAGTCAAATAAAGGTAATAAGTTTACAATAACTCACCTATCAATTGGTTCATCGTAAGGTCTTATCCTATCAGACCTCTCTGGATATCTTTCGGGTCTGAAGTACTTCGGATCTTGAGTCTCCAGAAACCTATCAAGTAGTGCTTCATTTTGCCTAAGTAATCTTTTCTGATCAACTTGCCTCTCTTTGCCATATCTAGAAGGATCAACGTAAGTAGTGTCGACCGTTTGACATTTAACGTTGCAAACAACAACTAATAGTATTGAAACCGAAAATATATTAATTTTATACATAATTTATATTAATTTTTTTCTATAAAATAAAATCGAATATGTTAATTAACACTTAAAATATCTCAAATCTGACAAAGTTTGTACGCACTTCATTTTTATAACTTAAATTTATCAATAAATTAAAGCAAAAATAAATAATTTTACGCTTTTAAACATCATAGATAAATATTATATATAGTCAATTGTAAACTAAATAAAATTATAAGAAAACGAATAAGTTAAAACACGATATCTTTTTAAATGAAATTTAAAAATATTATTTGTTTTTAAGTACGAGTTTTGCAGTAAATTATATTAATTTGAAATTGTACTGTTCACGCAATAAAATAATATAAAATTCACAAAAATATAATAAAGTTATTACTTATTACATATTAAAATATAAATGGTAAATAAAACACTCGAACTTTCATGAAAAAAATTTTCCAACGAAATTAAAAATGTTATCAGGTAAAAGTTTTTTAGCGATGTGTGACTGTAAGACAGACAGACAGAAGAATGAGCTGATAAGAGTTCCTATGTAAGTCATAGGCAGGTAGGTTCGTGGGAAAGGCTAATACGTGTTTATTGTTTTATCTTTTAATACTTATCCCTACTACCTGAAATAAGTATTCAGTTATATTTCCCCCACCTGTCTTCATAGAGTATCTCCTTCGTCAATACTCTTATCCTTATATTCCTGGTTATAATAATTAAACACTTCCTTTTTTATTTAAAAATAAAAAATAGTAACATTAAGTATATAAATACCATCATTCATTCTTTTTTACCTGTTAGTCTGTTACGTATTTAATTTGAAGTTATCAATTAAAATAATTAAAAATGCAATCAAGGTTGTTTATTTATTTCGTATGAATTAAAAAAAAAAAAAAGTTTTTTTTGATAATTATTCTAATATTTGATTATGCACTATTTTTATTAATCTTAAAAAAGTAAAAAATTATAAATAAATAAAAATAAAAAATTGAACTCAAGGATTTCTTTAAAAACTAAATATACTCAAGATACTCTAATAAGGATTTCCTTTTCACAATTGTTTTATTTAAGTTTAATTTAAATGAAATATTATAATGTTTTATACAAATTTCAACCTAAACATAAGAATATTAGTGAGTTTTCTTTTTTTTTTGGATGTCCCTATACTATTTTGAAATTATTTTGTGGTTTGGTCTTTTTAGAGAGTATATTAAATAAACCATATTTATTTAGAGTGTTCATTTATTTTTTTATATTTATATTATGTACTATAATTTTTCACCATTTTATTGGTTTCTTGGCTGAATTAAAGGAGGTGATATGGTCGAGAATCGCTTGACGGCACAACTTTGCTTAATTTATACATTTGAGAGATTATATTCCTTTGTCAAACAGTAATTGTGGTTGATTTAAACATTTATAAAAATTATATAATATGTATGATTTGTTCATAGGAGAATTTATATCCCTTTGTCAAAAAAATACATTAGAGTGAGCCCCCGCCATCTTTTCAATAAACCGCCTCTTATTATTCAGTTTTCTTTATATTTACAGATTTCTTTAATTTATTGTTACAATTTACACATTTTTTTAGTGTAAATATTTAAAATTTAAAAACTATCAACATATTTTTTTTTTTTTTTTTTCTTATATAAAGATGGTGATGGCGAAGAAATACGATTTTGAGATTTTGATGGTGCCATGAGTCCAAAAAAGTAGTTTTTTTAAAAAAAAAAAAAAATCTGCCTGTCTGTACAGAAGCCTGGAGCTTAAACTACAGGGCCGATTTTGACGAAATTTGGCATACATGTTCAGAAAAATCATTCCCCGGGGCGAACTCGAAAAATGAAAAGAAACCCCGAGAAAAAATAAATTCTCAAAAACGGTTCAGACGATTTTGATTAAAAAATTCTAAAATATTTTCCATTTAAATACGAATCTAACGATATAAGCAGTTTTCCCGGGAAAAATCTAGTTCCTGAGAAAATAGCTTTAAAAGTGGGCGGAAAGAGGCCAGGTTCGATTCCCCGCCGAAGAGAAGTTATGTTTATGATAAATTTTGATAAAATGTTCATTAATAATTAAATATACTTACGAAAACTAATAAATGGAAAACGCTGGGCTAAGTAATTATGAACTCGTATTTAAGAAAGTTATTCTGAGTTGTCGCGAACCGTTTCTTTTTTTACTTTCTCATATAAAGAGAAAGTATTGTGATGGCGCGAAAATTCGATTTTGATGGATTTACACGTTTTTAGGTCCCCTGAGTCCAAAAAAGTGGTTTTTAAAAAATGTCTGTCTGTCGTCTGTCGTCTGTGCAGACGCCTGGAGCCTAAACTACTGCTGGGCCGATTTTGAAGAAATTTGGCATACATGTTCAGAAAAATCATACCCCGAGGCGAAATCGAGAAATGAATTTTAGCTCCAAATTTAGGGGCGCTACCCCCCAGAAACTCTGAAAAAACGTGAAAAAAAATTATTTCTCGAAAACGGTTCCGACGATTTTGATTAAAAAATTCTAAAATATAGTCCATTTAAATACGAATCCAACGATATAAGCCGTTTTCCCGGGAAAAATCTAGTTCCTGAGAAAAAAGCTTAAAACGCGGACCGAGAGAGCCCGGGTTCGATTCCCCGCCCGGGAGAAGTTATTTTTATGATAAATTTTAATGAAATGCTCAATAATAATTAAATTTACATACGAAATCTAATAAATGGAAAACACTGGGCTAAATAATTATGAACTCGTATATGAGAAAGTTTGTCTGAGTTGTCTCGGACCGATTTTTTTATTTAAACTATTCGTATGGCCGTAGCATGGTAATAAGTTTTCGGTCACCTGGTTTCAGGATTATAGAATACAACCAGGTTACCACAAACTTACCATTACCACGCTGCTGACAGTTTTAATAAAAAAAAGTTAATCTTGACTAGTTTTGCTTCCGAGCTCGAGCTTACCGAAGGTAAGGAAGCTATTTGATCGTTCAGAATAACGAAAATATTACATATCTCCAATTTCAAAAATTCCCTGGAACGGTGTCTTGACAGAAATCAGTTTCAGACATAAGGGAGAATTTATGGTTCCGTGTCTGTCTGTCGGTCTTTCACTCAATTTTTGCGAAACAACATATCTTAAAAACTACACGTCCAATTTTAATGCAATTTTGATGATAGGTCATAATTAGCCCATTGTTTGTCCCATATAACTTTCAACCTTGTGCGCTTATTTGTTTTCCTTCCACATGTGCACAAACATACACTTATTTATTTCTAAGTATCTTCAAAAGTTCTCAAGTTATCGTGGATCACGTAAACGTTACTGGCAGACAGACAGACAGTCAGGAAGCATATTTTTTTAATGTTAGAAGCTCGCTTCAATAAGAATGACTACTTATCAATCAATCAATGTTTAGACTACTTATGTGTTAATGAATAAACATTCCCTTCTTAAAGGGAAGGGCTTCTGAAAGGAATGAAGTGTGTTCGAAACGCAATATTCTTCAAAAATGTAGATTATATTGATGATTCCAGCTTTTTTGTTGACGGTGTCCAATAAAAACTTAAAGTGATAACAAAATAACATACCGCACTTGGATCCTTAAAGAAAACGCACTAAAATAACAATTATTTATTTATTACATAATATTTTGTTTAGATTATATTTTATGGACTCTCTTTGAAACATGACTTCGCTGCTGCAGAATTTGTATAAAATCCTCGGGCACTGATACATGACTTGCTCCACGCAGTGTGTTCTTGCTTCTGCATTTCCTATCCTCATAAACCTAAATTCAGATCTTGAATAAACTGCAAAAATAACAAAATTAATTAAAACTAGCATAATACATTTAACAAAATATACATCCTGTCTGTTTGTCTGTCTGTCTGTCACTAACGTTTACGTGTTCAAAAACAACTTGAGTAAAATTTGACAGATTTAGTTAAAATTTCGTATAAATTACTACGTTTCCATGATGTTTAAATACGGACTGAATACGGGTTGAATACAGTTTTTGGGTCCAAAATGTTCATGGGAACCTAGATTCAATACGGATTAAATAAGATACCGATTCCGATACGATACACTAAATTCTGGGATCGTATCTGGATTGAGTTGCATGGAAACACCTGAACTCGATCCTGATATGCGCAGAGCGTGGGTATGAGCGCACCTAGCTTATTTCTGTAGAAATTGTAGTCAAATCTGTCAAACTACGTAATAAAAAACATGGTTATAAATAAAAGCTTTGTGAAAAAAATTATTTTTTTATATTTCGTATTGAATACGGATTCAATACCACTCATGGAAACACCTAACGAGTTAAATCCCAAATCAGAATTCAATTCGTATTTAATCGTGGATTATCATGGAAACGTAGTATATATTTCATTTACTAATTCTTAGGCTATAAGTTCGTTGGACAGCATTATCCTTCTAAGAGTTCGCGCGCAACTCTGTAGGACGGGAAAAAAAATCTAACTTTATCTATTCAATGAGATAAACAACTTCTTTTTACTTTTAGTATATTTTTTTAAGAATACCAACAGCGAAAACCAAGTGCTAAAGATCGCTAAATCTACAATTAAGTGGACCTTTTAAACGTTTAAAATAGAGAAATCAACGTTTTTACCGATATGTTACGTTCAATCGAAATGATTTTAATAAAACTTCATACACATCGTCTAAAGTACGATTTAAACATGCATGTAAAATTTCAACTTGATACGAGAAGAAGTTTTTGTGTAGTGAAATGATATATTTTGTAATATTATAAATCGAGCAGGCCGGGGCGTGAGGGGGGAATAGTCCTGTTCCCTCACTACTCGGTTATATAACAGACTCGGCTAAATATTAACATTATTGGAACGAAGTTCCTTATATGGCTTATGGCTCGGTACAGTGTTTGGAGGCCGGGAGTGAATCCCAAAAAAAGACCGTCGCAAGACCGACCACGAAATTGATCGATGACGATAATTTGAGTAAAAGTTGACCGAGTACTTGGTACCTAGTACCAGTTACTTTATATTTGTACCTGATATTTGGAAGTTTGTTGTCCTTCTTAGATGGACCTTGAAAAGAGAGAACAGAAATAGTTGTTAATCTGAGAAAAATCTGCTTCCTAACTTTATTATAATAAACAATTATACTACCTGAGACAATAGCAAAATAAACCAGACAATAAACAATGATACAATTATTAAAAAATCACATAATTGTAGCAGTATAAAAGTAATCTTCTATCATTTTCATACAAGAAAAAGAAAATATTTTACAAAACATAAAACTGTAAAATTTTGCTTCCGAGCTTACCAAAGGTAACGAAAGCTATGTGTTCGTTCTGAAAAACGAAATTTTTTTATATCTCCGATTACCAAAATTCCAAGACAGAAATCCGTTTCAGACATCAGGGAACATTTTAGGTTCCGTGTCTGTCTGTCCGTCTGCCAATCAGAGGCGTAGCTAGACCTTTGGGGGCTCAAACCTCTTGCGTTCAGGATTGGGGGCACCCTCGACGTTGGTACAAGGATAGTAATTCCAGTTATTTCTGGATTTGGGGGCCCCCCGCAATGCGGGCCTATAGTTACGCCACTGCTGTCAATCAATTTTTGCGAACCAATATTATCTTAAAAACTACTCGAACAATTTTAATGAAATTTGGATGATATAGGTCATAATTTGCCCATTTTGAGTCTCATATTATTTTTAACTTTCTTCAAAAGTACTTTTCTGACCTTTATAAAATTTAGATAGTTTGGCGAAACTAGCCCGCAGATAGCGCAAGATTAATTTCAACCGTCTGCGCTCTTTAAATTTTGAACAAAGGGAGAAATTAAATAAATTTGACAAAAAAATGGGGTTTAAAAGGACGCGAGGAAGCTATGTATCAATGTATCACACGAATTGGCAGACTATTTACTATCATTTTTTATTTCATTAATTTAACCAGAAGCCCCAAAATACATACTACTAAAATGCTAAGCAAGAATCTACTTGCGCGAACTCGAGCAAATACGAAACATGACAAATAATTTGTGTGGTGCACAGCTTCCTCTCGAGCTACTATTGGACAAATGATCACATGAGGCATATAGATCTTTTTCGATTCCCAGAGCGGTCACATTTATCTTTAATCTTTAATATATAGTACATATATAAGGATTTGTTTCGTATCTAAACCGTGCCATCGATATGTCCCCGTGTAGGAGACGGTAAGAGAAGAAAAATGAGCCCAAGATCGAGCACTTCCTTTCGAGCACCATGGGCGCTTGATCCCGGCTCTTTTTATATATTATCAAATTAGCGCAGACGGTAAAAATTAAAATAGAACCTTCGTCAAAACACCCAAGCATGTACATAATTAGATGAGGACTTTTTAAGATTTATGGTATGCATAACAAAAATGTTTGCGAGAAAGCGGAACGAAGTAATGGAGAGGTATGAAATTACTTTGGGATCAAGAATAGGCCAGTTATTATCAAAAATCGAACGAGTTGTTTTTAAGATATGGTGGTGCGCAAATATGTTGACAGGCAGATCAATCGACAGACATGAGACCAAAAATGTTCATTGATGTCTGAAACAGATTTTTGAGATTGGAGACATAATAATGTTCGTTTTTCAGAATGTCAGAATGATAACATTGATTTCCTTTGCTATAGGTAAACTTGAAGCGAACAAATGAAATCAATTTAAAAATCAATTTCGCTTTCCTAAGAATAATAGAGTTTTCAAGATGATATTGTGCTAATAATGATACAAAGAAGAGACATAAACTAAGGAACTAACACAGTAAATGAATACAGGGCGTTCCGCATAAGTACCTACAGAGAAGAACCTATGAATCTATACCTAAAATAGAAGAACCTATGAATCTACATCAAATTTCTGACAAAAAATGTCAAGTAACCTCCATAGGTCCAAACTCCCGTTTTCGAGATATATCGATTTTGTTAGTTAGGTTTTGTTTTTACCCATAAACTACGTAATAAATAAAAATACTAGTGATGCGGTGCATAAAGAACTCGCATAGATTGAGGTCTTACGAGTACATCACCCTTACTATGTTCTCAATATTGCTACCAGGATAATTTTTCGGTGAAAACCTAACATATTCTTATTCAACCTGAAAACAGATTTAAAATCATTTTACGAAAAACAGCATAAAGAATAAGCTTACTTTTTAACACCCTCATCTCGGTCACATTTGTTGAAAACTTTGCTACTCATAAAGCCTTTTAAAACAATGTATGGAATATCATTCTGACTACAATCTTCCTCTTTAATCGTCATATTATAGGACCGAGATGATGTGAGCCGAATTAAATTTCGTATAAATTCGCAAGTTCTCAGGAGCTAAAATGTTTTCCATTCATCCGTACATAATCCATATTTAATAAAGTCATTGCAGGCTCACCACGCTCACCAGTTGTTACCTATATAATCTTTATTTAATAATATTAATGCAGGCTCGCTACGCTCGCCTGGTTATACCACATTTCTATATAACATTTATTTAATAAAAATATTGCGGGTTCGCTGCGCTCGCCTGTTTATATAGCATTTTTACATTATCTTTATTTAATAAAAATTATTGCAGGCTCGCTGCGCTCGCCTGGTTATACAACATTTGTACGTAATATTTATTTAATAATATAAATGCAGGCTCGCTACGCTCGCCGGTTTATACAACATTTCACATAATCTTAATTTAATAACGTTAATGCAGGCTCGCTTCGCTCGCCTGCTTATATAGCATGCATTTGTAGTAAATATTTTATTTAATAAAATGATTGCAGGCTCACTACGCTCGCCTGTTATAAAAGTAATATTAATGCAGGCTCGCTACGCTCGCCTGTTATAAAAGTATTTCTGCATAATCCTTATAATTTTATAAGGATAAAAATTTTAATAATATTATTGAAGGCTCGCTACGCTCGCCTGTTATAAAAGCATTTCTGCATAGTCTTTATTTAGTAATATTATTGCAGGCTCGCTGCGCTCGCCTGTTTATACAGTATTTCTACATAATCTTTATTTAATAATATTATTGCAGGCTCGCTGCGCTCGCCTGTTATAAAAGTAATATTAATGCAGGCTCGCTACGCTCGCCTGTTTATACAGCATTTCTACATAATCTTTATTGAATAATATTATTGCAGGCTCGCTGCGCTCGCCTGTTCATACAGCATACATTTTTAGTAAATATTTTATTTAATAAAATGATTGCAGGCTCACTACGCTCGCCTGTTATAAAAGTAATATTAACACAGGCTCGCTACGCTCGCCTGTTGTAAAAGCATTACTGCATAATCTTTATTTAATAATATTAATGCAGGCTCGCTACGCTCGCCTGTTATAAAAGCATTTCTGCATAATCTTTATTTAATAATATTATTGCAGGCTCGCGGCGCTCGCCTTTTTATACAGTATTAGTACATAATCTGTAGCCTTTAAAATTCCTTTAAACAATTTATAACATGTTATGCAGATATGTAAAACTTTTTTTTGTTTTCTTTATATTGGCCGCCATTTTAAAAATATTATGTGTGAAATTTGAATAGTTGGATATTCCTTTTCTAGACTTCAAGAGCTTTAAATTGATGTATAACATGTCATACTGACTAAAAACTGTTTGTTTAGTCGTCCGCCATATTGACCGCCATCTTGAAAATATTAAGTGTAAAATTTTATTAGTTACATATTCTTATCCTCCTCTTAAAGGCCTTTAAAACGATGTATAACACATTATGCTAGATATAACTTTTTATTTTAGTCGTCCGCCATATTGGCCGCCATCTTGAAAATATGAACTGAGAAATTTTATTAGTTACATATTCTTTTTCATCTCTTAAAGACCTTTAAAACTATGTATAACACATTATGCTGGCTAAAACTTTTTTTTATAGTCGTCCGCCATATTGGCCGCCATCTTGAAAATATTAAATGTGAAAATTTATTTGTTACATATTCTTTTCCTCCTCTTAAAGATCTTTAAAACGATGTATAACACATTATGCTGACTAAAACTTTCTTTTTTTGTCGTCCGCCATATTGGGCGCCATCTTGAAAATATTGAGTGAGGAATTTCCAAAAACTATACACTTCTCACAAATGCTGAGATGCATATATGTGCCAAATTTCGTTGAAATTTATCAATTTTTACTCCAGTTATCGTTAGACAAACAAACACACAAACAAACACACAAACTTTTCAAATCCCAAGTCTCTGTAATGAAGAACTCACTGCGCTCGTTCAATTATTTATTTATTTTATTTTTTATTTATTTACAGTCAATTTATTTATTTACAGATAACCTTATATTAAATCACTTGTAAAATGTGTAATGTATTATTTGTATTATTACTGTTTAAAAATTTTTAATAAAGGTATTATTATTAAAAAAAAATCGGTCCGAGACAACTCAGACAAACTTTCTCATATTTGAGTTCATAATTACTTAGCCCAGTGTTTCCATTTATTAGTTTTCAAATGTACATTTAAGTATTATTGAACATTTCATCAAAATGTATCATAAAAATAACTTCTCCTGGGCGGGGAATCGAACCCGGGCTCTCTCGGTCCGCATTTTAAGCTAATTTCTCAGGAACTAGATTTTTCCCGGGAAAACAGCTTATATCTTTGGATTCATATTCAAATGGACTACATTTTAGAATTTTTTAATCAAAATCGTCGGAACCGTTTTTGAGAAATCATTTTTTTTCAGGTTTTTTCAGAGTTTTTGGGGGGTAGCACCCCCAAAATTAGAGCTAAAACTCATTTCGCGATTTCGCCTCGGGGTATGAAATTTCTGAACGTGCATGCCCAATTTCGTCAAAATCGGCCCAGTAGTTTAGGCTTCAGGCGTCTGTACAGACGACAGACGACAGACATACATTTTTTAAAAACCACTTTTTTGGACTCAGGGGACCTCAAAACGTGTAAATTCATCAAAATCTCAAAATCGAATTTTCTCGCCATCACAATACATTCTCTTTATATGAGAAAGTAAAAAGTCAGTAACAGTTATTTTATTTTTTATTTTATTTATTTTTTGCTTCCGAGCTTACCGAAGGTAACGGAAGCTATATGTGATCGTTTTGTCCGATTTCAAAAAATTCAATACAGAAATACAGTTTTAGACGTCATGTTGTCCTGAACCAAGATATATCTTAAAAAATATTAGTACAATTATAATGAAATTTGTTTGGTAGGCCATAATTAGTCTATTGTTGGTCCCATATAAGTTCATCTGCGGGACATATTTATATAGCTTGAGAAGTTAGTTATTCAAATATTGCTCCAAATCAAAGTGCGGTCACCAATCAAGTGATAAACTAATATTAACTTTATTTTCGGTCTACTAACTAATTTTACACTCAGGATCATGAAAGTCATTGTCCACCATAATTGGCAGAACATGGCCGCTCTCCACCGGTTTGTTTTTTTCCAATGCCTATTGCCAAGCAATGTCCCGCAGACAAACGTAGCCGACCACATATTCTTAAAAGCCGCACTAAAAGATTAACTTGTACATAAAATACTTGCTTAATTTTAGTCAGAAACTTTTTTTCATGCTAAAACGTTTGATAGCGTAAAAGTCTCTTCTCCTGGACTAGGTTGTAATAGCGTAAAATCATTAAAGTGTACAAAATGGGAAGCGAGGAAGCTATGTGCCACACTAATTGGCAGACTATTTTCTTTTAGTGTACCTTAACAATAAATTGGTGAATCAGTTATTCTTTTATAAATGTTTGTATAAATAAGATGTTACTCTAATTTATTTGGTTTTTAAAGGAATATTGGATCCATACTTATTCACATTATAAGTGACCACATATACAAGAGTAATCGTTGTTGTACCTTCATTCAATATAGGATGAGATATTATGTTCATATAATACACATACACTAGAGACATATATACTATGGCATTTCAGTGTAATAACCGGTTCATATGTCAATTGAGAGAAAAAAAATTGGGTACGGGGTTCCTCGGAACTTTTCCACACTTCAGAGGCCACTAAAGTGGCTTCTCCTGCTGCTTCGCAGCAGGAAGATGCAGCATTGGACGTGGTCAATACTTGGATGGGTGACCGTTCTGAACTAACTGATTTATTATCATTCTTAAAAAAAAACCTTATTTTTAATACCTATATTTTATTTAATTATTTGAAGTTTGGCGGTATTTTGACAGATGTAAACAAACTTTGACGTCATCAAAATTATCGCACTAATAAATAATTATATTTGTTTATAACTTTTAAACTAATAAATGGAATTTCATCGGATTTTTTTATATTTGTTCCTTAATTTTTTCCGGTTCCAACGATATGCAATATGTCAAAAACCTATTTATACTTTCGGTATTATAAACCGTCAATGTTTAAAAAATCAAAAATTGATACCTTCGAAATGGCGGCCAATATCAAAATGAAATTTGGTGTGCTTGTTTGCCATACAGAGATACATTCGTGCTAAATTTCAACTCGATCAGGACTATTTACGATTTATTACGATTTCTTTAAATTTTTGCTGACTCAGAAAACTGGATTCAAGATGGCGGGAAAAGTTGATTTTTCGGGCGGCACCACTACATGTAAGGACTGATTTTTCTGCCAAGTTTCAACTCTCTAGGATAAATACCTTGCCTACGATGATAACACACATACATACATACATACAGACGTCATACTGAAAACCACTCAGGAGGTCTTAAAAACACCCTTAACGAATAATTCCGTTGAAATCACGAAAAAAAATGTTTGGTGAAAACAATACTTTTCCTACTATAGGTAGTGAGGAAAAGTAATAAAAATAAATAAATGGGGACATCGAAATTCAATATCGTCCACTATTAAAACGAAGAAGAATACAATAATACTTACAACAAGTTGAACTGGTAAAACATGTTTCATGATGTGATTTAATAGTGTAGTCATATTGGTTAACTGGGATGACTTGGTAAGTCGCTTTGGCTGTGTTCAGTATTGAAGGGAAATTGTGCAGATTCTCTGTGTACTCCACTTCGTACTGCCAGTTATTATAGTTACCACTGTCAGAGAGTATCGTGAAATTCCGTCTACAAAATATAACAATATAAAATGTTTTCAAAACAAATTAAGTAATCAATAGTCTTAGATAATCTATACAGGGACTATGCCAAAAAGAAGGGGCATATAGGGGACCAGAAAAGGAGTCAAAAATGTTATATTAACCTATGTCCTTTCGGGCTTCGTTTTCTGACTGGAGCCATTTTTTAAAATTTTGGGCGAAGCTTATTTTTTACTACGTTTTTATTAGCTTGCTTTCTTGTTTGTTTGTTTGTTCGTTTTTTTGTCCGGTACAAATCTGGCAATCGATTTCTAACTAACTTCCCGAATAGCTAGGCACTTGAAACTTTTAGAATAGATCAGAACACGATGACAATGCATTATTTTAATACTTATAGCCATCTTTCAACAGATATTAATTCGTTTTCAGCAAATTTTGCTGTATGGAAAGTTAGTTCGGAAAAAATCCGCAAGTTATTTTATTTGTTTTGACGTATCCCATATTTTTACGATCTTCATTATGACGGGTTTCAAATTTGTGATTTTTTATTAAGAGGTAAACATTGAATGACAGCTAATAAAAATAAGTAGACAAAGAAATAAATTAATTGACGTATGACAACCAGGTGTGTCTACACTTTTGTACTAGATATCGGTTTATTTTCTCTACATCTGTACTTCTTTAATTGTACTTATTTTTCTTCTCTTACCCTCCCCTTCACGGGGCCATATCGATGGCCACGGTTTAGATTCGGTGTTGGTGAGATCCGTTGTTCAAAGATTTGTCCTTTTATAGGTTTTAGATCAGCTCTCTAGATGGTTGTCATTTGTGTGAAGTAAATAAATTCGGAACTATTAGATTTATATTTCACTACAATTTATTTAGCAATAAAAATTATATTATAAACATTGCATATTAGATTCAAAAGAAAATTAAAAAACGTAGTATATAAAATAGTATATTATGTTACTCGGCTGTGAAGTGAGTTTTTTCTTTACCGCGGGAATTACATTGACTGTCGGTTTTTTTTTTAAAAAAAATTTAATAATGACAAACAAATTCATAGATACAAGTTGTATGATTGCTATACAATTTGGAGAATCTAATTTTTTCATCACACATTTACTTTGAAAGTAATTAAGATTAACTCGAGTCAAATGATTATACCTTTCAAAAGAGGAGATATTGAAGAAAAAGTAAGTATTTCTCACATTTACATTATTTTTTTTTCAATAAATGTCCTTATATCGTGAAAAAATTCCTATTTTACATTCAATGATATGGGTATCCATGAAAAGGTAATTAAACAAAAAAGTTTTTCCATTGCCTGGACAATTAAAAAACTTACTAGTTTAAGCACTATGGGCCGTCAAAATGTTTTGTTTTATTTTCGATTTTTTTAAAAAAAAGACATGAGCTAAATTTGAACTAGAAGGAATAAAAATACATGAAGATGAATAATAACATTTCTTTTAGCAAATGGTTTCTAACGATACCTATAATAATAAGCTACTCCTCTGTGCTCTCGAGATACACTTGTTTAAGTGTAAAAAAATAGGCTTAGCACAATATTTAAAAAAATGGCTCTAGTCAGAAAACGAAGCCCGAAAGGACATAGGTTAATATATCATTTTTGACTCCTTTTAGGGTCCCCTATATTCCCCTTCTATTTGGCAGACTTACTTCTATTTGGCAGACTTTGGGACACCCTGTATATATATAAAAGTCAACGTATGTATGTGTATATAGGTGTATGTTCTTTATACAAATCTACATTTTTAGTCCGATCTCGATGAAAATTTACATACTTGACTTTCAAAGCAAGGGGAAAATCACTGTCTACATTAATTTTCAAAATTTAAATTTTGGTACACAGGGGTACGGGGTACAAGTAATGAATACGAGGTCAAAGTAATGAATACCCTTCATGATGCATATCGTTGAAAAGCTCTTTAAGAGTTCAGTAATTGTTGTTATGCACAGTTTTGTCATATTTTCATTTAGGAGGGGGGTTAATTTGGGATATTTGCAAATTATCTTATCAAAGAGAAGGGGGTATTGAAATAAGTGGGAGGGATAAAATCTAGATATTCTCACATAGTAAATAATTTAAATGTTTCTTAATGGTAGTTTATAAACTTAAAATCAAAATAACACTCCGTAGCGAAGCACGGCTATCCAGCTAGTACAATAATAAGATAATGACTAATGACAGGATTGTTTTAAAAACATTGAGCATACTAAATCCAACAACACATTTACGTCGCGTAGGTTTAATCATTTTATTTGTTGAAAGATTAAAAAGAAACCAACCAAGATACAAATAATAAATATGTTAATATTTAATTAACTATAATAATTATAATAAACACATTGTATTTCTTAAAAGCTGCAAAACGCTCAGGTGTACCAATAAGTTAATTTTTATAACAATAGCGGTTATTGATATTTCATCAAAATACATAAATTTTTCAAATACATTTTTTTATCCCTTCCTTTTTTTCGTTTGCACGCTAATTTAATAAAGTCATTTGTATATTGTTTACCTTTTTAAATAACGTAAATTGTGTTTTTTTTTTTTTTTTAACTCATATTATGATATAAATGTTCTTGTGGTCTAGTTTAAGAATATGCTCTTTATTATAAGCACAATTAAGATATTAATGAGATTAAATTCAGTCTTGATTGAATATTGGTTATTTATGGTACCTACATAAAATAGAAGAATATTGGCATGCAATAAATTGCCTCCAAACTGGGAGGGTATTGCGGACTGCCGGAGTTTTTGAGGAGTAGCACCCTTAAATTTAGAACTTCAGAGGGTATTTTCACATTATTTTTTATTAACATTATTTTTGATTAACATTATGTTTGATTAACATTATTTTTGATTAACATTATTTTTGATTAACATTATGTTTGATTAACATTATTTTTGATTAACATTATGTTTGATTAACATTATGTTTGATTAACATTATTTTTGATTAACATTATGTTTGATTAACATTATTTTTGATTAACATTATGTTTGATTAACATTATTTTTGATTAACATTATGTTTGATTAACATTATTTTTGATTAACATTATTTTTGATTAACATTATTTTTGATTAACATTATTTTTGATTAACATTATGTTTGATTAACATTATTTTTGATTAACATTATGTTTAATTAACATTATTTTTGATTAACATTATGTTTGATTAACATTATTTTTGATTAACATTATGTTTGATTAACATTATTTTTGATTAACATTATTTTGAAGACTCAAGGTGATCTCATTGAACAAGATAACAACGTGTATTGTTTGTTTTATTTATCACATTTACATTGAAGATACAACATTGAAATTAATTTTACTTCAATATAATATTATTAATTAATCAATTTTTACTTCATATTTATTTTGAGTAGAACTATATCAATGACTCGAATAATAGGTACCCATAAAATAACTACCATGATCTAAAGTAAGAAATAACGTTATTTAAGATGCAAATTAATTAGTTTTATTTTATCAAAATTGATTACACACAGACTAAATTCTTTTATACTACAAATAGAGCAATTTATTTTAAAGAGGGCCACACCCAGTCTCGACATTTAGACCGCAAATTGGGTCCAGATTTGAAAAAAATGCGTAATACATATAAATTATAAAAACCATTTGGAATTCATTTACATTTCTACTATATTGAAATCTGAACTAGAAACAGAAACCTATAGTTTTACTTGGTTATAAATAATAAATGCGTATTATCATTTATACAATTGAGTAGTGCCCAGACGACGCGACAGCGACGAAATGATCTGTGCTAAGCTAAGGCAACCACAATTATTTCAATAAAAAGAGATACTTGTTTTGATTTGTTGGTCTTTAAATAGATATAATAACTTATCTAAATTAATTTTTCATTCAAAGGGAGAAAACATTAACTTTCCATCCTTGTTTATAGGGAGGAAAGCATCCCACTACAGCCTAGTTGTGAAAATCGTGGCGGAATGTAAAAATCGTGGTGAAAAGTAACAGTAGAGCCAACTTATTATTCTTTAAAAAAATCAGTGTTGCCTGTTTTGTAACACGAAGCAGTTCTTTCTTAACTGAATGACTCGACAGGATAACAGCTTTTTTAAAAAAAAAAGATTAGAGTTTAAATAAAACGTAATAAAACGATTTAATATTACGATTAATATAATATTTAGTTTTATTTGATAATTAACTCCCCCGGCTATGCCTCGGGATTAAACGTTATGGTTCCCTCGGCTACGCCTCAGGAACCAACATAAACGCTCAGGGTGTAATGACTTAGTTTCCTCCCTTGGTGCATACATAACTATTACAAATAATACTATTCTGATGGATTTAGACGTTTTACAGTCTCCTGAGTTCGAAAAAGTGTTTTTTTTAAAAATGTCTGTGGCCTTATTGACGCGTGATGATGAAATTTGGCATATATATATATGATTAAAAAATCGGTCCGAGACAACTCAGACAAACTTTCTCATATACGAGTTAATTATTTAGCCCAGTGTTTTCCATTTATTAGTTTTCGTATGTAAATTTAATTATTATTGTGCATTTCATTAAAATTTATCATAAAAATAACTTCTCCCGGGCGGGGAATCAAACCCGGGCTCTCTCGGTGCGCGTTTTAAGCTTTTTTCTCAGGAACTAGATTTTTCCCGGGAAAACGACTTATATCGTTGGATTCGTATTTAAATGGACTATATTTAAAAAATTTTTAATCAAAATCGTCGGAACCGTTTTCGAGAAATTTTTTTTTTTCACGTTTTTTCAGAGTTTTTGGGGAGCAGCGCCCCTAAATTTTGTGCTAAAATTCATTTCTCGATTTCGCCTCGGGGTATGATTTTTCTGAACATGTATGCCAAATTTCGTCAAAATCGATCCAGTAGTTTAGGCTCCAGGCGTCTGCACAGACGACAGACGACAGACAGACAGACATTTTTTAAAAACCACTTTTTTGGACTCAGGGGACCTCAAAACGTGTAAATCCATCAAAATCTCAAAATCGAATTTTCGCGCCATCACAATACTTTCTCTTTATATGAGAAAGTAAAAATCGGTCCGAGACAACTCAGACAAACTTTCTCATATTCGAGTTAATTATTTAGCCCAGTGTTTTCCATTTATTAGTTTTCGTATGTAAATTTAATTATTATTGTGCATTTCATTAAAATTTATCATAAAAATAACTTCTCCCGGGCGGGGAATCGAACCCGGGCTCTCTCGGTGCGCGTTTTAAGCCTTTTTCTCAGGAACTAGATTTTTCCCGGGAAAACGGCTTATATCGTTGGATTCGTATTTAAATGGACTATATTTTAAAATTTTTTAATCAAAATAGTCGGAACCGTTTTCGAGAAATATTTTTTTTTCACGTTTTTTTTCAGAGTTTTTGGGGAGCAGCGCCCCTAAATTTTGAGCTAAAATTCATTTCTCGATTTTGCCTCGGGGTATGATTTTTCTGAACATGTATGCCAAATTTCGTCAAAATCTGCCTAGTAGTTTAGGCTCCAGGCGTCTGCACAGACGACAGACGACAGACATTTTTAAAAACCACTTTTTTGGACTCAGGGGACCTCAAAACGTGTAAATCCATCAAAATCTCAACATCGAATTTTCGCGCGATCACAATACTTTCTCTTTATATCAGAAAGTAAAAAGTGAGAAAAAAAATCTCAGAAACAGTTCCGACAATTTTGATTAAAAAATTCTAAAATAAAGTTAATTTAAATACGAATCTAACACTATACAAGTAGTTTTCCCCGGGAAAAATGTAGTTCCCGAGATATTGATGAAAATAATTTTGATCTTGTTGAAAATCAAAAACAAAAATTAAACAACAAACTTGTTGAATATGTTTAAAAAAGTACCGGTGTGGAAATCCCACACATGACTTCCATGAAATGTTGTGGTGTCAATACGTGAGCAAGAGAGAACTCAGTGTAAACTACATCGTACTGAAAACATCTAACTACATAACTGAAAAACATGTCTCTATTTAAGGTAGAAGGGATGGTCCTACGACAAAAAGTCATAGGACCAAAGTTGTAGATCTTTTAAAATCAGTTACCGCTGGTGTTATCCGCTTTTCGATACGACTTACAGTTTAACCGCAATTTGGTTCCGAAATAAATCGGTCAATTATTTCAAATAATATAAGAGCTCAAAGTCGAAAATTTAACAAAAATGACTATTTAAGGTAGAAGGGATGGTCCTACGACAAAAAGTCATATGACAAAAGTTGTAGATTATTTAAAATTGGTTAAACTGGTGTTATCCGCTTTTCGATACGACTTTCAATTTAGCCGCAATTTGGTTCCGAAAAAACCTTTAAAAAAACACTAAAATACCAATATCTCCCAAACCGCTTGTCCGATTTTGCTCAAAAAGTATAGGTACAATCTACCATATAGGACACATATATACCCCAAAGAAAATTGAAATCAAATAAAGCCTACTAAACTTATCGTCGACAGACCGATTTCGTGCTTAAGTGACTGTAGCTCCGAAACGTCGTAAGCTACGATGTTCGGGTTTGCGCCATCAGTTTTTCCGTCCAAAGTTCTAAAAAATGCCGAAAACCGCATCTCAATACGATGTCTTGAAGCGATGTTATAAAGGTTTTAAGTTCCGAACGAACGTACGTACGTACGCACAGACATACATGTATATGAAACGGATTTCAATGATACCCCCGGGTCCGTAAGACCCCTCCATCACAGAGATCTCGGAATCACGTTTTGGAGGGTATCACCATACTTCCATTTTCATGGAAGTAATTAAATAATATATTATACGATTTAAATACAGTATCAATATAATATAATATACAGTATTTATATATAATATGAGTATAATATATATCAATATAATAAAATATACAGTATATATATAATAAATAATGTAAGTATTGTACGATTTATTAGACCCGAATTTTATTAAATCTGAACTAGAAATGTATGCCTATTCTTAATCCGAATATATACATATATATATATATATATATATATATATATATATATATATATATATATATATATATATATATATATATATATATATATATATATATATATGTATATATGTATATTATTTAATCTTGATTATTTCAATAATTTGTATCTAAGTTCAAAAATTATGAATGAGCTCATAGAATTGGAATGAATAGTTGAAATAAAAATGAATAATATACTCAGTAATTTATTGCATTCCGTTGAAACACGTGCCGTAATAATTTTACAATTTAAAATAACAACAAAATACTAAAATTGATTTGAATGACTTTATATTATAAAGTAAATAAGATTATTTTAGCTCTTTCTAATTATCACATAAACGCATAAGTTATATATTGTTGTAGTAATTATACGCATACAAATTTTATAAACAATTTACAATTTCTGAAATAAGCCTAGATAAACAATTGTAAAATTAAGAAAATTCTTTTAGGAAATTGTTTTTTTTTGGTGAAGGTAATAAATTTGTCTTTATCTACTTGCGGCAGCAAAATGAGGCATTATTGAACTGATTTTGGGCAGAGAAGTGTGATTTTACTGCCTAGGCGGTAAAATGAGGAAACATTTTGAGGCCTAGGCAGCAAAATTTTTACATTTAAAATGTTGGCAATGACAGTTTATACTATTGTCTCTATCTTATAACATCATAATATATTATAGTTTAATAAGTAATATTTAATAAATAAATGTTTTTAAAATAAAATAATTGGTTTATATTTGTTAATTCTGTTAAATAGGTTCAATGATTAGTAGATCTTTAATTAAACAAATAGTGGAGTCACTGGCTATACTGCAGCGTCATGTAAACATTGAACATCCATATTTATAATTATTATTGAAGTCATTCTAGATTAGACTAGCTAGTTTTCTTGATTAATCCTAGTATTTTTTTTCTTTTAAGCAATAAAAGATATCATTAATATTTTTAGCAATGTGTTAGTAAAAATATAAATAAATATTTCATATTGCGTGCCGCGTGCAATATTAATTCAGAAGTTATGTAATGTTATAAACGTGTGTTTTGTATTTTGTTGTTATAGATTCAGTTTGCTTTTCACTTATTGTTATTATTCTCAAGTTTCTTATTTGAACATTAATTTTAGTTAATACATATGTTATTATCTTTATTAATATGACACATAGTTATTAACTATGTTATATTAATAAAGATAACATTTTAGCAGCTTCATTTTTTTTGCCGCAAGTAGATAAAATATTGTATGCAACAAGGCAGCAAAGGAAACATTTCTGCCTCGTTTATTCATTGCCTGCCTTGGCTTTGCCTCGGCAGTCAAATAGGTAAATTACCTGCCTCGGCTTCGCCTCGGCAGTTAATTATCGTAGCCTGTCCTCGCCTTCGGCTCGGAGGCTAATCTAATCACTCATCAGTAAAATTCCTTTTTGCTGCCTAGTTGCATAAATAACTATTAACTTTAAGAGAAAACATAAGGAGAGTAAAATAATCTATGGAATAACAGGTAAATTAAAAAAATAATATTTTAGTGCCTGCAAGTTGCTGGTGATAACACGTTATCAACATGGGGTTAATGCAAGGATGTTGAATAAAGGGGATGGAGTGTTGTGGAAAAAAAGTGACCTCATGAAGATATGTAAAATAGGAGCTCCAATGGAACAAATTACCTTCCTCTTGGTTATAGGTTACCAAGAATTTGTTTTTAGTTAAATCAGTTTATAACCTTATAAAGAAGGTAATCTGTCCCAATCTAAAGTTGTGAGCATGCGCAGAACGATTTTTCTCCAATTTCTCTTACCTCCATGGGGTCACTCTTTTGCCTTTAAACCCTACTTAACTTTCCATCCCCTTTATTTAACATCCTCGGATTAATGCGAGGAAAGGGACAAACTAAATTATCCTCAATACCTTTCTATCTCCATCTACCTATTCTACCTTCATCTGTGTTTGCAATCTCTTAAACACACATATATCTTCATAGATACGTAGCTTCTGATTACCAATAGCATTCATAACTAATGTAATTATGAATGTTGCAAATAAATTAAAACACATAACATAGTAATAGAACTTACAGTGTTGGGTTGAGATTCTTCATATTGCTGAAGTCAGCCACATATTCCCACACTGTTTTTGGATCCGCACAGTTAATCTCGTACGAATATTCCACACTGTATATTCCAGTTGACAGTAATCCGTAGAGGATTACACCAATCAAACAAGCCAACACCATTTTGTTTTTGCACCACCATGGCAGCCAAAATCTACCACGCATCTTTATCACGAATATGATAAATCACCTAACAAAAAAATGTAATGCTAATAAATATTATAAATAAAAAGAATTTATACTATCTTAACACTTATTAGATTATCTTTGCTGAAACATTTGTGTTAAATGTTAAATATCCTAGTCAATAAGTCAATATTAATAAAAAAAAAAACAACATACTACCTAGTAGTCTAACACTAGTTATTAGTTGATTTTTATTTTGTTACACATGGCACGGGGTACAAGTAATAAATACGGGGTCAAAGTAATGAATACCCTTCGTGATGCATATCGTTGAAAAGCTCTTTAAGAGTACAGTAATTGATGTTATGTCCGGTTTTGTCATATTTTCATTTAGGAGGGGGGGGGGGGGTAAAATTGAAAAATATAGCTATATCATATTAGTTCATTATACTAATCTACAGTTTTAGTCCAATCTCGATGAAAATTTGCACACTTAACATTCAAAGCAAATGAAAAATCAAGGTCTACATGAATTTTCGAATTTTTATTTTGTTACACAGGGGTACGGGGTACAAGTAATGAATACGGGGTCAAAGTAATAAATACCCTTCGTGATGCATATCGTTGAAAAGCTCTTTAAGAGTACAGTTATTGATATGGTGTACAGTTTTGTCATATTTTCATTTAGAAGGGGGGTCAAATAGAAAATTATAGATATATCTTATTAAAAAGAAGTGTCTGTATAACAGGGTATGTCTTTTATACAAATCTACGGTTCTATCCCATTTTGATGAATATTTACACACTTTTTCTTCAAAACAAGGTGAAAGTAACTGCCTTCATGAGATTACGAAATTAAAATTTTAGTACACAGGGGTACGGGGTACAAATGTCAAAGTAATGGATACCCTTCATGATGCATATCGTTAAAAAGCTCTTTAAGAGAAAAATAATTGTTGTTATGTAAATTTTTGTCTATTTTCATTTAGGAGGAGAGTAAAATGGAAATCTATATCTATATATATAATAGTCAACGCATGTGTGTGAGTATATTCTTTATACAAATCCACGGTTTTAGTCCGAGCTCGATGAAAATTTGCACACTTGACCTTCATAGCAAGGGAAAATTACTGTCTACACATGAATTTTTGAAATTTCAATTTTGGTACACAGGGAACGGGGTACAAGTAATGAATACGGGGTCAAAGAAAATGAATACCCTTCGTGATGCATATCGTTAAAAAGCTCTTTAAGAATACATTAATTGTTGTTATGTACAGTTTTGTTATATTTTCATTTAGGAGGGGGTAAAATGAAAAAATATAGCTATACCTTATATAAAAAGAAGAGTGTCTGTATGGGGGAGGTCACTGTCTACATAAATTTTCAAAATTTAAATTTTGGTACACAGGGTTACGGGATAAATGTCAAAGTAATGGATACCCTTCATATAATGCATATCGTTGAAAAGCACTAAGAGAAAAGTAATTTTAATGTAAATTTTTATTTTGGAATATTTAAATTGAAATTTATAGCTATATATATAAAAATCAACGTATATGTGTGTGTATGTTCCTTATACAAATCTACAGTTTTAGTCCGATCTCGATGAAAATTTGCACACTTGACCTTCAAAGCAAGGTCCTACACGAACTTTCGAAATTTAAATTTTGTACACAGGGGTACGGTACAAGTAATGAATACGGGGTCAATGTAATTAATACCCTTCATGATGCAAAAAGGGGGGGGGGGGGGATATAGGATATTTGAAAATTAGCTTTTCAAAGAGGAGGGGGTATAGAAATAAGTGGGAGGGATAGAATCTAGATATTTTCGCATAGTAAAATAATTTATAATATGTTTCTTTATGGTTGTTTATAAATTTATCAAATTATAATAACACTCCGTAGCGAAGCACGGGTACGTAGCTAGTATAAAATGAAACACAAATAAAAACTGTATAGACGTTTATAAAAATAATAGTGATATTATTTATTTATGAAGAGTAAAATTTAATATTTCGAAGACGATGTTTAATCATAATCGGAGATTTATTCAGAATAATATTTTTTTTAAGTAGTTACATTTTTTTATTCTAATTTTTATAAGTAATTTAATAAATCATTTAAGCAAACTTACCACGAGAAATCGTCGAATCAAATCAAAGAACAAGGACGGAGAAAAACGAATTTAACAAAAATAAAAGCAATTTGAATTACCCAAAAAACATCTACATAATTAAACTACTGATACTAATCCACCAAAATAATCAAATATTCAAGTAAAACATAGAGTAATCAAGCATTGATAAAACTGTGTTATTTAGTTTAGTAAATTAAAGTAAATAACTAGTAGAAAAGAGAACAGTTGAAAGATAAATATTGTATAAGGCAGAAAGGATGTGATAACATGTGACTTCCTAATGTTCCGTCTAGTCCCCCACCTCCTCAATATGAAAGTCAAATTAGACTGGACGTTGGAACCACAGCTTTACCCTTCGAGATAAAGTAGTTTACTAAAATACAACATTTCTTTTTGTTGCTTCCGAGCATATCGAAGGTAACTAGACGTATGTGTTCGTACGGATAAGAACGAAAAATTTCATGCTTTCGTTTTTGTAAAATTCCAAGACAGAAATACGTTTCAGACATCAGGGAATATCTTTGGTCCCGTGTCTGTCTATATCGCTCAATTTTTGCGAACCAATAAACAATAAATATTACTCATCCGGTTTTCATAAAAATTTGGATGGTAGGTCATAAATAGCGTATGGTACATAGCTTCCTTGCACCCTATCATAAATTGATGTTATGCTATTACAACCAGTGGCGTAGCATAGGAGGTCCCCCCGCAAGAACTTTTTTGGGGTCCCTCGACAAAGAAAATTGATGAGCAAACAAAAGAAAAAAGAGAAGGCCCTCTGACATTGGTATAGTATAGGTATAGAAGTATCATTCCAAGTTTGATTATTACAGTGGCGTATCCAGGGGGGGAGCACAGGGGGCACGTGCCCCCCCCCCCCCCCCCCCCAGACGGGCCCAGACCCAATAGAGTAAAAAAAAAAAAAAAAATAAAAAAATACGCTGTATTTTTGTTAATACATATTTTTACATTCCCCTCATATTCAATTTCACCTCAGAAATGCATAAAGGCGCTGTTTTGAGAGGTCATATTTTCAAAATTTTCCGGGGGAGGGCCCCCGCAGCTTTGTTGAATAAGTAGTTCCCTTTTCTTGTTACCACTACGAAATCCCCCCCCCCCCCCAATCTAAACTGACTTAGAATGTGCCCCCTCCAGACCTAGCCGCTGGATACGCCACTGTATTATTATACTCTAAAGGTGGGGGGGGGGGGGGGGGGTCGGCATATGTACAAAGATAGTAATTTCATGCTTAAATTGAAATCAATGAGTCGAGGTGACTCGAGGTCGTGAGTTCGGTCCCGTGCCAAAATACTCTGATTTGTATCTTTGAATCGAGGACGGAGCAGGGCGAGGGACACCCCCTGATGAGGGGTTCTCTTCCCCCACACTTTGATGTCGTAGGTTCGATCCCGTGACATGATGCTGTGATTTGTATCTATGATCGAGGACGGAGCAGGGCGAGGGTCACCTCCTAAGGGGGCTCTCTTCCCTTCGGGTTCTTCGGTGGTACAATGTACAAATGTATGATGGGGCTAGTAAAATATGTCTACTATAAGGCCTAATTGCTAGTTTGGAACAAGAGGTTCATCCTACCCGTCTACTAGGAAGTACTAGGTAACTACTACTACTCCTGTATTAGATGGATTAGATTTAGTAGAACTTACTCAGACAGGGAGAGACTTAGCAACGTTTTTTTTTCTTAACTTATTTCGCGAGGCTTTGGCTTATTTTTTGATGAGAAAATTATGACCTACCATAAAATTTTCCTTCAAATTGGAAAAATGCTTTTTTAAGATTTGTGGTTCAACGACAGACAGACTTACAGACACGAGACCAAAAATGTTCCCTGGTGTCTGAAATGTATTTCTGTCTTAAAATAAAATGATCCGAAACAAGTCAGACAAACTTTCTCATACACGAGTTCCTAATTACTTAGCCCAGTGTTTTCCGTTTACTAGTTTTTGTGTTTCCGTAGGTACATTTAATTATTATTGAACATTTTATCGAAATGTATCATAAAAATAACTTCTCCTCGGCGGGGAATCGAACCCGGCCTCTCTCCATCCGTGTTTAAAGCTATTTTCTCAGGAACTAGATTTTTACTGGGAAAACAGCTAATATGTTAGATTTATTTTTAAATGGACTAAATATTAGAATTTTTTAATCAAAATCGTAGGAACCATTTACGAAAACTATTTTTTTTTTTCAGTGTTTTTGGGAGGTAGCACCACCAAATTAGGAGCTAAAATTCATTTCTCGATTTTGACTCGGGGTATGATTTATCTGAACATGTATGCCAAATTTCGTCAAAATCGGCCCAGTAGTTTAGGCTCCACGCGTCTGTACAGACAGACATTTTATAAAAACCACTTTTCTGAACAAAACGTGTAAATCCATCAAAATCACAAAATCGAATTTTCGCGCCATCACAATACTCTCTCTTTATAATATGAGAAAGTAAAAAAAGGGGAAACATAAATAAATTAGACAATGTAATAGACCGAAAAATGAAATACTGCATTGAAGTATACGTGATTGGCAAACTGTTTTAACAACGTTTTTGAAAATTTTATGAGGAAACAGGGAAAAAGACAAATTTCCTTTTATGATTGTTTTTTTTTTGTTTTATTTGATAATAACACAATAACACAGCATAGAGAAGAGTTTGATGGAATTGAATCATCGAAGAGAGCAAATTACTTGAACAAAGGTGTGTGATTCTTTATATATACATATTATATGAAGATGTTTTCTTTTTAAAACATTATACATACCAGTGATTTACAGAACAATTATAACAAATAATATTTTACGAATATAATCAAATTATTAATATTTTAAGAGGTTTTGTTGAAACTCAAACTAAAATCAAGGATAAATAGCATTTGAAATACATATGAATATATAAATACATAATATATTATTGCGACGTAGTATATATTAAAAAATCCTTAAATTTAATAATTATGTATTGTTAAAGACAATAAAAAAAAAAAAACGATTTTTTTAAAAACTTCAATATGACGTATAGTTCAACACTTCAGGTGATAAGATAAGGTAAGATAAGATTTATATGAGGCAATCAATGCCTTTAAACATAATTATTGGCAAAAGCCTTTTACTAGAACCATCTGTTTGGACGAGCACCTACCAACACCACTCTTAACCATGTACCGAAACACCTGGATATTTGCAGCTGGTAAGTAAAACAGTCAAAAAATAATAATCAAATCATTAGTAATCATAAAAGTACAATTAACGCAGGAATAATAATAACAAAATGCGTTAATAATCATTAAAGCACAGTTAACGCAGAAATAATAATAGCATAAAAAGCATTAGTAATCATTAAAGCACAGTTTACGCAGAAATAATAATAACAAAATGCATTAGTAATCATTAAAGCACAGTTAACGCAGAAATAATATTAACCAATAACATTAGTGATCATTAAAGCACAATTAACGCAGGAATAATAATAACAAAATGCATTAGTAATCATTAAAGCATAATTTACGCAGAAATCATAATACACTGATCGTTGATATTTGAATCTCACACGCTTTAATAACATTAATATAAATGAAATAGATAGATCGATAGGACAAAAAGAAACAAGAACATTTCAAAAATTTTGAAGTGCACAGAAAAATTGTTTTTCATTGTCTATTGTCAACGCAAAATAATCGTTGTAAAATCCACTGTATTATTAGAAATTTTATAATATATATTTGATCAATTTTGTACAGTTTTATCAATAAATTGTACGCGTTTTCTTGGTAAATTTAGTTAGCTGACACAAATGGAGGAAAAATTAGTAAAAAAAATTGATTTGTTAATGCAACAAAACTTTCCTATATAGATACTGATACCGTATATAAGTCCCATAATATGTATTTCATTTATTTGACTTATTTTATAAACATATTTAAAAAGTGTTCAACAGGAGGTTGTTTTGTTTTAGATTTTTAAACAAAATCATTTTTTTTTTTTTATCAATATCAATCCAAAATATTTTTTTCCCCCGGGAAAACATAACTTATAACAATAGCTTCGTATATAAATTACAGTAGAAACTGGATCAACCATTGAGCACGGGACCGGAGCCTTGACGGATAATCGAAAAGACGGTAAAGCGAGACAATGGTTAAATTTAAGGGCGAAAAGTGACAGTTCATTTTTATTTTTTACTAGGGACACAAAAACTTTAATAAACCAAAAGTAGAAATATTTTGGCTCATCAATCTTAATAATTGACAGGCAGTGCTTTAGTCTACACACATCGGGTGGGTTGAGGGTAGTGGGAGAACGCGCAAAATCGAAAAATGGGGGGGGGGGGGGGGGCGCTTGGCAGGTGTGGCCTGACGGTTAAGTGAGAAAGACGATAAATCCGGCCAAAAACGTTCCATGATGTCTGAAACAAATGTCTGTCTTGGAATTTTTGAAATACGAGACATAAAACATTTTTCGTTGTTCAAAACGATCACATAGCTTCCGTTACCTTCGGTAAACTCTCAATCAATAATTAAAATAAAAACAAACAATGTAATGTAATATTCTGGATACATTAAAACATTACAGGTGTGAAAGAATAGATATAAATTTAACTAATAACTACTAAAAGACTAATAGTCAGGGTACCCATAGGCAAAAAAGTCAATTATACATACTCTTTCCAAACCTTTTTGTATGGCTTATTTAGGCCAAGTCTGACACCTTTTTCCTCTGTGACTTTTTTTGGTTTTGGGGCTTTTTTCATTATTTGGGCCCTATAACTTTGACGCCTCAGACTGGAAAATCGGAAAAAGTTCTGCGTCACACAATATTAAAATATTGAGTTATAGGGTTCGAATAATGTATCTTGAGAAGATCAGCTGGATACTAATTAATAGTAATTATTATTAATTAATGATTAATATCATTATTTGAACCCTATATCTCAACATTTTAATATTGTCTGACGCAGAACTTTCTTCGATTTTCCAGTCTGAGGCGTCAGAGTTATAGGGCCCAAATAATGAAAAACGCCCCAAAACCAAAAAAAAGTCACAGAGGAAAATGGTGTCAGACTTGGCCTAAACAAGCCGTACAAAAAGGTTTGGAAAGAGTATGTATAATTGACTTTTTTGCCTATGGGCACCCTGACTATAAGAGAATTAATAAAAAGCTGATTGAGTAAGGTCAATCGATAATTTCATATCTTTGAGTGACACATAATTAATTTAAGTTACTCCATTAATCTAAAAGTAGTTTTCTAATGACTATTATTGCATTGTCGACAAGCTCATTGCTCAACCAACAGGCTAGTTATAAAAATAAAACCAGTAATAAAATAACTTTTTATTATTTTAATAGAAAAAAATACGTAGATTAAAGAAATATATTATTTGTTTCGTCTTTTAAGGTTTAAAATTTTTTTCCTCTCCTTTCTCCTCTTCTTTCTTCTTCAAAAAGCTATATTTCGCTCTGTCTCATGACTACCTTCAAGCTGGTAACATTATTTGGAAAATTTTAATCCGTATTTCGTATAAGTTAAACATACATAAAAACACGATGTACTTAAAAGTTTGTAAACATTTAAAAAAAAAATATTTATTTTTATTTTTTCATAATTACGAAGTATATAAAAAGAAAGTATTGTGATGACACGAAAATTCGATTTTGATGGATTTACACGTTTGGAGCCCAAAAAGGAGGTTTTTAAAAAAATGTCCGTTTACAGTATTAGTCTGTCGTCTAGGCAGACGCGTGGAGCTTAGAGGTGGTCAGAGAAACTAATGGACCGAATAATTAAAATACATCATACTCCGAAAGGAAATCTAAAAATTAATTTTACCTATAAATTTGGGGGCGTTATACCTCCAGAAACTCTGAAAAAATAATTACTTCGCGAAAACGATTCCTTTGATTTTGATAAAAAAAAAAAGAAAGTATTATAATGAAGTCATGACGTTTTCCAGGAAAAAATCAAGTTCCTTAGAAAATAGCTTTAAACACAGAAGGCGAGAAGACGGGTTCGATTCGCCGCCGGGGAGAAGTTATTTTGATAAAATATCCAATAATAATTATAGATGTACATACCAAAACTCGAAAGAACTAATACATTGAAAACACTTTACTACGTACTTATGTACACGTACACGTGCAAGTTTAACTGAGTTGTAAAGCTAGAATATTTTGAAGGTAACCTTTTAGAGCTTTTTAAAAATATGTGGTTGGCTAAGTTCGTCTGCGGGACATAGCTTGGCAATAGGTATGTATTTGAAAAAATTAAAGCGGTGGAGAGCGGCCATGTCCCGCCCATTTTGGTGGACAATGTGATTTTCATAATCCTGAGTAAAATATTAGTTTGTAGATCAAAAATCAAGTTGACCTTAATTTGTCACTTGATTGGTTAGTTATTCAAATATTACTCCGAATCAATGAGGTCAACTATCAAGTGACAAACAAAATCAACTTGTTTTTAGGTCTACTAACTAATTTTCATTTTCAAAATCATATTGTCCACCGAAATGGGGCGGGACATTGCTCTCCGGTAGCGGGTTGCTCTCCGCCGGTTTAGGTTTTTTCAAATGCCGATTACCAAGCTATATCCATCCCTCAGACGAAATAAGCCGACCACATATTCTTAAAAGGCACCAAAAGATTAAATTGTAAAGTTTTAAATTTTTGTGTTGGGTATTTTGGGAGATTAGCCGCGTTACAGAGGTCAGACAAGCGTAGGGAATGTTTATAGGTCCTGGTTATTTGGCTACCCACCCTAAAAAGAGTTCAAAACCAACAAATAAACTATAAAATAATATGTTAAGTTCAAGTATAAACATAAAAAGAGTGTAAGCTATAAAACTTTACTATTCTTAGAAAATTGGGGTTAGGATGTTGATGGAATTTTTCACAGAAATCACAGAAAATTTAATAAAATTATCATAAATTCAGCAAGTAACTTATTATCCAACCAACAACGAAAGGTACTACTGATTTTTTTTTTTTGTTATTTTTAGCAACTTTTTATTATTACTGGTCTTATATTTCTTTGCTTTTTAAGTTTCATCGCACACCTATTACCCCAATTTTTAACCACTTCCCGTATTTTAATCTTCCCCAAATTTTGCACATAGAAACAATTAAGGTGAAGAATACAGAAACCAGAAAAAAAGTTGAAAATAAGACCAGTTTTCAAAAATGGCATTTTTATATTAATTATTTTTCGTATGATTACAGGTTTATTTGCCATTATCTCAGTGGCAAATGCAGCCTCGCTAAAGAATACGGTACTGGATGATTACCAGTGCAAAGATAACTCTCATTATTTAACCTACGATACGACAAGCTGTGATAAATACATCGAATGTACCAACGGAAAGCCAGAGCATAAATCTTGCGGCTGGTTCTACAGATTCGACGAGAAGACAAACACTTGTACTTTCCATTTATGGCTCATCGGATCCCCAGACTGCTCAAAGGTTAACCCAGCACCTAAACCAACTGATGGGCCCAACACTCCAGCACCTAACGGAAGTAATTATTATTTTAACTCACCTTCCTATGCACAGAGAATGGTATCCGCTGCTGATAATATGCAACACATATGTTGCATAAAATCCAAAAAGCATACTTTATTAAAAATTCACTTTTAAAAATAGTCTGCCAATAATTGATGCTCATAGCTTCCTAGAGTCCAACCGTGTACGTCAATGACGTTTTGCTTTTACAATCCATTATTGTCTAATTTATTTAATTCTCCTTCCTTTTTTTTGCTTCCAAACTTACTCAAGGTAACATTTACTAAGTTCCCATGAGTTTTGGTAGTCAAAACCCCCATGGAAACGGTGATTTCAAAACGTTTTGAGTTCAAGGTCACAACAGCAAATATTTGGTTTTTGTATTGAAACTGTTTAGCATAGAAAACGGGTATTGAATTGAAAACATAATTGAGACATGCGCAGTAGGTATGATGAGTAGATTTATGATAACCTGACTTTAACTATAACTAGTCTGGGAGTTTATAGTTTTCAAAATTGTTGTAAAAATCTGTTTTGGAAACTCCTCCTGGAAACACTTTGAAAACCGGTTTGAAATTAAAACGGATTTGAAAACTCATGGAAGCGTAGTGAATATAATCGATCTGTAGAAAGTCATTTTTTCATGTCACCGAATTCAAAAAATCCAAGATAACAATCCATATCTGACATCAGGAAACATTTCTGGTCCAGTGACAGTCTGTCAGTCTGTTTTAAGATTTTTGCGGACCAATATATCATATATCTTAAAATTTCGACATTATCACTCAATGTATATATATATATACATATAAAGCTTTTGAAGATATACAGGTGTTAATAAAATAAATTTTGTGCGGGTTCGAGAAATATAATCCATAATAGCCGCAGAAGATTAAAAATTATATGAGTCCAACAATAGGCTAATTATGACCTACGATCTAATTTTTATCAAAATTGGACAAGTAGTTTATATTGGTTTGTATATATTGGTTCGTTAAAATTGAGAGACAGACAGACAGGATGTTGGCCCGAAAAAATGTTGAACGAAAAACCGGCAGGCGCTAACTAAAAATATTACCTGCAATCTTAGCAAAAATAAATCTTTCAGCAACAATCTTGGCAACAATAAATCTTCCAGCAACAATTTTACCAACAATAAAGCAATTTGTCGAAAAATCTATCCGCTGCAACTCATACTAAATATTTTCGTTCTCGTACAGAAGTACATAATTACTTCGCCCAATATTTTACATTTCTAAGTAATTTCGGGTTCTCTTGGTTAGATTTGATCAAAATATGCCTTAACATAATTCACCCCCCCCCCCCCCCCCTCTTTTCTCACTTCCAGAGCTATTAACTCAGGAATTAGATTTGTTCCGGGAAAAAGACTTCTAATAGTAAAATTATACTGTAAATTGACTACATTTTAGATGTTTTTAATCAACACAACAGACAATCATTCTTTTCAAACCATGCAATTCTATCAAAATATGAAAATTTTACAATATCTCTATTTATCTACTATACGTAATTCGACAAAATATACGTATAAATACATCAATATCTAGAAACTTTATATTTCCCGGGAAAACAGTAAACTCACATAGTTAGATTCGTATTAAATGTTCAACATTTTAGATTTTTTTAAAACTAAAAAATTGTCGGAACCGTATTTTTTAGAAATATTTCTTCACGTTTTTTCAGAGTTTTTAGGAGTGGCGTCCCCAAATATAGAGCTAAAATTCATTTCTCGATTTCACCACAGAATATGATTTTTCTGAACACATGTGCCGAATCTTATCGAAAATGCAGACTACAGACAGAAAAAACAAAAATAATAATTAAGTGGTTCTCAGAACGTGTTAATTAAAATGACAAAAACCGATTTTCGCGACATTCTCAACATTTTTTTCCCATTATATTTCCTACGTAGATTACAAAATAAAAAACGTACTTTTTTTAATGTGGAATACATTTTTTTTAAAATTAAGTGTTGTATTTTATCAATTTATTAGTAAAAAAAAAAAAAAAAATAATAATAATAAATAATGGGAAAAAGGTGATAATAGAATCACTATATGAGTTATTGATTTTCACGGATAATACCTACGCAGAATATAGTAGATAAGAGGAATTGACACAGCACCACTCTTGTATAAACATAATAATTTTATCATTTATGAATTATAAAAGAGAAGAAGGTAGAAGGGAGGGGGAATGTTTCCTATCGCAGGAAATCGAACACAGATCCCTTAGATTATCTAGTGCCCTAAACACAAAGTTATACCTTTATTACAATTAGTATTAACTTTTGACAGCGCGGGAAAATCGGAATAAAATGGAGGGAAGCCAATGAGAACACTGGATTTTGAATTCGAGAAGGTCGGGCCAACTTAAAAAATTTTACCTAAAAAAAAAGTTCAAAATATCTAACCCGTTTTTTCTTTTCTACATATATTTTATCATTAATAATATATTATTATCCATTGTATATAACTTCGATACCATGTTACTGTTAACAGTGAACAAGTAATTTAGAATCTTAAGATGGCTATTAAGTAGCCAAAACCTGGTGTTATCAGTTATTAAAAATACCTTGTGTGAAGACCTCGTGTCTCCTCCCCCTCCCTCTTTTAAAAATGATGACGAATACGTTATTTATTGTGTGGAGTAAATCTGCTTTATATGCCCCACCTATTTCTAAACGTCCGATTTAATTCGGTTTTGCTTCCGATCTTACCGAAGCTATGTGATATAATGATCGTTCCGAAAAACGAAACTATTTTATGTCTGCGATTTCAAAAATTCCAACACAGAAATCCGTTTCAGACATCAGAGAAAATTTTTGGGTCCGTGTCTGTCACTCAATTTTTTCGCACCAGCATGTCTTAAAAACTACTCGTCCGATTTTAATGAACTTGTTATGGTATGTCATAATTAGCTCATTGTCGGCCCCATATAATTACAATCTTCCCAGAGCCCATTTGTTTCTTTTCCATATGCGCACCAAAATATACATTTATTTTCAGCTATAGCTTCCAAAGTACTTATCTGATTTTATGAAACTTTTGTAGTTTATCGAATGTAGCCTACAGATAGTCACAGATTAATTCGAACCGTCTTCGCCAACAGTTCTTTAACTTTTGCTAAATTGATATTTGAATTTATGTAAAAACTCAGAACAATATTGACAAATTAAAAAAACGGGGAAAACAATTAAACAAATTAGACAATAATGGCTTGTAAAAGCATAAAATCAATATAGTACGTGGATAGGATGCGAGGAAGCTATGTGCCACACTAATCGGCAGTCTATTTATCAAACTGTTCCTTTTCATATTACAAAAAATCCCGTCATGTACTTGTCAGCAAGCTACTAAAAGGGTTTCTTCGGTCATAGAAATTCATATTTCCTACATTTTTTACTAAAATATGTATACAAAAGTGCCCTTTAAGGGAACAAGGTGTGCATATAATCCTTAGCATCTTAGGTATTTACTTATTTGGTTCTTTTAGGGGTGAAATGGCCGCCATTTTTCAAACGCGATGAATACTTGTGATCAGCATTTCAATACCTTTAAAATTATACACCACTCAAAAAATATTTTTTTTAAAAACAAACGTAAAAAAAGGTGGGTTAACAGTCTCACCCTGGATATATAAAATAACATTATTGATATCACTAAATGTTGATCCTTTATATATAATACAGGAGCCCTTAGGCCCATAGCAATGGGCCTAATTTGTGGGCTTAATAGCCCAATTGGCTTAATTTTATGATTAGAAAAAAAAAATAAAACTATAACATTTTTTTAGATAAGTTGTTATATCTATTTAAAGACCAACAAATCAAAACAAACATTTATTTTTATTAGAATAAAAATGTGGTTTTCTTAGTTTATTAATAACAAATCATTTTATCTACGATTGATAAGAAATATAAACATTATATCTCTGTTTAGATGCGTTGAAAGTAATTATTTACGTACTTGTATTTATTGCGCATGCGCGTCTCATAGTTCTGAAGAATTCCTCTTCTTTACCACACTAGTGCGGTAAAGAAGAGGAATTCTTCAGCTTTACGCACGATTAGCTAGTTTGTTTACATTTAACAATATATATTTTCTCAATTATTTTTTTTTAAATAAATTATAATCAATTAACTTAAATTGACTCTTCTAACAGTACTAGGAATTTTATCATTTCTTTCAAGGATAAAAATAAATGAAATAATAAAATAAAACAATAAAAATTATAAAATAAAATAATAGAATAAATAATAATAAAAAAAAAAAAATCAATAAACCATAACTAAATTTATACATTTAAATAAAACTTATTCAAATTTAAATTTTGAAATATGCAGTCTTTTTCGTTTTAATTTAAAATTTATTATTCATATAACATTCTGATGTCACACGTCACAGGTCACACGTACAAGAAAAAATGTACTTAAGATTATTAGCAAACCTAATAACACAAGTCAGATAAGATTAAGAAATAAATTAATCTCTTGACATTTGTTAATCAATTATCTTCAAGTGGTCAATATAAGTTTTAATTAGTATTTGTTTCAGACCTTAAAATACTTCAAATAATGAGCTCACCTTATATTAATGCAGAATTAAATTTAATGTAAAAATTATCAGTTAACACTTAATGAAAATGACTAGTCCCTGACATAGTAGGTTATACATTTGTCTAATTGATACAGTAGAAGGATCGTAAGCTGTGAAATTATAAAACATTAATCCATTTTGATTACCATTTGGTCCGCTAGGAGCTCTGCCATCATTTTATACAAAATTTAGAAACTTCTACCGGCGAAATATTGTAAAATACAATGAATTCAAGTGAAAACCAATCTACCTCCTATAGAATTTGACTTGAGCTATTTCCTCTGATGCACACAAATAAACCAACACAAACTTTCTCTACGAGTGTAACACTAGATCATTATTGGTACATTTTTACTTTAGCTTCCCTCTTGGTTCTAAACAATAGTCTGCCCGACAAAAGTCTCAATGGTTTGGGTGTTTGTTTCCCCAAGACATTGAGACACCTGGGGCAGTATTATTACGATATATTAAGATTGAGTCTTATCATATGTAAAGCCTTGTTTGCAGGATGCCAATTGGCAAGAGAATTGAAAGAAGACAGTTGACTGGCATGAAATTATTGGCTTAGTGTAAACACTTTAGGCCAGTTGTCCCGATAATTGGGCTGGCAAGTTATTGTCTTGAGGAGTAGGTTAAGGACAATCAACTGGGCCCAGCTACGAGATCCAGGAGGTGGGGGCGCTTCTCCACCACCAGATCTCGGTATTGGTGCGACAATTGGCGCTGTGTGAACGATATAGGACAGTTGCGTCGTGCCAATCAAAGGGATAGTTTCTTTCTTTGCTATTACTCTATTCTCATTATTATCTTTTTTTTTAAATTTAATCTGGGTTAGGCGTAGAATGGCTCTGAAGTGGAACGATGAAACTAATTTAAAATTTGTTGAGCTATATGATGAAAATAGATGTTTGTTGGACATGCATGATGCTCTTTATAAACATCATAACACCCGTCAAACGGCACTAGTGGAGACTGCCGATAAAATGAATATGGAAGTATTTAGTGTGGATGAGGTGAAGGCTAAAATTAAGTCCTTTCGTGGCACTTTCAATGTAGAACTTGCAAAGCAACAAAAAAAGTGCTTCATCTTGTCCATTTCTCGACCTCTACTGCCGGGACAATTCTTATCCTCGTGTAAATGGTTATTTTTTCAACTGGACTGGCCAGCGATTGTCCCGCAGTCCGTGAGGACAATTGTCTCGCCAATCGCCATCGTGTAAACCTAGCTTAAGACTAAATCATATAAAGAAAACTGAAGGACAATAAGTTCTACAGTTTTCTAAGCACATAATTAATATTCCTTTATCTTAATAGTTAATTGGACTAAGGGATATCACATTTATACACACAAGTGTGACATAAATTTGTCATGTCACACTTCCAAGGTACAGTGGTCTAAATATCCCTTTGTCTTAAAAGTAATCTAGACTAAGGAATATATATACTACTCAGTAAATGTTCCTTTGTCTATAAATAACTATTAAGACAAAGGGATAAAAGGGGGTGCTAAAGTAAAAAAAGTACCCTTTTTTGTATGCAAACATATTCTATACTGACTACTATTGTACCTAAATAGATTAGTAAAATAGCTTCCTGTAAAGGATCATCATTACACCCTGTGATGACCTGCAATAACCACCCCCATGGTTATTGTAAAAAAGTACCCTTATTATTTTGGATTTATTACACTGGTTTAATAGATTAATAACTATTAACTTTATTTTACAACCTAATTAATGTTTATTATAGTTAAATGTCTCTTTTAACATTACGTTTCCCTTGATTTCAGGTACTACCCCCTCCAGTAATTCTACCCCTAAGCCAACCAAGAAAAATGCCGCTCCAGTCCACAGCTTCTCTCTAAGCCTTGGCTTGTTTTTCCTTGGAGCACTTTGCTTCCTCTCTTAAATCAATAATTAAAATTCAATAATCAGAGATTAAATCTTTGACTGATGTTACCAAGTTTATTCATCTCATTATATCAATGAATAATTTTATTTATAAATTGTAAAAGTCAAGTTTTACAAATAAAACATTCTATTTCTTAAAAAATATATATTATATTTTTTTTTTTTTTTTAATATATATTTTTGTAATTATTGTTATCTATTTATTGTTAAATAAATATAATGCTTGAGATAAAACGAACACAATTGATAATTAATTTTAAATTTATAAAAAAAAGACATGAATTGTACATCAGTCAAGTGTAAATACTCTTGATATATCTCGATCACCACCATATCTCGAGGTCACCAGTTATTGAGATAATAATTTATGAGGATAATAAAGCGATGTTTTCGACTTATATCTCGGATTTTTTTATTTTTATTTTATAATCAGTAAATTAAATGAATCAGGAATCCATCAGTAAAGAGATTGTATTAATCAAAGCTTTACATAATTTCAATAGAAAATCCATCAAAATATTTTAACTTTTAATTTAATTTTCAAAAAATTAATAAACATTACCAAATGTCTCTTGAACTCATCATATCACGCATTCACTTCTTTAGTGAATTGCATAAGATGAACTTTAGTTAAAATCAAATGAAAAAAATAAAAATACAACAATAATTAAAGCTTAAAAAAATAATAACATGAATAACTAATAAAAAATAAGTACTTATAGTACCTAGTAATAATATAATAAGTGCACAGTGCACATTAAATCAAATGTATATATATCTAAGTTGGTACAAAATAGTGTGTACTTTAATTTTATGAATATTTATTAATTTGTAAAAAAAAAATGGTAATAAATTGTATTTTTTCTTTTGTAAAAATAAAAAATATATAGCAAATTATAAAGTATTAAAACTATACAAATTATAATTGCATACCCACTTCTTTGTTAATGGAGAAACAAATAATGTATCCTATAATTTAATGTTATTGCTTGTTATGCCTTTCTAATTCAACCTTAAGGGGACCAAATATTCATATAATATGTAGCTAATTATCAAGACTTGTTTTCAGATTTGTATTTAGTCCAGGAAAATAAGGAATAATAGGGGAAATAATTTTCCCCAATAACATTTAAAATAAGTTTCAACCTTCTGCGCCCATTATTTTATCTTCCACATGCGCACAAACATACTTTTAATTACACCTATATCTTCAAAAGTACTCAACTGATTATTATGAAATTTGGATGGTTTGTCGAAAGTAGCCCGCAGATAGCCCTAAATTAATTTCAACTGTCTGAGCTCTTTACATTTTGCTAAATTGATACTTTTATTCATAATTGACTGACAAAAAATTGAGCGACAGACAGACAGAGAGCCAATTTAAAGGGCGCAGACAGTTGAAATAAGTTTTGGGCTATCTGCAGGCTACTTTCGACAAACCATGCAAATTTCATAATAATCAGTTGAGTACTTTTGAAGATATAGGTGTAAATAAATGTATGTTTGTGCGCATTTGGAAGATAAAATAATGGGCGCAGAAGGTTGAAACTATATGGGATCAACTACCATTCAAATTTCATTAAAATCAGAAAAGTTGTTTTTAAGATATGTTGGTTCGGAAAAATACGGTAATGGATTTTTTATCTTTTTCCTACTACAATATCTCAAAAACGGTATGTCTCACTTCAAACATGCATAGGACCTTTTTTTGTGCAGAATTAAGTAAAAAATATTTTAGGTAATAACACTTCTCTTAAAAAAATAAACCGTTTTGCTTAAAAAGTGAAAAAAAGTAAATTTTGGACTTTAAGGAGGAGGGAGGGGAGACGTGCCCACTCAAGAGGGGGGAACTTTACTGTTTCTCACTACTACACCCCTTAAGAGTGTTTTCACAAAATTTCAAAACTTTATAAATTGTTTCCTCCATTTGCTGTTTTTTTTTTTTTACTAATTTGCCTGGACTAATTGTTTGTAAAGTGAAAAATCAAATACATAGAAAATGAGGCAGAAAGAAAAAAATACTAATCTTACAATTTGTGTTTTACCGACAGCTCAGATTTGACAACCTATGTGAGGGGAAAAGTAAGGTTAAGCGCAAACTGGAGACAAAACAGTCTGCAGACGGTTTTGTCTCCAATGTGCGCCTACCCTTAGGGTCCAAGTATATAAAAATCCACCATATCTTTAATCATATCCACTTGTAGAACATCATATGTTTGTAGAACATTGAAGCACGATTTACACGGTCCAAGTAACTTTGATCAAATCCACTTGGTCCAAGTAACTTTGATCAAATCCACTTGGTCCAAGTAACTTTGATCAAATCCACTTGGTCCAAGTAACTTTGATCAAATCCACTTGGTCCAAGTAACTTTGATCAAATCCACTTGGTCCAAGTAACTTTGATCAAATCCACTTGGTCCAAGTAACTTTGATCAAATCCGCTTGGTCCAAGTAACAAATCCACTTGGAATTTGGAACTTAAAGCATGGTTTACAAGGTCCAAGTATACTTAGGTCACAACAGAATAAGATTGCAAGCAATTACCAACTATTGACTACACAGTCTGTAACTAGTAATTAAGAAACAAATTTATATTACGCATTGTTTTTATTACTTATGCAATTATTGTTCATTAACAATAACTGGTGGCAAAGGGATTTGACACAATAAATATTTTATCTTTAAAATATTGGTGGACATTGGGCGTAAAACTTCTATAGACATCTTAATTCTGTCCTTGGCATCACTTTTCCTCAAAAACTTGGAGGAAATAGAACGTAGCTGAATTGTTTATGCAGTTATTTAGTTTTCCGCTACTTGATAAGTTAACTTCTAAGTATTAGAATTCTTGCAACTGTTTAACAAAATAAAATAATACATAAAGTAGAGTTGTGTAACATGTCAGCCCCATGGGAAAAGTGGTAGTGGGCCAGATGGGCGAGCGTGTCTCTTTGCCCGAAATATAGGGATAGGAGGTAAGAAAAATTACAAACCAAATTTTAGATTTAGGACCGAGGACGGTCTCAAAAGAACAAAAAAATATACTTTGACACAATAAAAAAACAAGTTTATTTTATAGAGTATCTCTCTCATAATTTCTTTTCATACAGATTCTTTATACAGTTTCTTTTATACAGTTTTATTTAAGTTTTTGGTAGGGGCCTGAGGAGCCCGGTTCCCGCGTCACCTGAAAGCCTGGTTTCCCAATGAAAAGATTCCACTTACCGTTAATGATAATCCATTAGGCTAGGGCTATTCAGCCCCCTGGTTAAACTTGCTATTCCCTATTTATTATTTTCATATATACAGTATGTCCACGTCCACGGATGGAGTTGCCTATACGTGTAAATTCCAAAAAAAAAAAAAAAAAAAATTCGAAAGAAAGTCACTCTTCATAAAATCTCCTGCTTGGTCTTAAATGAAGATTTATAGTATTACTCTTTGTTCAAAATGTACCCTGTACCCAGAAAGTACAATTTCCTAAAATCGTACAAGAGAAAACTGGTCCAAATTTCGGCCATTCAAGAAAAAAGTATTCTTTATATTTTCTTTTAGATACTATTCCAAATTTATTTTTCGCATAAAAATGTTGATGATCAAATTTCAAAAATCCCCCCCCTTACCATTTATAAAAAGTAAAATTTGTCTGATTCTAATACATGAGGGGTCAACTTAAAAGTCTCATTGAGTGCAATTAAAGTTGTGGTAGTGCTTTTTTTTATAAAAACAATATTAAAGCATTTATAGAGAAAATCGTATTTATTATTTAAAAATAGAAACATTTTCAAACATGGAATTATTTCCCTAATTAATTTCCCCTTAGACACAAGCCCCATTCACAAGTATATTGTGAATTTACAAAGACAATAAAAATTAGTTTAATAAATAAATAATTTTTACTTATTAATTATAAATTTACGACTGAATATGACCTTTAAATAAGGGTTCAAAATGTATTTATTAATGAAATAATTGTTTTCCTTAAATTAACACCTTATTCAGCCATCTGACCTCTCATATTAAACCATAAGGGTGGTATTACACTAATTAATAGTTTCCATTAATTTAGTTTTCATTAAAAAAAAATGCAAGCATTATGAAAATTATAATATCAGAAGTAATTAATTTAATTTCTAAAACTGGAAAAAAAAAATCCAATTACTTAATGGATGAATGACAAATTAAAATACTTCTCCTCCACAAATCAATAGAGGAACAACAGTAAAATTATTTATTAAAAGCATTAATAGTTCATCTACACTAAACACAATTTGTCTAATTGCTATACCCATCGTTATTAAATAAGATTTTGCAAGCTTGTAGTAAGTATAAATGCATTTTATTTTTTATTATTATCTTTAAATTTGAATAGATTCTATAAAATAAATTAACTTTCTTGTTTTTCTTTCTTTTTCTTCAGAATATTAATTGTTAAGAGAGATTGAAGTGAGTTGGTTGTCTTAATAATAATTCTGTTAAAATTACATTGAATAAAACTAGTAGAGTAATTTTGATCAGTGTATTTGTTTAATACAGTAACAACATTTTTTTTTTTTTTTTTCCTTAAGAATTTAATGTATTAAAAAGTGATCAAATGAGATCCACTGTCACACAAACACTAAATGAATTTATCTGTTTGCAGAGTGTTCGTACAGTGTGTTTTAAGTGTGTAGGTAATCATTTTACTTAACAATAAAGTTATTACATAATATCTTGTGTTGGAAATTATGTCTATGATTAGTTTTATAAGTATGAATATAGTTGTTGGTATGCCTGACAGTATTTATTTATTTATGGCAAGACTGATGTGAGCATAGAGTCCAGGAGCTGTTGAAGGTTAGTGATGGATAGTTAGATCACTTTTGAAAAGTTTAATAATTTATGTCAATAGTTAAATATGAGACATTAGTGAAGCTGAAGACGAGTGTTTTTATTGAAGTGTAAGTATAGCAACCAGACCCCCCCCCCCCCCCCCCCATTACTATACTTGTAAAAATAAAAAAAAAATCCTAAATTTTTAATAGATGCACAAGTTAACAAAAGAAAATTAAATAATTTGCAGTACTTCAACAAAATAATAAATAAATAAAAAAATATATAATAAGTTTTCAAATTATTAAACTAAAAAAAAAAAAAAAATTAAAAAATAGACTGCCAATTGGTGTGGCACATGGCTTTCTCGTATCCTATCACATACTTTATTGATTTTATGCTTTTACAAGCCATTATTGTCTAATTTGTTTGTTTCCCCCATTTTTTTTAATCTGTCACAATTGATTTTACATGAATTAAAGTATCAATTTAGCAAAAGTTAAAGAGTGCAGACTGGAGCTAATCTGCGGGTTACTTTTGATAAACTATAAAAGTTTCATACAAATCAGATAAGTACTTATGAAGCTGTAGGTGTAAATAAATGTATGCTTGTGTGGATGTAGAAGAGAAACAAATGAGCGAAGAAGACTGAAACTTATATGGGTCCAACAATGGGCTAATCATGATCTACCAACCAAATTTCATTAAAATCAGACTTGTAGTTTTAAACATATGATAGTTAGCAAAAATAGAGAGACAGTCAGACACAGACCCAAAAATTTTCCGTAGTATGAAAACTACCAAAAACTTAAAAACAGAACCAAAAATGTTCCCTGATGTCTGAAACGGATTTCTGTCTTGGAATTTTTGAAATTGTAGACCTAATAATTTTTCGTTCTTCAGAACGATCACATAGCTTCCGTTACCTTTGGTAAGCTCGGAAGCAAAAATAAAAAAAGTAACTGAACTAATAATAGCATAAGCTACACGTAAAAAAGTACTCATGACAACAGGGTACACCATTCAAAAACACTGTTTTTGGCACCAGAGATTTTTTTTTTTTTTTTTTATCTTTACATAGATTGGCTGACATGAGTGTCAAAAATCAATACTAATTGTAAGAATAGTATAGGCCAGGGGTCTCCAATCTTTTTGGTTGAAGGGTCGGATCTGAATATGATGGTCCATAGTGGCTCGGATAAAGTAAGCAACTTTCAGCTATCGGACTTCACAATGGTAAGGAATATGGATAATAAGCTCATAAACCATACCCATTTCGGCCAAAAAAACTTATATCCCAAGTAGCACAGCTGATCCAAAAGACATCCCTGGGATATCCTTTTGTCAAGATTTTATCCTGTCCATAATCGATGATTGATGATCCATGGGTTCTCCTATGGTTATACCGTTTTGGATACCTCATGGGGTCATCTTAAGGATGTCCTATGGATATTTTAAACGGGATGACCAGTTAAGGGTATCCTATGGATGTCCAGAAAAGGGTATCCTATGGATGTCCAGATAAGGGTATCCTATGGATGTCCAGACAAGGGTATCCTATGGATGTCCAGATAAGGGTATCCTATGGATGTCCAGACAAGGGTATCCTATGGATGTCCAGATAAGGGTATCCTATGGATGTCCAGATAAGGGTATCCTATGGATGTCCAGATAAGGGTATCCTATGGATGTCCAGATAAGGGTATCCTATGGATGTCCAGATAAGGGTATCCTGATGTCCAGATAAGGGTATCCTATGGATGTCCAAATAAGGGTATCCTATGGATGTCCAGATAAGGGTATCCTATGGATATGCAGTTGGAGGAATCCTATGGACATCGATGTAAGGGTATCCTATGGATGTTCTTAACGGGGTGTCCAGTTAGGAGTATCCTATGGATAAGTTATAATTTCTAAAGCATTTTGCTTTTATTAAAAAATGTTTTAATTAGAATTGGATTTATTTACGTTATACAAAGGATGATGTTTCAGTGAAAGCTATAATGAACAATCCTCAAATTATTTATAAAAGTCATATATTGTGTAAGGTTTAAGTATTCATTTTGAGTTGCACCAAATCGGAAATGACTCATGGCCGAATGGATAGAGTGAGAGACTGACATTCAGGAGGTACCGGGTTCAAATCTCGCAGAGATAACATTAAACTTCTAGTACTTAAAATCAAATCAAAGAATTAACATCATAAGGGAATGTAACTGATAATCCATATGGAAATTGTCACAATTCTTCATTATTTTAAATATTTACATTTTAAGCATCCAGAATATGTCCCTAAACTGCCCATAACATATCCCACTGGATATGCTCTGGAAGTCGCATGGATGTTAGAAGGGCCATTAGGGCATCCAGAAGACATCCAAAAGGATGTGTGAATGGACCAAGAGACTGGTACTGTGGACATCCTTGGGATAAGATTCTTGCTGATCTGTTTTAAGGTTTGAAATGGCATTTCATTACGCAAAACTTACAACTTTGTATTGTTTAGGTTTATATTTTAACATAATTCGTGGCGCGGCAGGCCAAATGAAAATGTCTCACGGGCTGTAGTTTGGAGACCCCTAGGTATAGGCAATATAAGGTTAACAAAGAGTATTTTTTAGAAAATATATTCCAGGAAATTAATTATATAGCACATTATAACATATGGAAAGTAAAATTAATTTAATATATTTATATTGATTAATCAATCATGAAGAAGATATAAAACAATACTAATTTTTGTTCCAGTTCTATATTTATTTCATGAAGATGAAAGATACTCTGCAAAATGTCAAAGAAAAAAATATTACACTCCTTAAATTCACCCAGAGTGAGAAGAAAGTAGATAGCATCAAAAATGAAAGCTATCCAATATCTACGTACTTCGAAGAAATGAAACCAATGTACCTAACATTGTTTTTATTGGGCAGGCTACCTGTTAAGTTTACTAATCAAGGTAATGAATCTATCTACTACATTATAGTGTTTAAAATTATTTTAAATATATTTTATCTACGATTGATACGAAATATAAACATTTCATCTCTGTTTAGATGCGCATAGAAAGTGATTCTTTTCGTAGTTGTATTCATTGCGCATTCTACTTTCCGCACCAGACACGTAATGTACTATTACTGAATATTAAGACTGTATTAATGTCACATTGTGGAGTGTGGTTCAAGCTATATTCATCTTTCTATATATTGTAATGTAATATTTGTGTTTGCATATACAGGGAAGAGCGCGGCAGATGTATGAATTTGAAGAGGGGATTGCTCCCTTCCTATTGGTCCTAGACAGTTGAGAGTAGGGTCGTTTGAAAGAGGGGGACGGGAAGTTTATGTTCCACGTTTCATCAGGACGGGGCCACAGCCCACACAGCAAGGGTTTGCGTAAACGTTTTGCAAGACAGATTTCCCCGGCATCTTATCTCTTTAAGAGGCGATTTAAACTGGCCAGCAAGATCGCCTGATTTGGCTCCTAGTGATTTTTTTCTGTGGGGATACCTTAAATCCTTGGTGTACAGCGATCGTCCCAGAACCCTGGAAGCCCTCAAGAACAACATTCAAGCCAAAATTGCCGAAATTCCTGTGGAAATGCTCGAAAGAGTGCACAACAACTTTAAAAAAAGGCTTAATTAGTGTTTGGAGTGTGAGGGGAACCACTTATTCGATACTTTGTTTAAATCTAGGTAAATTTAATTTCCCATGTTATTAAATCAGGAAAACATTTTTTAAAAAATTATTTTGTAAGATTCTGTGTTTTATTACATTTTCAAATTCATACGTCTGCCGCGCTCCACCCTGTAAACCCAAAAAATGATATTGCAACAGTCTAGCACAGTGGTTATTAGCATTCACACACATATTAAAGGATGAATCTGAATATTCCCAGTGGAGTGTGCATTATGTATCTTTCTCTTAATTCAATATAATTATAATAATTAAATAGTGTCCCGACAGCAACAACTCACCTCAAAATTATTTGTTGTTGATAAGCTAAGGCAACCACATTTATTCCGATAAAAATAAATGTTGGTTTTGATTTTAATAGATATAATAACTTATCTAAATAGATATCTAAATTAATTGGCTAAATTTTCCTTTTTTTATAAATATAAAATTATAAGGGCTCGTATAAATTATAAATGACTATTGATCTGAAATTTATTATTCGGATAATAATCTAATGTAATTGTTTTATAGTATCATAATTTGAATAAAATGTCATAAGCCTGATACCTTGTATCATAGCATGAGCAAAATTTTAATGTTTTTTGCCCCAAAATCAATAATTAAAAAACAGCAACTCACTTGTTTGTTCCTATTACAAACCATTGTTATAATGGTTCTTTGTACAAAGTAAATATTATAATAGTAAATACAGAGTGGGATATAAATCACTAAGATGATTATAAATTATAATTTTTGTTTTAATATTAACTAGTATTTTTCACATTGTAAAACTAACAGTTAAGAAATTAATGTTAGTTTTACAATGTGTAACGTACTATTAGTTAATTAAATTAAATACAAATTAAAAATAGATCAGCAAAGAAATAGTAGTAGTTTTTATTTTAAAGCTCAGTGATCAATAAATATATCTTTGGGAATTATAATTTAGTCAGTGATTGATTTGTAAAAAAAGAGATTCTGGTACTGTGATCTTGTGGTCCAAAAGTTTTGAAATCTTGTTTTTTTTATAACATTATTTTAACGCTATTCTGAAAATTTTAAAAGTGAGCAACATTTGTATTCACACTAGGTAAAAATAAACAAAATCGTGACCCCGCTGGGGGAGGCCTCCAGACCCCCCAGATGTTATTACTTAGAGCCCGTGGCTAAAAGTCAAGAAACATGGAACATCTTGGCTTGGTTGTACGTGAAAATCATTAGAAAATTTCGTAACTCTTCCGCGTCACACATCCGAGTTCCTCAAAAATGTGACTCTTTTTTGGTAGTTAGGTCAAGGCTAAAGCATGTTCCATGCTAAAAAAATTGGTAAAATATAAAACTCCCATGAGCACCAACAATCATCCATCAGAGGCACCGGTAAGGTGTACCGGTGGGTACCGTCACAAATCAAACACTGATAATAGTTCATGTTTGTTGTCCTCCACTATTTTCATAGTAAACAGATTCTAACAAGCCCTTCAATACCCAAGAAAACATCAGTGCAAAAATTCAAGAACTAATCTAAAAAAAATATTTTTTTGAAATAAATGAAGAAGAGATAGAAATTTTGAAAACCCAAAAATTATTAAAATTTTAAATAATTTGGTGTCATATGACATACCATAGACATTACAAAGGTGTATATTAAACTATATAAGATTTATAAAAGGAGTTAAAACCTTAAACCTTGATAAGATTGAAGACTACTGTCTTTTTACAAAGTTAATCACAAAAGAATATTTACTTGACATTGTTCATATATTATACGTTTAATTTTGTTCAAGGTATGGAAAAATGTGAATTGATGTCAATGCCAGTTTTCTTAACAGTTGTTAGCACATTATTCCAAATTCTTCTATCAACTATGACAATTAATAATATAGTAGAGTTTAATCTAAGAGGTGCTATCCAATCCGATGTGAGACCGTATTTTTTAGCATTGATAATAATCTTATCAATGAATTTCTCCATACCATTTTCTTCATGGCCGGATACAAACACAAATGTAAATTTCGCAAGGGACATGGCATCCTTTCAGGTTGTATTTCTTTGAGTGAATCTCATATTTAAAATTTAATTTTAAGTGTATCTAATTTAGTAGGAATTAAATATTATTCGCCTTATCTGGTTCAATTATATCCATTTTTTTTTTTAATTGTAAAAATACAAATTTTTAAGTTTCTCCACATTTCCTCACGCTATAGCCCAGCGGGCTAGGTGGGAAGGATATCTTCAAAATTCTAGAAGCTCTCCCCAATTCTCCAATTATAATCCAATGATCAATTTTTAAAGTAAATTTAATATAATTTACTCTTGATGAGAATAGCTACAATATTTCCAATAGTGAAATTAAGAAAATTTAATTAGAAAGATGGAGTTACAAAATAAGCTTTAACAATATATAAGAGTGTTTTTTTATACATTGGTTAGTTATATTAATTTATTATTTCCTTTTGCCCAGTGCAGTTTCAGCCAGATTGATATCTCTTTACTCTATGAAGTTAACTATCTAGTAACAAATCTTCAAAGTTAAGGCTCATCAAATCTAGATTGTTGAAGAAAAAAGAAATCATCAACAATCAAATGTGTTAATAAAACCATATACAGGGATATTAACCCTTAAATACTAATGGTAATTGAATGGCTGGTATTACTAAACCTTCGTCGATTCAACTAACAAGCAGAAAATACATTTTTTGGGTTGAAACTACACTTGTATAAAAAGAAAACGATTAAGAACTCATTACTAAATCTTTTAGTGAGATATACAAACATTTGATGACAAATAACTTAGTGGGAACATCAGAAGAATCTGAAATTGAGTGAACATTAATGCACCAGGTCCCATGCCCCAGGCCAAAAGCCCTACTAGGCCCTTTGCTAAGTGCTCCAGGCCCCAGATTATCGGCAATTGGTCTCTGGCCCAAGGCCAATTACCCTAGGCCCATTGTCCCTTACCCCAGGCCCATTGTCCCTTACCCCAGGCCCATTTTCCCAGGCTATAGGCTCATTCGACGACCAATTAATTCCCTACGTTTATTACTAAACGTTAGTCGAATCGACAAAGTAGCTTTGACGAGAATTTGCCAGAAAACGAGTGTATGCTCAAAAGGACTACTACCACTACACCAGCAGGTGTGTTACTAACCAGTGCAAGCACTGGAGAAGGATGGGGTACCCATCACCATTGCACACGAGCGTAAAAGGTTAAAGTTCAAACTGTGCTCGTCGATTCGACTACCATTAGCATTCCAGGGTTAAGCCCAACAAATTGTGTAATCAAAGTGACAAATTTAATTGATCATGTTTTTTTATTGTTCATAAACACAACAATTATCAGAATGGAATATATCTTGGCTAGAAGAAGTAAATAACTGAATTACACAACCATTGAGACATGGGTCTTCATCGGGAAACCATAAATTGTTTTATTGATGCAGTTTTTTGTTGTTTTTTTTCTCAGTCTGCGTGAATATGGTGTCAAAGGGTCAATACGATGTAGTTAAACTGTATTTTTATGCAATTATAATAGTAGTATATCTATGAAAAGCCCTCAATCAGTACGGGCTATAAATTTGCAGCCAAGGGACCAGCTAATTCATAAATAAATAAATACAATATCAATTGAATAAATAAAAACTAATATAAAAATTGATAAAAAAATTAATAAAGTTATGTTGTCCAGCACAGGAGGAATTCATATGGTCAGTGAGCAGGCTTAATTCAACAAGTCCATCAGCTTGGATTGAGAACTTTATTTCTGAGACAAGAGGAAGTCGTCGATCTTTCATCAGAATCATGACTTACATTTACTTTCCAATCTTTTCTTTAATTATCAGCATCGCAGCTCTGTTTCTAATAGAGATTTCTTTATATCTCTGTGTGCCATTTATCTTCATATTTATGAGCATTTATGCTACCGTATTGTTATGGTGTATGAATTGTTATCACCTAATCAGATTTGGCGACATACTCTCCCAACAAACTATAAAGGTTAGGCTTGCATTTTTTAGTAGTAAATATATAATTACAAAATATCATAAATATATAAGCGAGGACTTGGAATTCATTTTTTTGCGTTTGTTTAGGCAGTAAAGACAGGTACTGTTGAGGAACTAAAATGGTGTCGTCTAACATGGTGCCAATTAAGCCATTTGGTCAGATCGTTGGGTTTCAGCAATCAGATGACCAACATCCTCGGTAACATTATTATGGGAGTAAGTTTTGTCATAACATGCTATGCTGCACTGCATTCATACTACTCCTCGCGTTTCTCAAAACATATGATGGGAATCCTTGTGGGACTACCAATCAACTCCTATATCATATACATCACGTTCAAATCTGCTCACGATGTTACCAAGAGGGTAAATTTTGTTTAATTAAATAACTACTTAACACTATTATAAAGAGAATTTTAATTTAATATACAGGGTGGGGCGTGGGAAACGGACATTTTTAAAATAATCTGAACTTTGGCAATTTTGTATATAAAATGTATTAAAATATTGAAACAGAAAGCTTAAACAATGCCTAAAACAGTGGGTCATGTACAAAAAATAATATCCTCCAAGAGATGACCGTTTTTATTGTTTTTGGTGGAAGTCTCACCAAAAAATTGTCCGTTTTTCCATGCCCCACCCTGTATATCTTAGTTTATTGTAAGATGATTAACATTATCAAAATGGAGGACAGTTAAACTCTTTGCTGTTACTTTAATAAACAGAGGCATTGTTAATCAAGTTGGATTAATAGCCAAACAAAAAAGTCATCTGCCCACAAATGCCATTCTGCTATGCCCATCTTCTCCATAAGTAATTATACTATATTTATCTAAACTCTATATTTATCATATTTTATACTATATTTACTATATTATTATTATATTTTATTATTATTATTATATTTTTATTATATTTATATTATATTATATTTATTATTTATTATATTTACTCTATATTTATCTTAACTATATTATATTAATCTAAACTCCATTCGAGGGCATCCTTCCTTTCTTTGGCTGAAAAGACTTCTTCGGAGCATTCGCTTTGTCAATTATTCATCCCCTCTACTCGTACCAGCTAAAAATTCTTTGAGCTTTGCGATGAAGCACACAATGATCTTACCCTTAATAAGGTTCTCCATTTCATGGTTGTATCGGATCCTGGTCTAGTACTGGACCGAAAATCCTATGGAGGACCTATCTCTTGATGTAGTGGAGCGTTAACTAAAACTAAAGGTTTAAACCAGGATTGACATTTTTTAGGAGCAGAACATGTAGTAAAGAAGAGATATGCCATTATTAAATCCAGTGCTCTGGTGCAGCCTCAAGATGCTCTCCTTAGATACTTAAAATACCAATAATATCCATTTTTGGGGCACTTATTTACTTTAGTACCCCCCTTGGTTCTAAACAAAAGTCTGCAATTCTAAAGTCTCAAAGGTTTGTGTGCAGGTCTCCCCAAGACATTGAAACTCCTGGGGCAGTTTTATTTCGCTATTTTAAAATAGAGTCTTATCACTTGTATGTAAAACTAAATCTTACACAGAAAGCTGTGGGACAAGGAGCTATATAGTTTTCTTAGCGTATATTTAATATTCCTTTGTCTTAATAGTTAATTAGACTAAGGGATATCATCACATTTATTTACACAAGTGTGATATTCCTTTGTCCCAAGGATACATTGGACTAAATATCCCTTTATCTTAATAGTAATTTAGACTAGGGAATATAAACTACTCTGTATATGTTCCTTTGTCTAATTAACTATTAAGACAAAGGGATATAGGGGCGTACTTAAGTAAAAAAGTACCCTTTTTGGAATGAAAACATTATCTATTCTTACTATTGTACCTAAATAGACTAGTAAAATAGCTTCCTGTGCATTACACCCTGTGATGACCAGCTATTGTGTCAATCATGACTTAAAGAAGAAAAAAATAAACAACATAAAAACTAAATAAATTATAAACCATAACTTCTTCTAAGATTTTGTTCATCTTGATGGACGACACATGATTTTTATAACCGATGATTTCTGCTTAGAAGTTTTCTTCATTTAATATTTATTATAATATAATTTTCAGATCGGATCAATGTTTGCAACTTGTTTATTATCTCAGGATCTATCACACCTTAGTACACGGCAGTATAAGGAGGTAAATTTATTAATATTTTATCTATTTTAGTTAAAATCAAATTATAATTATCATTAACTACAGGAGACATACAGAGAAAAATATACCCCAGCACCGGGACTTGAAACACGGGCCTCCTATATATCCGTTGCAGGCGTTCTAACCAACTGAGTTATACTGGAGAATGATTTTCTCTGTCTTTACCGATACCAGGTCCCCAATCCAAGCTTTCAATCTTTTCTACAAGTCTAGCAAGCCAATAGATTCAAGTCCCAATGCTGGGGTCTATTTTTCTCTGTATGTCTCCCGTAGTTAATGATAATTATAATTTAATTTAAATTAAAATGTAATCTTTCCATAGTAAGAATACTACCTAAAAATCAAATATTTTATCTATATAATGATCTTCTAATATATTTTTATCTATATAATGCTCTTTTAATATATTTTTATTGAAATGCTAAAATTTAAAAAAAAAATGTCTTTTCCAGGTAGAATATTTGCTTCAGTGCTTGCAACTGACACCTCCCATTATTAAAGTAGCAGATTTTATAACATTGGATAAAAGTCTAATAACTTCCGTTAGTAATCAAATATTATAAACTAAAAAATTCAATATTATGTGATAAGTTTAAACTAAATAAATAATAGAACATTATTTATAGTAGTATAATTATATCAATTTAAATTATAAGTTTGTTTGTGTTTGTTTTTTTATTTTCAGTTTGCCTCTAATGCTATTACCTATTTGATTGTACTAATACAGTTTTCTGGCCCCGGTGACAAAAGGTTCTCACCTCCAGACTCCAACATGACCTCATCTACATAGATTTTAACATTTATATTGTAATTAATACGAACATTTTGGTTAAATAAAATTTATTTTCATAAATATGATTTGTTCATTAATTAACTGATAATGATTAATTAATAAGAGTTAAAAATCCCTTCTCTGTAATTCCAAAAAAAAACCAAAGTCAGAATAATTCTATTCTGAAATCTTAATAATAAGTGGAATATAATATAATATATAATATTCATAAATGAAATAATATTTGTTTTTAAATGGGACTAAAGCCTAAATACAATATTTATTAAATATAGCTTACATTCTGAGTGTATTTAGAAATTAATTTGTATATATTAGTTGTATAAAAGGATAATTTTAGATTATATTTATAAAGAAACTATAAATGTAATCATGTAGGTAACACTTGAACACAAAGAGAAACTTTTGTGACATAGATATTGAACAATAAAAAGAAGCTGAATAGGCAGAATAAAACTTCTTTGAAATGTTGTTGGCATAATAAGGATAAATCCAGATGTAATATCAATTAGGAAGAGTGGTGGGAATAAGGGACTACAAACCCTCATCCCGGAGGGGCGGAGTTCTTAGCTGGAATATGGGGGTCCCTAGAATATTTTCCATGTTTTAAGACGATGGTTTATAAGAATATTTATTCAAGCTGATAAAAATTTGTGTGTGTGTTGAATTTGTGATATTTACGACACAAAATTATCACACACAGTCAATAAATATTTGTGTTGTACATAGTGTCTGCCCCTGCTAAGTCTGTGTGTTAGAATGATCTCTTGAAACTAAAATAATATATTTAAACTTTAAACACAAAATACACCATGTTCATGTCCACACTCAAATCCTATGTGCCAAAAAAAATGTCAATGATGTTCATGAGAAAACTGACATTGGCTGGTTCATGAGTATGTTGCACAGGGTAAATATTTGGTTGTGAATTGTGAGTCAAAGCGTCTACACTGCTTTGCCCATACACCACATTCAATACACACAGCTCGCACAACACAAATTTTAATTGGAGTTAACCCAGCTTAACATTATGATTTTGATTTTTAAACCACTCTAAATTTTCCTATTAAATTAAGCCATCAAGGAAAAATTCTAGGAAAAATCAAGGAAAAAACAAATGGTTTGAATAACAGGAAGAAAAGAAATGTTTTTCAATTATGATCGAATCATATGGATATGAAGTGACAAATATCTCCTGCCTAGAATGAGAGAAGGGAATAATCATTTTAGAAAGTAAGAGAGGGGCACTGAGCTTGCTTAAAGACCACCTTTAAGGCGGGTCCACAACCTATATCTTATACGGGTATCAGAATAATCTATAGGCTGTCAAATCGTGATGTGAGAAAAGTTGGTTCGAAACCAACTTTCTCATATCAAAGCTAACCTGAAAGAAGCTTTCCCGTCCTCTTCCCTTTTGTTTGTATATTTTATTTCATTCTTTGAGTCATCCATTTACATAGTAAATATTAAATACACACTAGTTCTTCATTTTACAACCAGCCTTTAAGAAAGTTAGTATTATATTTTAATAATAAATTTGGCTTGGTTTATAACCTCAAGGAAGTACTCAAGGAAGGAAAGGTGGGGGAAAACACTCTGTCCCTGGCTTCATGAATATATTTTTATCTGTATAGCCCAAATGCACGCAAAAAAGCGCTATGAATCCACCTTAAGTAGTGTTAGGTCTTAAACTCAAGCCCTTGTGCTCAATTTTGGTTCAAACAACGATTGTAAAAAAAAATAATAATAATAATGGTAATGACCTAAGCTGTCGAACAGGACAAAAACCACAAAAAAATAAATAAAATAATAATGATATGATTTTTGAAATTACAATAATCAAGGAAATTGTCAAACCAATATAACAATTGCTATATTTAAAAAAACAAACTCATTTACAAAATACACCTACAGAATATTTAATTTCAAACCTTTAACTTGTAATCATCTAATGGAGTCTAATTCAATATTCAATTACATTTTACCTTAAACCAACAAATTTAAAGGAAAAACTCTAAATAATAAATTAAATCAGTATTTTGTTAAATTAATAATTCCAATAGTATTTCAGATTCATAAGATATTTCCCTAAAATATTGTAGATAGTAGTGAGACAGTATTTTTACTGTTAATGTTGTATAAAATACATTAGATTATTTTATGATAATAATAATTATTAAGAATAAAATTAAATATTAGATTCTTATCATTTTATATTAATTACACCTTACATATTTCAATTACATATTATAATATTACAAATAATACTTTTTATTTTCAAATTAAATCATATTAAAGATATAGTAATACAAGATATTAGGGTGGTCAATCAATTTACCAGGAGACAAGCTACAAAGCAATAATTTAATTATTTACTCAGTTAAAACAAGTATGAAGGTAAGTTATTTAAAATTTTATATTTTTGTTCATTTACAAGTAATATAGAATAATATAGAATTGTTTGTAGCAAACGAGGCTGAATCAACTCAACTCTGATACTCAAAGAACACACTGGATCATATAGTCGCAGGTCTTCTGGATTAATAAGTACCTAAATGGTCCTACAGAAGGTAGAGATTCATATAAATTATTGATGCCCTTGATGAAAAAGGACAGGAATGGTTCTGTAATGCAGAATGTCTTACTAGTTCCAAAAACTTTTATGGGATTTAATAAGAACCTCGGGCACAACTCTTGTGTCGCTGTTTGAATTTCTGCCGAATGAATAAATGACAGAAAATTTTCCGAATGGTTAACAACGAAATGCACCCTTTGTCATAAGAAAATTTCTCGGAGTAATTAATATTATCTTGTGGTTCTTACCTGGCAAATTTTGAATCCAACCATAGGCAGCCCATCCATCAGATATTGTAGTGGAACCTGGCATAACATGTTCTCTCAGCACAGATAGAAGGGTGTCTGCATCCCTTCGCTGGACCGGAGTTTTGAAGGCCCTTCCAATTCTTTTTTTGATGTCACCAAAATACCATTGCTCTGCCACCTGGAAAACAAAATCATTTAACACCTGCTTAAATATATTTTATTTCCAGTAGGGAGAAAAAGTAATGATTTTGGATTAGTTTAGAGCAAGGATCTTTTAAAATAGGGATTGAGTACTAAGCATATCTCCTGGGTTTAGAAGTGTCGCCAAGAACTTGGAAAAAATCTACATCAAACTACCAATGTGCGTGCTTTTTTTTCTCCTAGTGCTCAATCCCTATTTTATAAGATCCTTGGTTTAGAGGGACTAAAGTAAGTCTTTTCTTCCCTGAACTCAAAAAAATAGGGAGAAAAAGTAAAACTAGGGAGAAAAAAAAGAAGGATTGCCAACTTAATTATTTTATAAATAGTAGAGAATGAATGGCTAATGTAGTGAGGTTGTAAAAATCAGGTTGGCGACACTGTTTTTTCGACCTTGTTTATCATTGTTAAAACCTACATCTAAATAACCTTCAATTTGAGTTTAATTGCAATTCTTATTTGTTTTTAATATTGAATCTCTTATATCTGCAATTAAAAGTGCTAACAATTATTGTTATTTATTAAAATAATAAATAAAAACTGTGCAATGGATGAAAATGTATATTTTCTCCCTACTGGAGATAAAATATTTTATGTGCCTCGGAAGTAAAGTGGTATAATTCCCCTCTCAATAATTATCTCCCTCAGCTCCGCCTCAGGAGCTAATTAGCGTTATTCCCTTGGCTTCGCCTTAGGATTTAGGGACCGTGGTTCCTTTGGCTTCGCCTCAAGAACCAACTCATTCGCTCTGGGAATAATGGCCTACTTTACTCCCCAGGTGCATAAATAACTATTTTGATTTACTTATTTATTTTTTTAACATGTTACTTACACATTTTCCTCTATTGTATTTCTTCTTGGTAATGACGGTCTCATCAATCTCAATAATTAATCCGGGTCCTCCCAGTTTTATTCCCTTTCTTTTAAAGTGCACAGCACAAACATCTCTGTAAAATCATTTTTATTTTTTTATTTGTTTTTATAAAAAAAAAAAATATTTTATATTTTTAACCCCTATTAAATTCAGTTATTACCTGAAGAAATTGCACCAATCCACAATTACTTGGTAAGGTTTTACTATATATATTGGGTACATACCAATAGGTAAATAAGTACCCTGTAGATAAGTGGTCAACATGGCCATGTGGTCATCTATCACGAGTGGTTACAGAAGTAACATGCACACATAAATTTAAAAAAAAAAAAAAAAAAATACTACTACATACCTGAAGTGTTGATGTTGCTTTAATCTTTAATAGGCCTTTAAGATCATTACAGCATTTTAGTCAGAAAACAGAACCCATGTTGGGCATTCCCATCTCCAAAGCGATGAAGTTTCATATCTAAAAATTAAAATAGACCTTTACAGTTAACATAGGATGTAGCTGATTTTAACAATTCAATATCTAACTTCCCGAGCGAACATTTTTATTTTTATTATTTTCTATTTAAATGAGTATTGCCATAGTTACAGATATTCAAATGTTTGTTTATATTTATAATGTAAGATTGAAAGAGTTTTGTCTTTTTCATAAAATAAAAAGAATTTAAGAAGATCAAAGGTTTTAGATGAATCTTAGAGGTAAAAGACTCGAAGTCGAGACAAATTCTAATTGCGTGCAGACTGTAGTGTGTTTTCGTATCAATAGCTGTTGTCAAAGCAAGACTACCAAATCACCACCCTCCACACATTAAAAACACTTAAAATAAACATAACAAACCTGGTTATACTTAACAGCTGAAGGGTACCAAATGCATTATAACCTTCACCAAAGTAACCTAGAAAAAGATTCATTCTTTTGTTTAGCTCATAGGCACTGAAAACTTATTGAAAACGTATTCAATACTACTCAAAGAAATACCCAGCTTGTCCAAACCCAAATCAGGATTCAATCCGTATTTAAACACCATAGAGACATAGTAATAGATATACTGAAGAGATTTTCGTCTTTAAAGTTCATTAAACAAATGAATGTCATAACTTAGGTCCCTTCTTCACAAGAGTGTTGCGTTTGGAACACTCAAGAAACATTTGATATGGAAAACAACTTATAATACACACAAGTGGGTATCAATCTATCAATGAATATATAAATTCTTCACTTTAACGATTTGCTGATCAAATTTCCACGTTATTATTGACCAAATACAATAATTGCTTCACTTCGACACTCGTCTATTACTTTCCTGCACCCCTATTTCCACCTACATCGCTATTAATTGAGATTTGCAGTGACGACAAAATAATACAATTATTGTTATTATCAGAAACAAACATCATTTATAACTATCATTACCATACACATTAAATATTTGTTTAACAGCCAAAAAAAACAACAAGTACTTACACTTTAATGTGATTTTCAGTCGCATCATCCTCCTCAAAACATTGCACCGCACTGCACACACCAATGAAGATCCATTTTTCACCGAACAAATTAAATACGAACGTTAATTAAAAATATTAAACAATAATTTTAAGTAAAAAACTGTCACTACAACACGTTTTCAACCTTTGATAGTTTTTAAAGGCTATTCTCTTTCTCTACTTTAAACTTTTTAAATTACATAAAAATTCCGCCATAGAAGGTAATACTATGTAAGGTTAACTTTTAATTGGCCCACACCCGCAACTATTGAATTTCCAAATAGGTTTGTCTGAAGCCACGCCCACCTTACCTCTCATTGGCCAGCTGTTCCTAGCTTGCCTATTCCCGCCAGTATTTAAATTAAAATGTTACATCGTCTCTATAGCTAATTAACCTAACCTTTTAAATCTTTAAACACTAAAAAGGGCTCGACTTTGTAAAAGGTCAAGTCGTTCTAATTTGTTTATTTGTTGCTAGGACCTAAGCCAATAGTAAGAACCCCAGTTTGTAAGAGCTATGCGAACAGATAAATATATTTTCGCATGACGATGATTCAGTTCAGAGTAAAAATTGGCCGATTTAATTTGGTATACGTTGTAATGAACATGGATGTTATTATGTAAGGTAGTTTGACCCGCAATACACGAGAGATGAAACATGAAACTGGGTAAAAGCAAAGATGAGGAGAAGGAGAGAAGAGAACTATTTTTTATTGTTATTTGTTATGTTTATTATGTAGAGACAGAGAGAAGCAAATATGTTTTAAAGTATTGTATTTTACCAGTTAATAGAATTTGTGAATTTACAAAAATATGTTTTATTAGTTATTGAAAAAGTATTTATTTTTATTATTAAAAAAAACAAAACATTAAGACGTATTCCTTTTATCAGTGCTAAGACTAAAGTTTTATTAGTGCTAAGACTGTTCGTTGGTGAAAGTTAATTAATCTATAGTTTGAGACAGACATATATCCAATTAATTTTTTTCAGTAGAACCAAAGAATTTGCCTAAGAATGATGGAGAGAAGCATGGTTGGTGTTAGTAGAAGAGATAACATAATATCAAATCTTTGGATTAGAAAAGAATCGGGAATGGATGATTAGGAGAACTAATGCTGAAGAGAAAATGGAAATGGGCTGGACATATTTCCATGTTCGGTTTAGAACTACCGAAGGTAGATGGTCCAAGAAACTTGAATTGGTTCCCTTGGGAGAAAAAGAGAAGCAAGGGAAGACCTCTGCGAGAATTGGATGAAAAAGGTGTGCGGTGAAGAGGCTTGGCAGAGAGTTGCTCGAAACAGAATTGTGGGGAAAGAAATGGGATGTTTACCAAAATGTATGGCTAAAAGAATAATTAGCTATAACGAATACAATGAATCTTAATTATTATACAATATTTTTACTTTATGTTTGGTACTCGTTACATGAAAATCATGTATGCTCAAAAGAAATAAAAGGCTAAACTCGGCAATAGCTCACCCCTTACGTGTAATCGATGTCTTTCGAAGTCGTACAGTTGGCTTCGACATATCAGTTCATCCCTTCCATTCGTATATAATAATATATGTATATAATAATAATATATGTATGGTTTGTTCATAGGAGAGTTGATATCCCATTGCCAAAAAATACGTTGAAGTGAGAAGGGGTGGGCTAATTCCTAATATTAAATTTACTTCATATTCTGTTTGTGAAGCTTTGTTATACACAACAAACACTTCATCTTCTTGACCAACTAGTTGCAAATCTTTTATCTTTTTGGTGCGTTTAAGATACCCCATATGCCTGTATTTAGAATACCTTCCACTAATTATGTCTATTATTTTTCTTTTATAGTAACTTTCCATATCCACAGTCAAATAATGGAATAATTTTTTGATATTATAGGCTCTGTCGTATTTAAGATGCGCTCTTTTAGAACATTTATTGCAGACTCCACCATTTCCTCTAGTTAAAGTTCTTTTACATTGAGCCCAAATAGGATGGTATCCCTGGGAGAGAGTGAGGAAAAGAGGCAAAGCACCAGCTCAATGAGAGGAAGAGCTGTGGAGGAGACACGAGAGACTGGCCAGAGTGTGGCAAGTCTGAGTAAGCAATGTATCAAAAATGTATATAAGAATATTAGGTTTTAGAAGCAATAAGAAAACAAATTATTATTATAGTAATTAACTATTTTTAGTAAATTAAATAATAAAATAAATGTATGCATGTGTGTGTAAGTGTATATAAAAAATAGTAAAGTTGTCAAAATTGTGTATATATATATATATATATACTGACAATACATGAGTTAAATTAAATAACTAGTCACTATTTAAATACTTGAGAGTAGATGTTTTAAAATAATTATGATTTTAATAGAATATATTTTATCAATTTGTTTGGTAAACACTAGTGGGAGTAAAATCTAAAGAATTTAGTAGCCAATATATTTTTTGTTGTAAAGTTGTTTCTTTATTACCTCTATTTATAATTTTTGTTAGTTATAGAATAATTTATACACACATATATAGATTTAATTACATTGTTGTTAGATTATTGATAACTTGATGTATATATTTTTGTTTTATTGATTTATCTAATGATAAAATAAAGTAATTTACAAGTTTTATAAACCACTCAATTGGTCTTCTCAGAGCCTTCAACAAACTACTATGTAAGCCGAGTAGCCAGGAAGAAGGAAAAGAAATTAAAATTATAGTAGTGTATAGTATTTATTTATTCTGTAAAAAATGTACATTTATTTGTTTTTGAAATTGCAATAAATGGTAATCAATCAATCATTGTATCACATCTTAATGATAAAAAAATGAACCTACCTTAAATGACTTTTTTTCCAGTACAGGGAGTCGTAGTCTGAACTCTGTATGTAACCCCTGATAACTGCTGATGATGCTGCAACCATTCCTTAAATTCGTCCACAGTCGCACATTTTAATCTAAAATTTGCCACATGACCATCTTCGGTTTCATTAGTTTTAAGAAATGAGGCGCTTGGATACAACTTATGAAATAAATGAATTATATAAAAAGCATTGACAAAAAACACTTCGCAAAGAAATATTTGTTAATATCATCAAACATAATGCGTAAAGACAACATCTCAGGGATAGAGGAAACCTAGGCTTTTGGAATGGTTGGCTCTCAGGCATCACTTATATTATATTACAAATTTAAAACTAAAACCAGTGAATGTTACAACCAAATATATATGTTGCACTATATATATACTTGTTATGATTAATTATTTATACATAGGCATTTACCTCATCGATCCTTTTAGTCATTAACTCTGTTAGACACATTTTGAATAACTTAAAACTATCTTAATATGTTTAATTAGATGATATAATAATATGATATTTTTTATTAGGTCTTTAGGGATGTAAGAAAAAAATTAATATTTAATTATATTAATTTATTACATTTAACATAATTTATTGGCTTTACAATATTTCGCCATATCCTGGGCATCATCAGGCCTATTTCTGCAGTCAATACTTTAGTATAAACATTTTTTCAAAGCAATTTAGAGGAATAACAATTGAAAAGATTTATAACACTAGTGTTCAACAGTTACTCAAGATTGACAAAAAGATAATATGTAATTTGTTTAATACCATAGTTATAAGTACTTACTTCAAATTTGTTATTCATTTTTTAGGATTATAAAGGTGTATAATGAATTCAACAAAAAAAATCGGATCAGACACAAAAACAACTAACGTCATAAAACTCATATAAGATACATTTCCATTTAAATATTGGCGGCAAAAGGCAAGCTAGGAACAGCTGGCCAATGAGAGGTAAGGTGGGCGTGGCTTCAGACAAACCTATTTGGAAATTCAATAGTTGCCCCACACCCAGGGGGTGAGCACTATGCACACCCCCTGGGTTGAGAAGTGTCGCCAAGAACTTGGAAAAAATCTACATCAAACTACCACTTGCGCGCGCATAGGTAGGCCCAATTTCTTCCCGACTGTTATCCAAACAAGGAAGAAAAAGCATAACCTGATCGAATTTCTAAGAATTTTTCCCATTCTTCTTGATCTTCTACAGTTATAACCATTGTACAATCATACGGGAAGGTAATCGATCCTACTCGGATCTTACTAGATTTTCCAAGTTCTTGGCGACACTTTTAGCGCCTAGTGCTCAATCCCTATTTTATAAGATCCTTGCCCACACGGTGCGATTTGTTGTAAAACTTGAATCGGTCGTAAATAAACGTGTTGAGTAGATAAAATCTACACCTAAACTCCATAGATTTTTGTGGGAATTGCTATATATTTTACAAACATGATAACAACTAACAACTGTCAACTGTGTTTGATTGGGCTTGGGTGGGCGAGTTAAAAAACTTTGTTACCAACACACCTAATAAAACATTAGTTTGTATTATCGGTCCTAAGATTCGTAGATCTATATCTATATTTATATTTATTTTTGTTGGCCAATATTTATACATACTGTCCTTTAAAGGATTAAGGTTTAAGGTATGCGATACGTACTTCACAGGTTTTTGAAACTTGCAAAATACGTTTGCAACAGCATATTGATGTTAGAAAATTGTGTTCATAGTTAATAGTTAATAATTTGATTAACTAATTAATTAGTAGTTAACAAATGAATTAACTAATGACTGATTATTGTATTGTAGCCAGTATTTCGGCTTTCTAAGTAGTCGGTGAGTTGGTTACATTTAGTTTACAAGATTAAGAGACAGATTAACCAACAAAATTATTACTTATCAATAAATAGTCAATTAATTAATTAACTATTTACTGATTATGGTATGGTCTACAGAAATAAATAATCTGGGCAAGTTTCGGCTTGCTAGGTTGTCAGGAGTTAGGGCCATTTAGGTAACAATATTTAGAGGCAAGTGGAAGTAAAATAAGATAAATTCGCAGAAAGACTTACAACAATAACAAATAATCTTAACTATTATGAAGTATACATACATATTCTTGTCGGCGAAAGACAAAAGAGACTTGTAGGTAATGAACTCTAAGCAATTAAAAAAGAAAAATGGCGATGTGTATTGTAAAATAATAAATAATTGCGATGCGTGCGCATACATGCGCGCGCAGTATGCCGCCGGCCTCTTTAAGTCTCTATCGGCCTCTCACCGTCGGGCCGGGCTCGATTCCCTGCTGGGAAGGTTATTTTTATGGTAATTCTAAACATTTTTTAAGCAAATAAACCATATAAATCGATTTTAATGTCTTAAAGGAACATCTATTCAAAATTTCAAGAAAATAAACCATTTTTTTTTTAATAATAAAAAATATATATATAAAAAAACAACTATAGATATTTATTTTTTAGACTTGACGAAATATTCATGCCAAATTTCAAGATAAACAAAAAAAAAAAAAAAAATTTATATTTAATTTTTTTAATAAAAAATGTAAAAATTAAATCCATTAAATATAAAACTTATACTATATTTTTTATGACTTTATAGAACATCCATGCCAAATTTGAAGAAAATCAAACAAAGCGTTTGGTCGTAAGCGCAGTGGCGTAAATAGCGCCCCCGCCACCCCCACGGTGCGGGGGGCGCCTGCTCTAGGGGGGCGCCAAAAAATTAGTAAACAATAATATTTTATAATAAAAATTAAAAGAAACTCTCTGTAGGCGGAATTATTTTAGTAAAATTATTGTTGGGAGATGAAACAAATTATAAAGAGGTTTAATCAGGGTGAGAATGTTATGAGATGTTATGGTTTAAGCTCAGAGCTCAGTTTGGTTTTCAAGTTAAGTGTCACTATACCTATAATTATATATAATTATGTATATGCATAAAAATATCGGACTCCCTTCTTCATTTTGGACAGGTAGGAGATGAAAGTGTTTGTTACAACTAAAAGTTATCTTATCTAATCTGGTTTTAGCAGTACGAGATGAGTTAGTCTGTTCCAAACTTAAACTAGTCATACTTCCATCTCGATCTCTATCAACTGTCTTTGCTATACTATGTTTATATATGTATTTCTCTTTCTTTCTTAATTCCCCTTACTTCTTTTTCCCTATCACAACCTCTTTTTATTCAGTTTCTAACTCTTTTCTTACCTAGCTAATTTTACCTCCCTTCAGTGTTGTTATCTTTTCTATCTTCCCTTATTTAGGAATGGTTATCTATAAATCAAATAAAAGTATCAAGCTTCTGCTTAGGTTTAGTTATAGTACAGCTCTCGTGCGAGGAGGTGAAATTTGGATGCTTTATTAAAAGTAGCCTGCACATAATCCCAGATTAATTTTCTACCGTCTGTGCTCTTTAAATTTTGATAAATTTCATAAAATAAAATGCAGCATCGAGTTTATTGAACATATTATTTTATGTCATTCATTTTACTAACTTATAGGGAAAAAGAATAAGGGGGGGGGGGGAGGGTAAATTTTTTAAGTGATAGGGGGGCGCATTTTCAAAAGTTGCGGGGGGGGGGCGCCGGAGTTCTTAGTTACGCCACTGCGTAAGCGCTTAACAAACATTTTCAAACGAAATGCAAAATGGTCCAGTACCTGGGCAAGACCGGGGAAGAAAAAGTTAAAACATAGACCTCGCTTCGCTCGGTCAATTAACATTAAAATTAAAGTTAAACATTAACATTAAAATTAAACATTAACATTCAAATAACTTTTCCACTTTGAAACGCTAGAATTAAGAGATTTATTGTATCATAAATAATTCAGTTTATTTTTTTTAAGCAGGATAAAATATTTGCAAAGGATTTATTGAAAGTTAATCCGCGGGATTTAAAACATTTTCCAGTGAAATCCTACCAAGACAAGCATTTATGCTGGGAAACAGCTGAAGATAGAAAGTACCCAGTACCAACATACTATGAAGAAATGAAGCCTCTATACTTAACCTTGTTTCTTTTAGGAAGATTTCCTGCCAAGTTTACTAAATACGGTATGTATGAATTACCGGGATATTGGGCTAATGTAAATAAAAATTTGACTTATTATTAATAGTTGAAAAATAAAATCACAGGGAAGTACTTGCGTCCAAGTACTTTATAGGGTTTTGTAGATGAGTAAGCATACCCGTTATGTAATTATGATTCTTTTGTCTTCGATCTCAAGGGTCCCGGGTTCGATCCCCCGGGGGGTCACAATGTTTATTATCAGTAATAAAGACAAGATAAATTACATTTTTCAGGAAATTTGCATCGCCCCACCATAAGGTATAACCATGAATTATTTCGAAATTTTAGCACCAGCCGATCTATAGTGGTTGGGGGGGGGGATTTTTTTTGGGGTATATTTTAATTTTTTAACCAATAAGAAATGCAAAATTTAAAAAAGCATATATATATTTGTGTCCTACTCTTCAACAGCTTTTATTTGATACCCAACTCAAAATTTTCAAAAAATAAAATTTTGGGCGCACTTCACTTTTTCGCGCCCAAAATTGGCAATTTTTGAGAATTTAGAATGAACTCCCGGAATTTTCATCGCGCCACAATAAGGTATTAGCATGAATTATTTCGAAATTTTAGCACCAGCCGAACTATAGTGGTTGGGGGGGGGGGGGCATTTTTTTGGGTATATTTTGATTTTTTTAACCAATAAGGAATGCATCATTTAAAAAAGCATATATATATTTGTGTCCTACTCTTCAGCAGCTTTCATTTGATACCCCACTCAAAAATTAAAAAAAATAAAATTTCTTGAGTTTATCACATTTTTTCGAATTGTGCATGCGCATATCTAATTTTGAACTTCTGTATATTTTTCCTGTGGTTGGGTCAAAAAGTTGCACCAGTGTTTAAAATTTCAGCACTTTCGCTTAAACGGTTCGGGCCCTATGAACCAAAGAGCGACGGACAGACGGACACATCACCCTCGGCATAAGGGTTTTGAGAAGTATCTACAAAACCCTAAAAATGAATGTGCTTAAAAAATAAAAATGATAAAATCCATCATTGTTTAATTATTATAATAATGAAGTTATTTCTTACCAACATATTTTTCTTTTTCTGTTCAAGGCATGGAAAAAAGCGAAATCTTGTCATTGTCCGTTGTGTACTCGGTTGTCTGTACGACTTTCCAAATTTTACTTTCAGCTGTAGCAATTGACCATATAATAGAAGTAGCTATGGCAGAAGCTACCAACTTTGATCAGAAACCATTCCTCTTTGCCATGATCATCATTTTAACAATGAACTTCGCCATACCAGTCTCACATTGGCTTGATACTAACTCTAACGCAGCATTTAACAATAAAATGGCATCGTTTCAGGTTATAATAGTTATATTTAAATTAACAATACAGAAACCATTTTAGAAAGTTTCCGTCAAATTATTATTGATTAAACATAATATTTTTATTTCTTTGATGCAGGAAGAATTCATGTGGTCAGTAAGCATGCTTAATTCATCGAGTCCTTCGGCTTGGATTGAGCATTTCGTTGCAGAGACAAGATCAAGTCGTCGAACTTTTATCAGATTCATGTCCTACGTTAATTTTCCGATTGTGGCAATAACTATCGCCATTATGACACTTTTCCTTGTGGAGATGCCGATGTATGTTTGCGCCCCTTTTCTCTTTATATTCATGAGCATCTTTTCCGCAACTTTAACATGGTGCATGAATTGCTACCATCTCAAGAAATTCGCAGAGATCCTTGCAGAAGAAACCGTTAAGGTTTGAATCGAAGGTTTTAGAAAGTCTACAATAATATCAATTATACATAATATTTGATATGACTTTAATGACCAAATGTGTAATCTTTGGATTTAGGCTATCCGGAGGGGCACATTAGCAGACCTCCGTTGGTGTCGTCTGTCTTGGTGCAAATTGAGCCACTTAACCAGAGAAATTGGCTTCAGCTGTCAGTTCAGCGCTATTCTCGGTAACGTCATCATGGGAGTGAGTTTCGTTATAACTTGCTACGCTGGTTTAGCTGCTTACTATTCTTCACGGTTCTCAAAACATACTATGGGAACCTTAATGGGACTACCGTTTAACACCTATATAATATACATCACATTCAAATCCGCTCACGATGTTACCAAGAAGGTATAACAACACTTGTTTAATGCACCTAAAATAATTGAACATTTTGTACCAATGTCCAGAAATAATAAATAAATAAGATTCCTCCTTTAACGAGCATTGCCAAGGTTAGAGTGGGGGAGAACCACCTTCTGCAGCTCAGAATAGACAGTAGCGAACCCGTAATAGCAGAGGAAAGAGGATCTCCGAACTAATTTCAGCGTGTAACTGTAAAAAAATTCACCGATCTAGACGGGTCTCAAACTTGTTACCTCCAGATCTTAAAACCAGCCTTAAACCACATAGCTATCAGATTACTGTAGATCGGGATGGGTTTGTGACAAGTCAGTAAAATAGCGGGTTGGTTTCTACCCTCTTAGTTTCACTTTTTGATGTGTATGAAATGGGAATAAAATAAGATTCATCCTCGATAAGATCTTTGAGATGAATGCGACGTCCAAAGTCGATGGATTCATTTAGGCTATCACACGAAATGGAGCAGCACCATCGGCTCAAATGCTGGTACACCCCATCCCTACTGTTTGGTTTGGGCTGGCGTATTATTTCTATTTTAAATGTATTTAATTAATATTGATAGATCGTGGTATCATCATGAGCCTGAAGAATTTGGTTAATTCTTTACTAGTTTAAAATTTAGCACAATATATTGTTATGCCAGGGGCCTCGTTTAAGTTCAACTGCTTAGTTCGGTTTAAATGGATTTTATAAAAGACAGAAATAATAGAAGTCAAGAATTATCGGTTGATTGCAGAGGTTTGAATTTGATAAAGACCATATTCTAAAATCTCAAATTATGTACTATGTCTATAATTAAGATCCATTGTAAGATTACTTTCCCCTCATATTGTGTATTTGTTTGCAGATTGGTTTAACGTTCGCACATCGATTACTTTCGGAGGACCTTTCCCATTTAAATGCCCGACAGAGCAAGGAGGTAAATATAATTTAATTATGTTTGCTTAATCAAGTTAAACTAGGCTTCGCAAGTGTGTGCAAGCGAGCTTCTTACATTCAACATTCAACAAACCATGCATCCTGTCTGTGTCTGTGTCGGAAACGTACGACGATAATTTGAGTAAAAGTTGATTGATTTTGGTGTAATTTGGAACACATGTTCATTTTACTAATGGACAGGAAGGTTTCTTAGACATCGTTCGTTATCCGCCCAAGCGTTCACCCGCAACGCTCGCGAGAAAAATCTAAATTAGACTTATAGGACATCAGGGAAAAGTTCTAACTTCATCTAGATGGACAGCCACTAGATTTTAGAAATTTGAAAATACATGACACTGACTGTAAAACCATATTAACATACAATTTACTTTCAATTACTGGTCGTACTGTAAGTGATAATACAAAACAATTAGACAATTGCTCATGTAACACAACGATTGACAGAATACGGAGTACTAAATACTTAGGAGTTATAATAGACTGCCACTTGAACTGGAAAGAACAGATTGACTGGGTACTTAAAAGAGTAAGAATGACAATACATACTTTCATTACAGTAAGACAGTTCGCTAATAAATCTGTTTTAAAACTACTTTACCATGCTTTTACAGAATCTATTTTAAATTATGGTTTAATAGCGTGAGGAAGTTCTGCTCAATCTGATCTAGAACAAGTAAGAATAATTCAAGAACGAATTATAAAAATATGTTTAAAAAAACCAAGAGTATATCCTTCAGTTTTGACCTTTGATGAGTTTAATGTTTTACCTCTAGATTTATTATATAAAAATGCAGTTTTACTTAATTTCTTCCAAAACCAGACAAGACTGACTGTACAACATAATTATAAAACAAGATCACAAACTTCTGGATATGTACCCACACCTTGTTGTCGAACAGAGAGAAAACAAAGACATCCGTCTTATTTAGGGCCTGTTTTCTACAATCTCCTACCAAAATCACTTAAAAATATTGATAATTTCAAACATTTTAAAAAAGAGGTTAAAAAATATTTCTATACCTTAATTAATAAATAGTATAGTGTCTTTCTTTTATTTTGTTTTATTTATTTATTTATTTATTTATTTTTATTTTTTTTATTTATTTATTTATTTTTATTTTTTATGATAACATGTTTCTTATGATTAAACACAGTTAATTTGCTAATAATATAAAACTCGAGACAGGGCCCTCGCTCTAAGTGCTTTGACACTTACTGAGGGTCCTCACCAATTACTTAATATTTTAACTAATGATTTATCACCAGTATGACAACTAATTTTACTGAACTTATCACAAATTGTTTATTTTGTTATTAATACTTTTATATTTTATTAATTTATTTATTTTTGTATCATTTTATGTTTTGGTGGAAATAAATAGATAAAAAAAAAAAAAAAAAAAAAAACTATTCGTCGAGACAAACATTATTTGAAATAAAATTTTTTAGTAACAACAACAGCGACACCGCGTTAAAGATCGCTAAAACTAATAAAGCGGGCCTAAACATTTAAAATAGTGAACGCATCGTTTTCACCAATATCTAACGTGCTAAACTAAAGTATCAATTTTAATAAAACTTCACTTGAATAATCTATAATGCACTATTGAAACATGCATGTAATAGTACATTACGCGTCGAGTGCGGAAAGTAGCATTTTGCATGCGAGTGTGGAGTTTACACCCGAGCGACAGCGCGGGTAGTAAAACCACACGAGCAATGCAAAATGCCGTTTTCCCACGAGTTGCGTACCTTACTTTATCTACGATTGTTAGATTTAAATTATAAATACAGAAAAATTGATATAAATATAAATATAAATACAGAAAAAAGTGATTATTTATATAATAGTTTAATAATGGAGTTGGCCGGGTCGTGCGGGTAAAGAAATAATCCTGTCTCCTCACTACACGGCTTTTTACTACAATTATCCTCTTTAACTATCAACTCATCATTATTAACTTTTTTCTTAATATTCCTATTTTACATTTCAAGCTCACGTTTACGCGAGCGTTGCGCGCGAACTCAGACGGATAACGAACGTAGCCTTAGCATTAGTAAAAGGAACATGTACACAAAATTTCAACTGAACCGGTCAACTTTTACTACAGTTATTGTCGGACACATTAGCGTTACTAACAGACAGAGAGAATGCATATTTTTTTTTTTTTAATGTAAGAAGCTCCCTTGAACTCGCTTCTTATTATACTATTATACTTATAATTATAAGTATAATAGTAATCATTATCATTTTCAGATAGAGTATTTTCTCCAGTGTTTACAGCTGGTACCCCCTGTTATAAAAGTGGGAGATTTTGTCACATTAGATAAAAGTCTATTAACTAATGTAAGTTCTTTGTAACCACTAATATACTTTTTTATTTTTATTATTTGCACTTAATTAAAAATTTTAATTTATTGTTTATTGATGATTATTAATAAATAATTAAATATCCTTTAATTTTCAGTTTGTTTCGAACGTAATTACATATTTGATCGTATTGATTCAGTTCAGCGGCTATGGAAAAATGAAGCAGACGCATGATAATTCCAATGAAACAACGACAGCACTGTCGTAAATCTTAGCATTATAATACTGAATTATTATAATAAAATGTGTCCAAATATATTTTAAACGTTATATTTTTAATCCTTTAAAAGCCGAATAATTAATCGTGGTGATTGATTGGTATAGGTTATTCTGCCGTTAAAAACATCATGGGCCAGTAAAAAAATTGCAATCTCGAATCTGAATTTTTGTGCTGAAGGTACGTTTTCGTAGACGCGACTGAAGCGATAGTCGCTCAGAGACTATCGCTGAGGACTACTCTTATGAGTTTGCATGTTACCGTTTTCCTAGCTAAGCGACCTTAGTGATAATCTCTGGAGTCGCTAGCGTCGATCACTGAGTGATTGTAGCCGCCAGCTCCTGGAGCAGTCATAATGGCAGTCGCTAGAGATTGTTCGTGAGTTGTACACTGTTATAAGTTTAACATCTAATAATAATTTCTTTTAAATATAATTAAATTAATGTCAAGATGACAATTTAAACAAGTTATTTGTCATCCTGACATCCTGTACAGAGGCTTCATTTCAATATACACTAACCGCAAGGCAGCAATCTTTGGCGGTCAAACTGATGGATAAATTTAAATCAACGAGCAAATTCAAAGTTGTTACTTTAATAAAATATAAATATAATAATAAAATATAGTGAATATAATTAAATTACCTAAATACGACAAAAAAAAAAAACACTTGCCATTTCTTGAAGCATGTAAAAAGATATTTCATTTGCCTGCAGTCGATATTAGAAGTTTAGTCAATGTGAATACTAATCTAGCAGAACTATAAAATCTAAGAAAACCAGGGGAAGTGATCATTGTTTTGCGCTATTCAGAATATTGTGTAATATTTTGGTTGTCAATTTTTTTCCTCACCACTTGTTCTTAAAGGGAGATAAAATCGTAGGGAAAGGGCAATAACTAAAGGTCAACAAAAAGAGATATGGCAATCTGAGAAGAGCGCTAGTGATGTTCTATTTCTGTCATGTAGAGTCCTTTTTAATAAAATACACCACCGAGTTGCAAACTGAATACCATTTAAAGGCCCCCATACACGATCAGACATCATGTTTGCGCAAACCTGATATCGGGCAAATTTAGGCCATACACGTTACACATCATGTTTGCGCAAACCTGATATCGGGCAAATTTAGGCCATACACGTTACACATCATGTTTGCGCAAACCTGATATCGGGCAAATTTAGGCCATACACGTTACACATCATGTTTGCGCAAACCTGATATCGGGCAAATTTAGGCCATACACGTTACACATCATGTTTGCGCAAACCTGATATCGGGCAAATTTAGGCCATACACGTTACACATCATGTTTGCGCAAACCTGATATCGGGCAAATTTAGGCCATACACGTTACACATCATGTTTGCGCAAACCTGATATCGGGCAAATTTAGGCCATACACGTTACACATCATGTTTGCGCAAACATCAAACAGCCCTATACACGGTCAAAGTGTTTTTGCAATATTTTGACCGTGTATGGGGCTATGTGATGTTTGCGCAAACATGATGTTTGACTATATGGCCTAAATTTGCCCGACATCAGGTTTGCGCAAACATTTAGCGCAAAAAAAAAGAAAAAAAGGTTTGCACAAACATCATGCTGCCCGTATATGGGGCTGTTTTTACTGTTTGCGCAAACCTTTGGAAACTAATGAGTCAAAACCGAGATGATTTGCACAATAATTTTGATGGTGTATAGGGCTGTTCGACTGTTTCCGCAAACATTTTAAAGCAAATTGGTCGAGACCGAATTTTTTTGTCAAACACTGCGCTCTTGAACGTCCAGCCGTATTTCTCGACAGTTTTTGAACATTTTGCCGAGGTAAACCTGTTTGAATCCCGTCTAGAATGGAGAATTCTTTATTTTTTTTTACATTCTCAAATACGCAGTTTATATTATTATGAAGGTAAAGTATTGTAATAGAGCAAAAATTCCATTGATCCGATTCCAATTAAATTTGCCAAACTTACATGTCCAGAAACCTCGCTACCTACAGTGCAGAATTTTTTATTCAAAAACGTCGGAACAGTTTTCGAGAAATATTTTTTCAGAGTTAGTGCCCCCAAATTTATGTTAGCTAGAATTCATTTTTCGATTTCGCCTCGGGGTATGATTTTTCTGCACATGTATGCCAAATTTCGTCAAAATTGGCCCAGTATAGTTTACGTTCCAGGTGTCTGCACAGATAGATGAGAGACGACAGACATTATTTAAAAACTATTTTTTTGGACTCAGAGGACTTCAAAACGTGTAAATCCATCAAAATCGAATTTTCGCGCCATCGCAATACTTTCCCTTTATATGAGAAAGTAAAAAGGAAGATTTATCATTTTTAAGGGGTCAAACAAAATAGAAATAACTATATCGATACACTTAAGTTATTTATTGTGGCGTTTTTATCCTAGCTCTTGATGTATAGAAAAAAAAGAAAAAAATCTGTTTATCACCATTTGCTACAAAAGTAAAAGACCCTTCTAGTTTTTCATGTGTAATTTATTGCTAAATTATTATTTTTGTCGTTTAAGGGTGAATTATTATATGGTAGTGACAGAAACTTTATAGTATTTACCCATATTAGAATAGTAAAAATGTATAGTTGCTAACTTTTGTAAAATATTACTGGAACTAAAGAATTAATAAAGAAAAACTTACTTGAACATTCATGTATAATAGAATATTTCCTCCAGGATTAGTATATATTTTCAACTTTAGAAAAATCATATTATAGCATATACATTCGAATACAAAAAGAAATAATTGCGATGTATAATAGTAGTTGGATATTTGTATTAGATAAATATTAATTTTATCTGACAATAGTTGGAATTTTCTGTAATAGATATCGATATATAAGTTGAATGTACTCCATATATAAAGTATTAAGTTTGAAGTCAATATTTGATTTAAAAAAAAGTAACTTTTGCTGCTAACTTATCTAACCTGAAAGAATAATTGTTTAGAACTTTGATTTTTTTTTTTTTTTTTTTTTTTCACATTTGTGGAAAATTTGTATTGCTTGTTCTGTAAATCACTGCGTGTAATACGATAGCGTGCCTTTATATATACTTACAAATTGTCTCTCTTTTATGAAACATTCTAAATAGTGATTTTCATTATTTGTGGCTGTAAGCACACTTTATATAATACAATTTATTACAGAGTACTTATAAGTTGTTAGCGACATACTTTATTGAATTTGGATATCGAATATAAGATGCAAGGAAGGCGAAAATTAAAGACCGATGATTGGCTTGAAAAGGGTATAATTTTTCTTAAGGTTGCATGTGTTTACACTGATACTACTGTAAGATGGGTCAATCCTTTGCATTTTATAGCTACAATCTTCAATGCATCTAGCTCCATTGCTCTGATATACTCTTTGTACATCTACATGTATGAAATCGATAAGTTGGCCAATGCTGCACATCATTGGATTCTGATGTTTGATGTAGTCATACTTGTTTATAATTACCGTAAAAACAGAGATATCATAGAAAATCTTGTTCAAGGTAAGAAATTTACTGCATTTTTATTTACATTATAAATATTATCATATATCATTATATTATATTTTTGCTTCCGCGAGCTTACCGAAGGTAAATGCATTGTGCTCGTTCTTTAGTTCAGTTTCTCCAATTTCAAAATTTCCCAGACAAAAATCCATTTCAGACTTCATAACATTTATGGTCTTGTATCTGTCAGCAAGTCTCTCTGCCGTTCAAAATTTGTGCTGACCAAGATATCTTAAAAACATCCGATTATAATGAAATTTGGATGGTAGGTCATAATTAGCTTATTGTTGGTCCCACATATAAGTTTCATGGGCCCATTAGTTTTTCTTCCAGATGCGCACAAACATTTTTTTATTAACACCTGACCCGACCTATATCTTTAAGGACTCATCCAATTTTTTTTTCAAAATTTGTAGATGGTTTTTCGAAATAGACAGAGTCCACAGATTTCTGCGTTCATTAAATGTTCCTAAATTGGTACTTTTATTCATGTAGAAAAACAAAATAGTCTGCCAATCAGTGTGGCACCAAGATACCTTAAAAAACTTTTTGTCCGATTGTGATGAAATTAGGATGGTAGGTCATAATTAGCATATTGTTGGTTGATGGTCCCACATACGTTTCAATTTTCTGGTCCCATAGGTTTTTCTTCTACATGCGCACATTTGCTGTCATTAACACTTTTATCTTTAGAAGGACTCATCCGATTTGCAAAATATTGGATGGTTTTTCGAATTTAGCCCACAGATGACACCTTTGTTAATTTACACCATCTGCATTATTTAAATTTTGCTTAATTGGGAATGTTACTCATGTAAATAAACAATACAATTTTGATATAATTAGAATAGTATGCCAATCAGTGTGGCACATACCTTCCTCGCATCCTATCACGTATACTTAAATTATGTTATTTATTTATTTTGGCTGGGGGTGGAAGACTTTTTACACCCTAATCCACATACGAATTAACGCATGTAGAGTGTCGGATTCGCTGGTGATTGTAAAACAACCCTACCAACTAAACCACCCCCTTCCTCCAATAGCCGATAAATCTTCCGCATTTGCGCCGGAATTCGTTAGTCGGTCCTCCTCCATTGCATCACTAAAATTCCCCTAGTGTCATGTAGAGGAGGACCCTCCTCCATCACCCCTTTTATCCTCCTGGTTTCTCAGCACCTGTCTGAGGGAGGAAGGTTGCAGTCCATCGATGCCGGTGCTGACCTTAGGCTTTTGACCAGCCATGACTGCCGACCACCCCACGCCCCCCAAGGCCCCCCAGAAGCAGCCATCTCCCCAGATGGGCACCGTTCAACCCGGCTCACCCGCCTCCGTCGAGTTCACCTTAGCTCCCGGATGTGTTGCTCTTTTACAATCTAATTTCATTTTTCCTCACTTGTCCATCGAGCTCACATAAGGTATCGGAAGCTATTTGATGATTCTAAAAAACTAAAATGTTTTGTCTCCGATTTAAAAAATTCCAAGATAGAAATTCGCCACAGACATCAGGGAATAGTGGTGTTTCTTTTTAAATATACTTTTAATTTTTACAGTATCAACTATATTTTTGTTTTAAACATCATTTTTTGGGGTATTTTTGTATATTACAGAAATGAGAACAACATTTCCTTACGGTGAATGGTTTCCTGAGATAGAAGTTGAGAAAATTCAAATGACTAGAACCGGTTGGAATAGAACAGCTGTTAGATCCTTGTGGGGTATCACTATATATACTCATATCAACTTAGCAGTCTTGGGAATGGTGGAAAAATACATGGGTGATAATCAATTCTTCATTCTCTTTCCATGTTGGGTAAAGTGGATGTTTTTTTGTTTTGTTTTTGTATTTCCTAATCATACGCAAACAATAAGGACCAACATTGTTACATTAAAACTTGCGGAGAGAAGTAAAATATACGCTCTCTATAAGAAGAGCTCATCTGTGCTGTTTTTCTCCAACAATAAAACTTGAGCACAAAGGATATTCTCTCATTAAATCTATGACAAAGGTCCATCTATGTCCCTATTCGATTTCAATTTTATCTCTTAACTTTTACTCGGGTTAAAATATATTATTTAACCCCAATACATTGCACAGCTTAGTTTTCCTGTATAGTGCGAGTCACGAAGAGGTTGAAGTTGGACGTTTAGCTTCCACCACTGGAAGCATCTTCAGGGGTGAGGTGCGTCGCGACAAAAGTGACTGTGGCACCACCGCCTCTTGCTTTCTGCATCGCTCAGGTGCTTAGAGGTTTCCAGGTCCATGAAAGGGTAAATCCATCCTCTCTGTTAAAGATCTCTAGTTTCTCAAATTGTGTATCTCTAGTTTCTCTATTTCAATAGCCTCACATACCACCCTGCTGCGATATCTGTTGACAGATGCGAGTACGCACGAATGTCCTAAAACTTGATGAGATAGCCGGTTTCTTCAGAATGCTGATCTATTGCTGAACTGTGATCTTTTGCTTTCTTTTTTTAATAATCCTCCGGAAACCTAGGTTAAACGAAGAATTCTCTCCCTGATCCTTCTATACTCTAAACTAAAAAGACTGACAGACTCACAAAAAGTCAGCAGTCTCTTCAAAGGCTGTTCCTTAAACTCTTCTAAGGGAACTATTGGTATTCCAAAGGTTTGCCATCAAAGAAAATCCAATGCTGGGAAGCAATTTAGTAGGTGTGTAGGAGTTTCATCTTCCTATCCTCACAGCCAACAGGTGGGGATTTCAACCAAGACTAGCAGATCGAGAAACAACCAGAGAGGATTGATTTACCCTTTATTTCCTCTGGCGATGCAGAAAGCAAGAGGCGGTGCCACAATCACTTCCCAACTTAAACACCTCCCACTTTACAAAGGAACATCGACGAAGACAGCACCTGCCTAATTAAATCATCCCGACACAGGATTAACCACATCCCGGGAAATTCTGGTACAATCTACTTTCCAGAAACCCAGTATAAATGGACCGTTCTTCATTTCAGTCGTCAGTATATCTTGTTGTTGCTTCAATATCACGCAACAACACACTCCGAAGATGCTTCCAGTAGTGGAAGCAAAACGTCGAACTTCAAGCCCTTGGTGACGTGGGTTTTACAGGAAAATCAAGCACTATGAGTCAACTCGCGGAAGCCTACGCACTATGCTAACTTTTCTAAATGTTAAAAAATAAATTAAGTAAACAGTAAACGAGAGTAAGGGATGTAAGTACATACATCAATATTTTTGTATGACAAAGTTTTGTTGAGAAATTTAACTCTTAAAGAAAGACACCATTTTTGAGCTGAGCAACTTTTAATAAAAATTGAATAAATGTGGTTCTGAAAGATCTCCCGCAGACCAATGGATTGTGAAAAAGCTCTCCTGAGATGATCAAATTTTTGAAGAAACAAACTACACCTGAAAACATAGCTTTTGATGTCATTTTATATTTTCAGGCGCCTTTCAGCATAGAAAGTATGGCCCCTTACTTATTATTCTTATTATGGCAATCTATATGTGTTCAAACAACCATATTCATTATCTTCGGTGTACTCGGTGTTCAATTTTACATATTTTCATACATTTACTCTGAGCTCAAAGTTCTCCTAGCGGCACTTGAACAGCTGAGAAGTGTGGATAAGAAATACGTTAATATTGCAATTAGACAAATCATCATTCATCATCAGGCAATTATAAAGTAATCATTTTCGTTCAATTATTCTAATAATTTTAATTACCTTTTTCTATTAGCACGTAGTTTTTCTCTTATTCAAAATAGATTTACCGGAACGTTTTCAAAACACAAAACTGAGCTTGGGAATTCAGCAAATAACTATAATGAGAACGCTTGAGAATGTCCAACTTAAATGGCATGGACACGTCAATAGAATGGACAGTTAGCAAGAGACTTAGAAGCCAGATGTGAAGGCAGAAAACCAAGAGCAAGGAAAAGAACCTCATACACCCTTAACCCTGGGAAGAATGTCCCTCCAACGCATTGATCCCTGTCATTGGACTGGACAGTGGAGGATGGAAATATTTTAGGTTTTCTTTTACATCGCAAGTGAGAAGAAGATCCGAATAAGTAAAATGAATCCAGTGGCGGATTAAAGGGGGGCGGGGGTGGCGACCTCCCCCCCTTGATTATACTTTTTTCCAACGACTACCAAATTTCATATCAGAAATGCAGAAAAGCGCTGTTTTGAGAGGTAATATTTTCAAAATTTTCCGAGGGAGGACCCCCGGCCCCGCAATATATCCTCCCCCTCCCCCAATAATAAACTTCTGACCACGCCAGGCGTCCTGGAGTTGCCCCGCTTTTGGAATTTAAATCCCGAACTTGTCTCCCGAAAACACTTTTCGGAACGCCAAAATGTCCTAGTTTTCAATAGAGACGCCGATAATAGATTAATTCGTTTAAACAAATCCACATATTCTGATAATTTATTTTATAAAATAATTTATAGATGCGTAGTTTTAGCAAAATGTTTGTTATTGCCAATCTGAATCAACCGCATTTATTCCAATAAAAATAAGCACGAGTATTTGCTTTGATTCGATGGTCTTCAAATAGATATAATAACTTATCTAAATTAATTTACTTAATTTAACTATTTTTTTCTAAATATAAAATTAGGTCCATTGTCATGGGGTTAACGGCTCGTAGATATATAAAACGAAAATATTAAAAATCCCCCTTTAGCTTCCGAGCTTACCGAAGGTAACAAACTGTGATAAATTTTCGTTCTCAAGAACGAAATTTTTTTTAGGTATTTTAGACAAAGGGAATGATTAGGTGCACACCTTTTATTGTGTTACAATAACTATGCTTTAAACTTTGTATTATATTTTTTTTTAAAAATGTACTTGTGTTCATGTTCTGTTCATACTTGTTTTCCAACAAACTACACCATATACCTAATCGAGCCAAAAATTACCCTTTTGTGACTAAGTATTAAAATCAAATTTTACCTCAGAAAGTGTTTTGAGAGGTCTTATTTTCAAATTTTTCCGGGGGAGGACCCCCGGACCCCCCGCTTTATGCACCATACAATAATTAACTGCTAACGACACATATGACTTACGGTTAAGATATTGTACTGCAGTCGGGGGGGGGGGGGGGGGGGGGGATCCTGAGAACCCCCCTCCCTTTCCTTAGGGCTTTCCATTCTCCCGAAACCCCTTGGAGGGTCAGATCGCCACCCTAGATGATACCCTTAATCCGCCACTGAATGAATCTGTTAAGTACAGGACATAAACTGAAGTAGGATGTTAGATATGGAAGCATCTATGGAGGTCATCTTAAAGGAATAACACAAACTGTCTCTCGACGTAAATGGAAATGACTTTAAAATTAAAGCAGCTTTCAGTCTTCAAAAGAACATCATCAGTGCCTATTGTGGAAGAAAAGGAGTTACATTAATAAAAATATTTAGTGAGAGGTGAGAAGATGAGTCGACTTCATGTCGGATATTGACGAAGCTCACTAAATCTTTTAATTTTCTTCTTTTTTTTGTGTGGGTAGTTTGATCTTTTAGGGTAAATAATTGAACAGTTATATTTCTAATACGGCTATATTTCGACCTTACATGGTCATCTTCATGCCTAAAACATCGAATAATTTGTTCGAATTGTTTATAAAAAGTGACAAACCTAACAAGGTGATAAATTTCATCGATTAGATGAGTGGCCGGATAACCCCCGTCCTGTAATAACCCTGGCAGTTGATCGGGACTAAAAACCCAAAAGAAAAAAAAAATACATTTTTAAATGTAAGGTAAGATTCTTTTTATATTTTATTTCCTATTATTTATAATTAACACCTTAATTTAAAAGTTAATTTACCATTTTTAGCTTATTAGATAAATAATTTACGTTCCTAGAGCAGTAAGGGCGTAATTACAGGCCGAGGGCGAAGTTTGAAAGCACGAGTGTGTTTACCGCCCAAGGGCTGTCATGGCGCTTACTGCTCGTGGTGCGTACACTATTTTATCCCCCCCCCCCCCCCCACCAATAAGACAATCTAACAAAATACAATTTTTATATTATAGAGTGGCAAATCCTGTCATTAGTTACAAAAATTAACATGAATTCACTTGTTATATATGTTGAAAACACAGTTTGAACAGTTCGCAAAGTATACTCCTGATGAAGTTGTAGTTGCATTTACCTGTAAAAGTATTGAAGGTTTGTTGGCCAAGGTTGTGCATTCCGATACCAACTCAATAAAAATATTGATTGTTACAAATAGCGCTTCCTGCACACCACGGCCGCTTCTCGAACTAGCGGCCTGTAAATATAAAGCATGCATTTGTACAGTCCTAGGGCTGTAAAAATAGAACTTTACTGTCCGTTCAGGATAGGGATGTTTACATGTGGTGAGCGATAAAGTTATAAAAATATAATTTGCAAGAAATTATTCGATGTTTTAGGCATGAAGATGACCATGAAAGATCGAAATATAGCCGTATTTGATATGTAGCTGTTCAATTATTTACCCTAAAAGACCAAGCCACAAAAAAGTAATATAATTATAAATTAGGGTCAAGGAGATAAGAAAACTAAATCTTTTTATTAAAAGTAACTCTCTTTCTTCAACAATGGCATTGATGGTGGCCTTTAAGAAGGCTGACGACAGCTTTGATATTAAACTCATTTAAATTTACGTGGAGACACAGTTTGTGTTATTCCATGAAGTAGAAATAAGTATGTTTTTTTCTGTGTGTTTAGTATATATTGTTCTTAATTAACTATGTAAACTTAAATTATTTTCTTTGTACAGAAGTTTTGGCGAATCTCACAAGTTTTTAGGCCTAATGAATCTTCTAGTACTAACTTCTGGGGTCGCTGTAATGACCATCACTGGCTTCGCTTTAATATCAGTGAGTACTTTATATTTATTAATTATGTTTATCAATTTCATAAAAAAATTATTTTACTTTAGTATTTTGTTTATGTTTGTCATTTTAACATTAGAAGTATAGACACTCATTAAATAATAGTTTTTTTTTTGTTTAATCTGATAAACTGAACTATTATAATTTTGTTTTATTTAAATGTTTCAGGACAATACTTCAGTTAAGATTAAATTCCTGGGTATCATGCTAACAGAATTAGTGTACATATATATTTCCTGCCGCTTATCTCAGGATATTTCTGACGCTGTAAAATAAATTTTTTTTTATTATAATTTGTGTTATTTGGGTCTAAAATGAATTAGATAAATCTAAGGGAGTTTTACGACCAAAATTGTGCAAAATTTGTTTCTACTAAATATAATTGTGAAGTCATAAATTACGTAACTTATACACAAAACTCTAGTTTGATGTTAGTCAGACAATTTTTTGTACGCTATCTTCTAGATTATTATAGCTATCTACAGGACTTTTATTGATGTACATCTTTTGCATTTAACTTAGTCAATTATATGGTATTGTGTATCAGTATTACAACATTTGCAAAGACTAGTACACACCAATAAAATTGACCATTGATGGTTTTAAGATTGATTAATCCTTTTTATGATACCAGCGATCGTGAGTAAAATCATCATTTTGAATAAAAATTTAAACTTTAAGGTGTTTACTCAGAATATTATACTGATATACAAATAATGTTTCCGCCAAAGATTTCTTTCTATACATTAATTTACTCCTTAACCTTCGGGCGGGCGCGTAATATTGGTTAGCAGCAGCAGGCGCGCGGCGGCATTTACACCGCTTTTGTTTCCTTTCATATTTAATGCTGTAGGTCCTTGTTTTTTGTGGAAATTAGTTTCCTCAATAGGTAATTATAATAAAACATTCATTTCGAATTAATAAAAATTATTGAACACTTTCTTTTAAAAAAACAAATTACACTTATGCATGTAGGTGAACATTTTTTAAGGATTGTCATAAAAAAATACAAACGCAGCCTCTAATACTTTCTCTCCTATCCTGGTATTGTATTAAATATGTATATGTAATTAGAAAATGTAACTTTTAAAATGATCAAATTCTTTTGCATAAGAATACAGTAAACAACAAAAATATCTCTAATATTTACACCGTACTAACATGTGTACTATAGAGCTTGTTGATTTTCAAACTAAAGTGAGGGCGACCCGATCATGTTCCGGGTATACCGATAGCTTTATTAAACCTAGGAAAAAGTTATTGGAGAATACCTAGAAGAGCTGATAAGCTAGAATACTGTAAAATCAAAGGGGGCGTGTTTGTTCGAAAAGGCGGTGTAAATGCCGCCCGCGCGCCCGCCCGAAGGTTAAAAAGAAAACGTAAAGCCCTTGGCGCCACTTAGGCCGGCAGGTAAACCGGAGCCGTCTGTAGTATCACGTAATGACATAACTGCCCTGCTATGATCGCACTATTCGCACTCGCGCTCCGGTGCTCCTGTACGTAACTTGTATGGCCGGCTTTAAACGTCATCGAATTTACCAGCATAGCAATCTGGTTACAAATAAGTTAAATTCTGATTAAAAATTTGTAGAACCTCAATTTTAACAGACCCTATATAATAACAGACTTCGCTTATATAGGTTCAAAACTTATACATAATAAAGGTTACTTATTATTATCTGGCTATATTATTATAAATACTTATTTCACCTCCATCAAATAATAATTGAAGAAATGAAAAGTAAACAAACTGAGCAGAAGATAATAGTTATTTATGCCCCTTGGAAGTAAAGTAAGCCATTATTCCCTGTGCGAAAAAGTTAGTTCTTGAGAAGCCGAAGGAACCATGGTCTCAAAATCCTGAGGCGCAGCCGAGGGAGATAATTATCGCGAGGGGAATAATGGCACTTTACTCACGAGGTACATACAATATTTTATCTCCAGTTGGGAGAAAATACACGCTTTCATCCCTTGCACAGTTTTTAGTTATTATTTTAATAAACAACAATAATTGTTAGCACTTTTAATAGCAGATATAAGAGATTCAGTATTAAAAACAAATAAGAATTGGAATTAAACTCAAATAGAATGTTATTTAGATGCAGGTTATAAACAATGATTTTATAACCCTACTTTTACTCTATATTTCGCCCTACTTTTACTTTTTTCCCTACTTTTGAGTCATTTAGTCCCTCTATACTAATCCAAAATCATAACTTTTTCTCCCTACTGGAGATAAAAAACATTTATTATGTTGTTTCAGAGTTCGGATGTTAGAGAGACTTGCTACGATACTGATTGGATGTCCATGGACATAAGTTCAATCAGAAGTCTACAGCTCATGATTGAAAGAGGTTTCCGACCACTTTCATACAGTTCCTTAACTGGCCATGAATTAAATTTAAGCATGTATATGAATGTGAGTAGAACAATGAACATATGATATTATAAAGACTGATGAAAATTCCATTACGAGCACTTAAGGTGGGATCATAGCATGCGTTTTTAATCCACATTTGGGCTAAACAGATAAACATACATTCAAGAAGAGACGTAACTGATTCTTCCCTCACTCTTCCTTCCTTGTGCACTTGCGCAGTATTCCGTTCAGGTTATAAACAAAGTCGAATAATTCTAACTTTCTAAAAGGATGGTTGTAGAATGAAGAATAAGGGTGAATTTAATATTTACTGCGTAAAGCCTTGTCCAGACTGCCGAACCGAACAGAGGAAACTAGCCGATCATTGTTCTCTGCGCATGCCCAGTCTAAAGTGCGCCTGCGTATCTCAGACTGGGCATGCGCAGAGACCAATGCTCGGCTCGTTTCCTTAAAAATGATATCAAATAATATATAAACAAGAGAGAAGAGGACGGGAAGGCTTCATTCAGGTTAGCTTTGACGCTCGTGTCATGATACTCGTATGACAGTCTATAGATTATTCTGAAGCGCGTTTAAAACGCAGGCTTAACCCACCTTTATCGCTCTTGTTTACTATCAAAGAGCGATAAGAGCTCCACAAGAGTACATCGCTCTTCCAAGAGATGTTATTAAGTGTAATAACAATTTTTTTAATTCCACTTAAACATTCAAGATTAGACTATTGATTAACTAAGTATTACTTTATTTGATTTAAACCTGTTGATAAAGTAATGGTTTCATTATTTAATTATACATTGAAACAAATATTTATTTTCAGATGGTAAAGGCTGCTTACTCTTACTTCAATATGATGCTCACACAAAAATAATATATTATAGAATTTTAATTACTTGTGGGTGTTTCGAAAAGAATATATTAATTTAAACTTTTATATATTGAAAATTGCTCAATGCCTTAAGCAGAAACTTTTTGAAATTTGTTTATGAGATACCAGATCTTTATGTCACCACCATGACTTTCAGATACCATCCAAACATGTAGAGGTGGTATATAATTGGTATAAACATTTGAAATTGGTTTATTCTTTTTGAATCCTTCAGTATTGTGCTAATATATTGAAGTAATTATTATAGCTGATGATTATACTGTAGTAAATTAATTTAACTAAAAAATAAAATGTAAATTTGCGTTGAAATATTATATTTAATAACCTTATGATGATAATATTAATTTAATTATCAAGAAACCGCACTCTTCTTCATCAAATCATTTATTGGAGAATTGGAGGCGATTCTAAAGATAAGAACTTTGCCTTCTAATGAAGCACGCTGGACTAATAGGCGGGGAAAATATGGTGAACTCAGAAAAATAAAAATTGTATGATATAAAATAAGGAAATAATTTAGATAAAAAGATAGATTTCAGTTTAGGTTGCCCTTGAAGCTAAATAAAACTTTATCACCAGTTGTTCGAAGGCTTCGGACGCTGGAGATTAGAAGATTAGAAGATCACATGAAGATTTGTCTCTTTTTTAAAGAGATGTTTAGTCAAATGTACATTGGGACAAAGGAATATCACATTTTTGTACATAAAAGTGTGATATTCCTTTGTCCCAATGTACATTAGACTAAATATCCCTTTATCGTAGTAGTTATTTAGTCAAAGTGGGTCAGATACCACATATTTACTTATAATTCTGTTGCATAAGCTAATCATAACATAAACCCCCAAACCTGTGCAGGTGAGTCCCACACACGCTCCGGTCAGCACACCTGCGCAGGTAGAAAGAATCGAATTTTTATTCTTCTCAGGTTACCTATCCAGGTCACAATATCTGTGCAGTTTTATCATGACTTGATAGCACACATCTTCCGGTCCACCTGTAAGGTATACCTCGACGAGTTTGGTCGGCTCAAATACTATTAATATTAATGAATATAATTGATTTTAATGTTTGCAGAAAAATCAAACGAAATCAAGATATTTCGTTTAAATTTAAAATAACCTTAAATCTATATCAAAGAGAGTTTGCTATTTTTTAAAATTATTTTTAATTTGTTAATCACCTAGTTTTGTGTACATTCAAGTTTAAAATTTTTCTAACCTTCAGTTTTATACGTAGTTACATTCTGATTGCTTCGTGATAATCCACATATCTCTCTTCACGTTTTTGGCACAGGAATAATTTGGGTAATTCAAGGTTTTTAACATTTCAGATAATAATTCTTAACACTATAAATTTAATTCTTAATTAATATTCTTTTATTTTATTTCTTTATACAAATAAGTGTTTACAACAAATTAATTTTTGAAATTAATTAAATTAAAACTACAGTTATACATTTTTGACGGCAACTAACATGTTTATATAAGAATACGTTGACAGCAGGATCTGAAAATTTAAAATTAAATAATTAAAATCATTGATATAATCGATTAGTGTCCCGACAGCGACGAACGAGGCACCTCGAAATTATTTTACTGCCAAGCTAAGGCAACCACATCTATTCCAGTAAAAATAAATGTTTGTTTTGATTTGTTGGTCTTCAAACAGATATATTAGCTTAGCTAAATTAATTTACTTAATTTTACTTTTTTTCTATTTATCAAATTAAGCCCGTTGTCATGGGCCTAAGGCCTCGTTTGGTATAAATGATAAAAAGAAAATAAATATTTACATTTATGTAAGTATATATATAAATTACAATAGGTGATTTAATATGAAAATATTAAAGTACATACAATAAATAATCACGAAAGCATTTTCTTTTAGTTACATGTCAAGTGATTTTGAAAAGAACTCGAACTTTTGAATCAGCTGTTTATAAAGAACTTTTGAATCAGCTGTTTATAATAGTGGTTTTATCTCTGTATTTTAGTATTATAAATTGACTAAAAAAAACCTATTAATATTTATTATTAATGATTAAATTTTATATGTCGAAAAAGTATTTAAATAATTAACTCATTATTTTAATTATAAACAGATAATTAGCAAAACTAAGATACTTTTAGGTAAAACCTACCTTAATTTATCTTGAGATGACATTTTGTATCTGTGTGACTATGTTGACGAATGTTACTATACAAATTTATTTCGTTTTTATAAATAAATAACATTTAAATTTAAATCATTTAATACAGTCAATATAAACGTTTAATAAGTCAAACAAATCAATAAAAACAGTTAGTTTGATATCTGTTGTATTATCATAAAGGGTAAATAACTGTTACATAAAATCTCCTGAAGTATACTTTACCCGAAACCGCAGTAGTATACAATGTACATAATAAAATAAGAGGGTAAGTTGAATTGATTTTAATAGAATAATAAAAAAAAAGCCTCTCCACAGAATGAATGTTTAATTTCTAATACTAGCTTTCGGCCTCTCGGTCATCATTAGTGCCTACAATAGCAGTATAAATAAGGTTATATAAGTACTGTGTAAAAAGAGAAAGTTTACAATACAAATTCCAAAATATTAAAATAAAATTACAGGTAACATTCCTGTAATTTGATAGAAGCTTAGCATCATGAAGTCTATAGCTCCACGATTATACGGTGCCCTTAAAATCTATAAATACGGTATTCTCATCAGACCCATAGCCTCATTATGTTCACCTCCCGTTGAGAAGGTGGCGAATTTTACAACCTCTGTCACTTCAAGACATACTTCGCTATTAAAAATAGCAACGAATTTAAAGATCATTGTTTGTCTCTAGAAGCTATTTTAGTGTCATTTGACGTCTTAACTAGCATTTATCTTGTTACGTCGATGAAACTAATCAAACGTATCTTAGACAAAGAATCTTACAATAAAATCTTAAACACTGAATATATGAATCCTTTAAATCTGGTACTTAGCCAAAACTACTTTCAGTTGGAAGAAACATTTTCAGTTCGAAGAAGAAAAGAAGAATATCGCATCAGAAGGATCCTATGGGTTAGCCATGGGTTCTCTCCTTGCCCCCACTTGTGCTGAAGTTTTTATGCACTATATCAGTAGAGTTTGATCAATTCCTCAATAATATTATACACGAATGGAAAAAATTATATAGATTTTAGACTTTAGATTATGTATTCTGCCTCCTGTTAGGGTCTAGGGACGAACTTCATAACTTCCTCTCATGTCTCAACAATTGTTATCCGAAGATTATGTTTCTATAAAGTTTAAATTTTCAAGACTTTCAATTACCTGGATCTATCTGAACCTCGGCAAGATAACATGCTTTTATTTCACATGTTCAGAAAACCTACAACTACGAACACGGTTATACCCGCTTCATCGCGGTATCCCTGGATCCAAAAAATAGCTGATTTTTACTTACTAGGGAATAGATTATTAAATTTCTTCTGTCATCTTCTTGTTACAGCAGAGAAAAAGCTGCTTTTGCTCAATATCGTGCTTAAACGGCTATAAAATCCTATCTTTTAGATAAAATCATTCGGAAAAAGAAACACAGAGGAGTTCTTACAACCATTTAATTGCTCAACCAAAGTCTGTGCCTCAATCCAAACGCTGGTGCACCTTGCCCTATGTAGGCGAGATCGCGAAAAAAGTGCTACGCCTTCTAAAGAAGCATGAAATGGCTGTTGACAAAAAGTTGACCGATTTAGTTGAAATGTATATATGTTCCTTTTACTAATGTTCAGGCTAAGTTCGTTGGACACCGTTATCCGTTCAAGAGTTCACGTGTAACGCTCACGTAAAAGTGAGCTTCAATTTAAGGAGAGTAATAGATTGTAACATCACCCAATCGATGAGACGAACATTTTTTCTAATACAATTTTTTTTAGAAATGTCAACAGCGGCCTTATATTTCAATAATTTCTCTTTAACTATCAACCCATCATGATTAACTATTTGCTTAATAAATATTTATTGCATTACGCTCGCTTCAATAATAGAGCCATGCGATGCCAAGTTTATTGAAGTGAGGTTGGGATTTGCTCTTCGTCTAATGTCGGCCAAACCGGTCTCCGCTTCTAAAACAAGGTCAGAGGAATGAAGAACTCGGGCAACTGTTTCCTCGCTTATCTCCAGGATTCAGGGCACCTCGAAATGGACATCTCGAAATGGCGTTGCTACATTTTACAACCAAAGGCCCGAAACTTAATTTCTTGGAAAGTCTGGAGAGTCGGAGAAACCGGACAAATGCCCCTTTGTCTTCATAAAGCCTCGTTTCCATTACTACAAATTTGTCCCACAACATGTTGCGGGACAAGTGCCGGGGACAAAAATGCGCTAAGCGACTGTGGGACACAACATGTGCCACAACTTGTGCCACGGGCAATGAAAACAAACTGCAACATGTCCCCGGGACACGCGCAGGTGGAGTACAGACTATATGCTCTGTCTAAACCATAACAAAACCTAACACGTGCTCTCTTGTTTGTTGTTAAGGTATATTTTCATTTTTGCGTCAGTGCTAGTGTGGGGTTTTGTTATGGAGTGGTCTAATAAATGTAAAATGTCTTTTCGCTAAAATACTCCTAATCCACCATCTCGGTTGTTTTCGTCTTTAAAAAGTTCATAATACGCACCGGCCATTACCACAAAAGCTAAAGTAGCTGAGTCGTTCATATACGCTCAACTAGACAATACACTCAAGAATCACTGGGAATCACTGTACAAACTGAACTGAAGTCTTGCACTCCAGGCCTCTGTTTATACAAATGTTGCAGATGTAGTAGGGAATTGGAAACAGTATGAACAATGACGTGCAACATGTGCCTGGAACATGTTAGAATGCAAATAAGGCTTTAGTAAATAGACAAAGTGATATTATTTATAACTTTTACAATAAAAAGTAAGTTGTATTCGTAGAGTAGGTACGTACTTTAGCGCCAAAAAATTAATGTAAGCAATATATCGATAAATCGATTTTGTTCACGTTTTATTATTTAAAGCTTATCCAATTTGCTGGTTTTTAATTTTACTTGTTATTGAGCACTTAATTTTTAACAAGAAATAACATATAAATTTACGTGAGCCAATAAGTGTTTATTGGCGTTTGTTATGAGTTTATGCCTCCATTTCGTAGGTTCTTAGTTTTCCCAAGTGTTTCCCCCCTGTGAAACCCCAATTTTTCAACATTGCCTTTAAGTGCGTGAATCGATAATTATTATCATTTAGTCTAAAGTGGTACCCTTTATTAATATGAGTTGTAGTGAAGATCCTTTTAGGGTAATAATAAAAAACGTCGATTATCTACGGCAACGTTTCGGCAATCCTGCCATTCTCAAGCCTGAAATATAGTTTATTTGCTGTAAAAAGTCGTTCCATTACCAACAATACATCAAGAACTAACTTACAAGTGTAAACTCATACCTAAAAATCGGTGTTGTGAGGATCGTTAAGGTGGTAATACAAACATTTTTTTTTTTTTTGTATTACCACCTTAACGATCCTCACAACACCGATTTTTAGGTATGAGTTTACACTTGTAAGTTAGTTCTTGATGTATTGTTGGTAATGGAACGACTTTTTACAGCAAATAAACTATATTTCAGGCTTGAGAATGGCAGGATTGCCGAAACGTTTCCGTAGATAATCGACGTTTTTTATTATTACCCTAAAAGGATCTTCACTACAACTCATGATAATTATTATATTTATAAACACTATTGACTTTACCTTAAAACTTACGGTCAGATACGACATTATTTTCCAAGACAAATATTCATTTTCAGGGCAGTATTTATTCAAGTTAACCATAATAACTATGTTTATCTTAGCAAAGTTATTAACATGTGACTAATTTATGGTAAATAGTTGTTTGTTTAGGAAACCACTCAAAAAAAAGTGTTAGCGTGATCTATTTTATTATTTTATAGATATATTTCTACGATATTTACTTAAGAAGTGGGTAAAGGCCTTAAGGTGAACTATTAATAATTTATATATTTAACATTTTTGATAAGTGTATTATTTATTAATTATGGAAATAATCCGATAGTTATGTAGCGTTGATGTAACAGTTGTTTTCAAGAGTCAAGGGGTGTTTAAGGAAAGTAAAACGAAGATGAACGAAAGACGAAAATTAAAAATAGATGATTGGCTTGAAAAAGGAATAACATTTCTTAAATTTTCGTGTGTTTACTCAGATAAAACTGAATGGTGGGTCGAACCATTACAATACGTAAGCATTGCCTTTAATTCATCTAGTTCCATATTTTTGACTTACTCTTTGTACCTGTATATGGATGAATTTGATAAGTTGGCTAATGCGGCACATCATTGGCTAATAATGGCTGTTGTTGTCTTGATTGTACGGCACTATCGTAAAAACCGAGATCTCATCGATAAATTCGTTTTAGGTAAGAAATTATAATAGATTTAACAGCATGCTTCATATTAATAAATAGTAGCAATTATTTAAAATATATTAATTATTCCACTTGAGACGATTATGACTGTGTGCCGTTTTTGTCTTTGAGTTATGTCCCCAATTTTAAAATTCCTCCTCAACCTCTTTCAGGATGAAAACTGGTTGCGACTAGACACTCTAAGTATTATTTTTTTGCTGGTAAATATAATTTAACAGCGAGTCCATTAACAGAAACCTATGTCTTTTCCAATGGGTTATATCTTTAAAATATAATCCTAGATTTTATTTCATGTATAATTATATCTAAAAATCACAGGGTCATACTTTTGTCCAAGTACTTTTTATAGTTTCGTAGATTATTAAGCATATACCCGTTATTATATTATGAAATAAAATTTTATTTATCCATATCCTGCACTATTTGAAAATAAAAAAAATATAAACAAATTTAGGTGGAAGGCCCCAAAAATCAAACAAAAAATTGAAGGGTCACTGGTTCGATCCTCCGGGGGGGGGGGGGGGGGGGGGGTCACGATGTTTTTTTTGTTTTTTTTATCAGTAATGACAATAAGGAAAATTATATTTTGAAAATGTAATGAAAAATTTTCATCGCTCTAATAAGATATTAGCATGAGTTATTTCAAAAAAGTTTAGGACCATCCGTTATAGGGTGGTTGGGGTAATATTTTAACTCATAAACCCAATAAGGAATGCAACATTTTAACAAGCATATATGTATATTATGTAACCTACCCATCAGCAGCATTCATTTAATACCCACTCGAAAATTTAAAAATATTCGAGTTTACCAAATTTTTGCACATTGAGCTTGCGCATTTTAATTTTTTATCTTCTCTATATTTTTTCTTATGTTTGGGTCAAAAAGTTACGACAGTATTTTAAATATCAACTTTTTAGCTTCAACGGTTCGGGAAATATAAACCAAAGAGCGACGAACGGACAGACGCATCACCCTCGGCATAAGGGTTTATAGAAGGACCTATGAAACCCTGAAAACCCTACTAGCCAAAACAGCTTTCAGCCTTCATAAGGCCTTCATCAGTGCTGAAATATAGAAGAAATAGAGTTACATTATAATAAGGGGAAAAAAGAAAGGTGAGCGGTGAACCTACTTCATGTCGGAGATCGACTTAAGACTCCGTGTATCGACGTAAGGGTGGGCCAAAAAACGCACTTTTTTAACACTTATAGCTCAGCTTCTTTAATTGATAGAAAACTACATTCTATAGTCTTAGGTCGATCTCCGACATGAAGTAGGCTCACCGCTTACCTTTCTTTTCTTTTTACTACGTTTTCATTAGCTTGCTTTCTTGTTTGTTTGTCAAGTACAAATCTTGCAATCGATTTCTAATTTTCCGAGTAGCTAGACATTTGAAACTTTTAGAATAACTCAGAACACGATGACAATGCAATATTTTAATACTTTTAGCCATCTTTCAGCAGAATTTAATTAGTTTTCAGCAAATTTTGCTCCATGGAAAGTTAGTTCGGAAAAATTCCGCAATTTATTTTATTTGTTTTGACATGTCCCATATTTACAATCTTCATTTAGACGGGTTTCAAATTTGTGACTTTGTATTATAGAGATAAACATTGAATGACAGTGAACAAGGAAAAGTAAACAAATAAATAAATTAATTGACGTGTGACAACCAGGTTTGTTTACACTTGTGTCCTAGGTATCGATTTAATTTTTATTCATCTGTACTTCTTTACTTGTACACATTTTTCTTTTTCTTCTCTTACTGTCCCTACACGGGGGCATATCAATGGCACGGTTAAGATTCGGTATTGGCGAGATCCGCTGTACAAAGATTTGTCCTTTTATAATATGTTTAAGATCAGCTCTCTAGATGTTTGTCATTTACTTATGTGAAGTAAATAAATCCGGAACTATTTTTTTCACTAACATTATATTATAACAATGAAAATTATATTATCAACATTACATATAATTCAACAGAAAATTTAAAAACGTAGTATATAAAGAAATATTTTTATCTTGTAATTATTTCCCTATTATGGTGTAACTCTATTTCTGCTATATTTCGGCACTGATGGTGGCCTGATGAAAGCTGCTTCGACTAGTAAAGAAGTTTATTTTACGTAGAGAGACAATTTTTATTTTCCTACCAAAGGTAACAAAAGCATTATGATTGTTCCGAAGAACTTACATTTTTTTTCTCTGTATTTAAAAATTCCAAGACAGAAATCCGTTTTATACATCAGGGAACATTTGCTTCCGAACTTACCCAAGGTAACGGAAGCTAAGTATGTGATCTTTCTGAAGTACGAATATATCTTGGTGTTCTGTTTTTTGTCGGTTGTTCAACATTTTTCCGAAGCAACAAACCTCAAAAAGTATACTCTTCCGATTTTAATGAAATTTGGATGGTAGATCAAAATTGTCTATTGTCGGTCAAATCAAGTTTCAATCTTGTGCCCCCATGGGTTTATCTTCTACATGAACACAAATTTTGTTTTATTAACAGTTAGATCTTTAAAAGTACTCATATAATTTTTAAGAAATTTGAATAGTTTGCCGAATGTAGCCTATACAAATGATCTAAAAACAATTTCTACCTTCTCCGCTTGTTAAATTTATTCTTTTATGCATGCGTAATACAACAAAACAACTTTAACACATTTTAAAAATAGGGAGGGGTCGAAATTTAATTAATTAGACAATAATGGGTATAAAAGCATAGCATAATTAAATTAAGCGTGATGGAAAGTGAGTAAGCTATGTGCCACACTAACTGACAAACTATATTTTAAATTGTTTAATACTTAACAGATAAATTTATTGTTATCAACAGAACGTATTGAACCAACCATATATGAATTTCAATGTTAGATAAACATACAGGGTGGGCCAAAAAACCGCAATGTTTTGAACACTTAAAGCTCAGCTTCTGTAATAGACAGAAACATTGGCGTAACTAGGGGGGTGCTAGGGTGGGCTTAGCCCACCCTAGACTAAAATTAGCCCCCTCTAGAAAAATAGAAAAGAAAAAAAAATCAAGTTGGTTTTTTACGGACATTTGTACTAAAATAAATAAGAAATTCATTAAAATAAATACCTACTTTCAAAAAACCTATCGACTAATCTGTACTTACTACTTTATAGTAGTAAAGTGTGCGCGAAAGGAGAACCTTAAATTTATTACTGTACCCTGTCCATGAGGGTTACATAGTAGTGTACCTCTGTTTTAGAAATGGTACTTTCTTCCTTACTGGCACACTATTTTGAACCTAAGCTCAAAACCCAATTTGTTATTTTAGGAGTGAGGTCTACTGTTCACAGAACTACTAGTATAGTAGTTAATGAGTAGTTACGTGAGTTGAGTTAAAGTCAAGTTAAGAAAAGACAAGTTTAAGTTCCTACCAGGTGCTCATGTAGGTATCACAACTGTGACCAATTAGTTAAAAGCTATAGTTCAATCAGATACGCTCTAGAGAGAGAAATTGAAGAAAAACTTGATAAAGACTCAGTAAAGGCCTTAGGAATATTGGCTTGTATTTCAAAACCCGAGTTTGTTGTATGCTTGTTTGTTTTTCATTGGCTTTTGTCAATTCTTAATATTCTTTCTAAGTATTTTCAATCCCCAATTTTCTTCTTTTTATTTTTTTTTTATTTTCGTATTTTTACACACATTTTTCGATACTTTTTAAAATGTACCAACATTTTTATTAGGTATAAAGAACCTCTAGAATTTTATTTTAGGGTATCGAAATTTCAAAATTTTCCGGGGTAGGGCTCCCGGATCCCCCGGAGGGCTTAGCCCCCCCTAGACTTTTATCCTAGTTACGCCAATGGACAGAAAACTACATTCTTCTACTTTAAATTTCATATTATTAACTTAACAAACTATTGGGTGAAAGCCATTCAATGACGGTTTGAATTAGGGTCTTAAAAAAAGTAATATCCTGGTAATTCTAATCAAATAATTGTGTTTAAATTAAAAAAAAAAATGTTTAACAAAATTACAAAAAAATAAAATTAAACTAATCCATATTTTACAGATTTACTTGTATGGTTCAGTATGCCCTCCTTGTTCATTTACGACAGCCTGCACTCTCCTTCTGTGGGATATGGCCCCAGCAATAGTAGATTGACGCATATCATCCCAAGCACGAAGAATCCTCTTTACTAGAAGCTGAGCTTTAAATGTTCAAAATAGTACGGTCCCCCCCCCCCCCCCCCACCCTGTATATGATTTTAATATTATGTTATTTACACTTACACTAATTTGCAAACATGGTAATTTTTTACAGAAATGAGAACAACGTTTATGTACGGAGATTGGTTTCCTGAGGAAGAAGTGGAGAAAATTCAGATGCGTAGATCTGTCTGGAATATGATAGCAGTCAGATTTCTGTGGGCAGTATCCATCCATACTTATATTAATGTAGCGGCTTTAGGGATCCTAGAAAAACTTATGGGAGATAGTGAATTCTATGCTCTTTTCCCCTGTTGGGTAAATAGAAGAATATAATATTTAACTTAATACACATTAGAAACCTTCTTGACAGTATTTAGGAACGCAGCAGCTTTCCGCACCGTCAAGTCAAAAAATTTTACAAAAACTGCCAGTGTATATATACTGTAGGTGACAAATGAGGGTTTTTGAGGGTCTGCAGCGTGAAATACGTACAAGCTATCTAAATAATTTTTTACTATCTTTGAAGGCCGTGTCCTGTAGATCAAAATAAAAAAATGTCGAAGTCGTCAAGTAGAAGGAGAGAAAAATAGGTTTGAAAATGGTAGTTTTGATACTTCTTTTTCTTATTCTTTTTCTTCTTTCATTATACGTTAAAGCACCCGCACCTACAGAAAGCCTAAACTACTGAACCGATTTTAATGAATGAGGGCTTTTGGATTCGTCTATAGGGCTCTAGTGCATCCCCCCCCCCCCTACAACCCCTTAACTCATTCCTACGCTGAATGTGGAGCGAGAAACCAAGCTAGCGAACAGTCTAAAATGGGTAGAAACCAAGTAAGCGTCATACGAAGTGGTGAGCCTGACAATTATACGGAGGTACACCAGTGTGTTGTGTAGTAGTTTCGTACTTGTCACATGACGTTTGAATTACTTCTATTTACGAGTTCATCTTTGGAACTTATGTATTATAGGTTTAGTTCAACCTTACTCTCTTGAGTTAAAGGGGGAGTAATTTGTTTATTAATATATATTTCTGGTTTCTGTGATTTTATTATATTTTTAATTTATTATTATTATTATTAATTAAGTTTTTTTTGGGGGGGGGGGGGGGTGGTGGTGGGGGGTTAGTCCCGTTCAACTGCCAGGGTCATTACAGGACGGGGGTTATCCGGCCACTTTACACATCATAATTTATTATTATTGTGGTGGGGAGACCGGAGCAAGGGAAACTCGGAACGGGACCAGGACCAGACGGCAGGGAACCGGGAACCGGTCGTCTAATCATCCCTTATGATTTATTTTTACCCTTATCGAACCTCGTCTGAACGACTTACAATAATGTTTTGACACAGGTTCTCCAGGTTCTCATTAATTATTTACATATATTTTGTTTCAGGTTCCACTAAACCTCGACAACCTTGTCTCTCATATTATTTTTGTAATATGGGAATCAGTGTGTGTTCAAACCACTATATTCGTTATCTTTGGATTACTTGCTAGTCAATTTTATGTCTACTCATTCATATATTCAGAGCTAATAGTACTTCTAGCAGCCTTAAAACGTTTGAAAGAACTAGATAACGAATTTGAAACTAAAATGGCTATTAAAGAAATCGTTGTACACCACCAAACCATCTTAAAGTAGTTATCTATAATTTTATTAAATAAAAATTATACTAAGGCGTATTAAATGTAGTTATAAATAGAGAGAGCTGCCCGAATCGCTAGTAAGACGAGTCCAATGACCGAAGCCCCTCTTGTCATTATACGACCCATCTGCCCTCAAGGTCCTGCTGTCATGTTCTTGTACTCCATTCCTCATCTCCTGTCATGTTCTTGTACTCCCCTCCTCATCTCCTGTCATGTTCTTGTACTCCCCTCCTAACCACCTGTCATGTTCTTGAACTCCCTCCTAACCATCTCCGATGTACTATTGAATTATTGGTGGCCATTCTGGCCCCGTTATCTGACCCCTTTGTTGGTCAACGTCTACAAGGTCACATCTGCCTCTGCCGCTAATATTGTCATTCTTACCACCTGTCATGTACTTGAACTTCCCATCTAACCACCTTCAGATATACTTTCGACACCTGAGCGCTTACCTGGTCACGTGTACCGCTAGACGAGCAGCTGTAAACACCTGCATAAACCTGAAACCTGCTAACTGGATTCGGATGAATTGTATATATATATATATATATATATATATATATATATATATATATATATATATATATATATATATATATATATATATATATATATATATATATATATATATATATATATATATATATATATATATATATATATATATATATATATATATATATATATATATATATATATATATATATATATATATATATATATATATATATATATATATATATATATATATATATATATATATATATATATATATATATATATATATATATATATATATACAAGGCATGTGTGACCTTGTAGACGTTTACTAACAAAGGGGTCAGAAATCGGGGCCAGAATGGCCACCAATAACTCCAAAGTATATTTGAGATGGTTAGGAGGGGAGTACAAGAACATGACCGGTGGTTAGGAAGGGAGTACAAGAACATGAGGTCAGCATGGTTGCATACGTGAACGAAAAGTGGTCCGGTCAGCGACCTTGAGGGCAGATGAGTCGTATACTGAAGAGAGGGGCTTCGGTCATTGACCTTGGGGACTCTGCTCATTAGCGATTGGGGCAGCTCTCTCTATTTATCACTACTCATATAAGCAGACAGAGTAAAAAACTTACCTGTTTTAATTTATGTATACCATTAGTATATATATGTTCCGTGAGGAATGAGACTATTAAAATGTTATATTTCTGAATATTTTTTGCATAATTAAACTAAGAAAAAATTAAGGAACTATTATTTATAACCTATTATAACAGATCAGTTGTTACTGAATACACTCCAAGTAGTGCATTTCAATATTAATTATTCAATACTATTATTTAATAATAATATATAATAAAGTAAGGTTGGATCTAGAGATGAAATTACAAATTTGATTAAATTTGATCAAATTATAATTTGATTTAAATTAAATTTTTAATCGTTCCGTAGTATGAATACTACCAAAATCGTAAAATATGAAATTACAATTTTAAGTGGCACGACTATGAAGTGAAACCTCAAACATCTGGTGGTAAATATACAATTTAAAATATATATTGTTAATGTAATATATTTTTATTCGCAGAAGTTTCCAAGAACTACATACGTTTTTGGGTCTGCCGAATTTAGTGATCTTAACTTGCGGAGTTGCGGTAATGACAATAACTGGCTTTGCATTGATATCAGTGAGGATTACATTTTATTTTTTAATTTAATTTTTAAAGCTATAAAATAGGATGATAGGAGAGTATAAGCTGAGTTAAATCCAGCTCGATTCCTAGACAAATCCTTCATTTGCTATAAAAAGAAGAAAATTGCTTGAATAAGTATGTGAAATAATATTTCTTTTATTACGTTATGCTAGGTCAAGAGGTTTTCAAGATATTACAATATAAAAAATTCATTAAGGTAGTCCGCCATTTTTAAAGAAACCCTACCCTTTCTTAGTGGGTTCACTAACCTTGCTTAGTGAACGTCTAAATCAATTATGAAATTACTATATCACATTGGCTATTCTAGTGTCCATGTATTTCGATTTTTAGCATCAGATATTGCTCTATGGGACACCCTGAGCCTGTATACAAGTACGTGACGTATGTGAGTGTGTAGGTTCTTTATAGGCTCTTCCATTCTTTAAGATATATTGACCAAATTTGGTACACATATTTGTCATCACCCTAAAAACATTGGTACAGTTTCATCTCCAAATACTCACTTATTTTCAAAATGGCCATTTATGTTCCATTATATGCGAATATATATATATATATATATATATATATATATATATATATATATATATATATATATATATATATATATATATATATGTAATATATATATTCTAGCTTTCACCCCACGCTCTCCGTGCGGCTCCAGTATTTTCCATATTTTGTAATAAAAAAGCAGAAAGTTTATAATAATATTTTCATTTCTTCATGTTGCAGGACAATACTTCAGTGATGATTAAGTTTTTGGGGATAATGCTGACAGAGCTGGTGTTCACATACATATCTTGTCGTTTATCACAGGATATTACTGATGCTGTAATAATACTTTTATAAATTTATTTTAAAATATCAAAAAGTTTCTTTAGAAGTTTATTACCCTCTTTAAGTATATGAATTGTAAAAAATAAAATCTGGATTTCTCCTTATAGTCTATATTCTATAGGGTACTCAATAATTGTTCAATAATTCATATTCCAAGCAAGTTTCATCAATGCTATATTTCAACCCCTTCTTTTGCTTGAAAATGACCCAAAGGGGTTGAATTATAGCATTTGATGAAACTTGTGTGAAATATGAATTCTTGAACAATTATTGAGTACCCTATAGACCATAAGGAGATATCTGAGTTTCTTTTTTGCAGACAAATTCCTTTTTACTTATACTACGTTTCTTAGTCTTAACATTATTAATATAATGAAAATGCCTTGATTATTTTACTAATTTTTTCTTTTGTAAGAGTTTCGAGTTAAGGCATGCTTGCTACTGTACAGACTGGATGTCGATGGATCCAAGCACAGTCCGAAATCTTCAGCTTATGGCAGAAAGAGCACTTCGACCACTTTCTTTTATAACTCTAACTGGTCATGAACTATCCCTGGAAATGTATATGAGTGTAAGTAGATACAAAGAATTAAAAAATTGAATTTAAAATTATTACTTGGAATTGCTTAAATCCCATTCTTACTCTAGTTCGAGTGCAATATAAAAAGGAAAATTAAGCATCCTAGCGATATAGAAACAACATAGTGTCAACTTATAAAATGAAACTTTGAGGTCGAGCTCGTGATTTATGTTTAATATAAAAGAAAACATAGACCGCCATAACTGGAACAAAAAATAAACAGTCCAAGAGTGTGCTAGCCAGCACACATCGAGGGTCCGTAGGCAACACTGTATAGTTTAAGTAGTACCTTTTAATGGTGCTTTTTAAAATGCTAAAAAGCCTACTTTGAACTGTCCTATGGGTCTGATATTCTCAAAACACATAAACAAACATCTAATAAAGTATTTTGCCAATGAACCGGACAATAAACATATAAATATATCGAAAATAGCATAATTATAAATTTCCAAAAATTGGTGTCTTTACTTTTGTTTGAAGAATGCTCAGGATTTTTTTTTCAGATTTTTTGCACTTTACATAAGCGAGATAACTAACTTAAAACTCGCCTACTCAGCCCTATCAAAGTCAATAACCAAAATATTGTATATTTTTGTAATCACCTCGATGCTCATATGATACACCATGATACATCATATGAACACGGTCTCCAAAAAAGAAAAAAAGAAAAAATAACCCTTATGTTTTTTTACCCTTATTTATTCAATTTTTACAAGTTATTGGTAGTATTCATACTACGGAACGTTTAAATCAAATTATAATTACTATTTATAAAGGGAGACAGACAGAGAAAAATAGACTTCAGCGCCGGGACTCGAACCACGGATCTCCCCCTCATATCCAGTGCAGGGCCAGATTTTCAATTTTCGGGCCCCACCGCGAAAAACTCCAATGGGCCCCCAACCTACCCAGGTCAGGTCCTATTCGGAAGGGGAGGGGGGGGGGGGGGGAGGGAGTTTACTGGTTAGTGTAGAATGGGAGTCCTACACTATCGGTGAGCCTCGTGATGGCAAAGAAAGTAAGAAAACTACACACTAAAACCTAATTTTACACGCACCGCATTCATTCTTCATTTCAAATTCGCTTTTGAACTACCTCGCCAAAGTTGACCGATGTAGAAGACATGTTTATTTTAGCAACGTTCGCGTAAACGTTCAAATGTAAAATTGAAATTTTTGGACGGGAAAAATTAACTTATTCTATTCAATGAGACATACAACTTTTTTACATTTTTTTTTTTTTTAGTTAAATCAACACCGATACTGCTATGAAGTGTTAATGGTCGCTAAATTTATAAAGCGGACCTAAACCGTTTAAAATAGAAAAAACTCCGTTTTAACCGATATCTTACGTTCTAACGTAACGATTTTTATAACACGTCATACACAAAGTAATGTAAAGTAAAATTGAACAGGCATGTAAAATTTCAACCTGATGCAAGCAGATGTTTTTGAAAGGAGGGAAGAGATATATTTTATAATATTTTAAAATAGTAGGCCGGGTAGAGGAAAACAGCCCTGTTTCCCTCCTACTACCACCTTCCTTTTTAACTATATCAACTCATCATGATTATGATTAATTTTTTCTCAATATTCAATTCATAAGTATTTATTGCAAGGCACTCGCTTCAATGATATAAACAATGTTTTTCTCTTAATTTTGTCTTAACTCCTCTAGGTACAAGCAGTTAATTACTTTTAATTTTGTCTCTTTTCTAACTGCGCCATGTATAAGTAGTTAGCATCGTATACTTAGTAATGTGAATTTATAATTTGTATATTTAATGCAAAGCGTAAGGAACTTCGTTCCTAACGGGTGTCCTGCGACGCCACACGTATATTTTTTTTAAAAAGTGTTACGTTTTGTTTAAAAGTTGTGTCAACATGTTATATAAAGATGAAAGTTAAACGTTAATGTAGATATAAGAAATAAAATTTTAAAAATCTTTTAGGCCTGAAGATGCCTCAAAGGAGGTGAAATATAGCCAAAAACGGATTGACTTTAGAGTTATCATTGCCCTAAAGACCTAAATAAGAATCATAAGCATAGTATGGAAATGAAGGGTAATATACTGCGAATATCTCTCAAATAAATAATAATGCAATTAACCTCCTCACAACAACTACAATATTATACTGGGTGTCCTATAACTACTCCTCTTTCATATTAACTTTTGTAATATTTCAAATAAATTTTTTTTCAAGCTTATCCGAAAAAGGAGTCTTACATTTTTTTCGTTAGTCCTTTTCGAAGATACCTATTTTATCGTTTAGGTAAAAAAAAAACTGAGCTGATTTGGTTATTATGTATAATGACCAGATATATGTATTTTATATCAGGGCCGCTGAGAGGATTTCCGGGCCCCAGGGCAAGTTAGCATCTGGACCCCTTTGAACAAACAACGGCTGGGGGTCCGGGGGAGAATTTTTTAAAATTTAAGTGCAAAAAGATGAGTTATAAGGATTTCTGAGGGCAAGTTTGTCCTTACAGGAAAAGAGGTTTGGCGAGGGGACGAATTTTGAAGTTTAATAAGGTGGGCTAAAAAACCCAAATAATTAAGTTGTTTTGTAGCTGGCAAGCTTAAAAATTGCATTACAAGTAAAAAGTGTAAAATTTATTAATATCTGTTAATATGATTTGTCAGTCAGTTTCTCTCCTTTAAATTAGCATTGACCATATTGAATAAGGTGAAAACATAACAAAAATCTAAGTAACTAAATGAAACAAAAAATTTCAAACTTCCGTTTGTACTCATGACATGTTAGGAAAAATTTTAAGTTTATCACAATCAGTGGCGTACCTAGGGCAGTGGGCCCCTCGCCAAAAAAAATTATAATTGAAACATTTGGTTCAGCACTAAATGGGGCCCCCTGACAAAGGTATATGAGTATAATTCCAGTTTAGATTTAATTATACTCTAAAGGGGCCCCCATCGACATTGCGGTACAAAGATAATAGTTTCATTTTTTTTTTATTTGTGGGCCCCCTGGCACCGGGGACGTGCCCGCAATTCGGGCCCATAGCTACGCCACTGATCAGAATATCCTTCTTGCCTTTTTTGTTGCAAAAAAAACCTTCTTCTACATCTCTGACTGGGCCCCCCAGGACCGTGGGCCTCCCCGCACCGCGGGGGCTGGCGGTAGCTATATCCGGCCCTGATCCAGTGTGCGGGAGCTCTGTTAGAGCTCCGTTAGCGACAGACGGACGGACGGATTGACAGACACACGCAGGAAAATATAAGGGTCCTTGGTTTTGCCTTAGGACCCTAATGAACCATTTTTATTACTAGTACGACAGCGACTTAAATAATTTCAGTTCGATAACCACTTTCAAAATTGTCATAACTTTTCCAAGAAAAATGTACGTATTTTAATTTCTATTAAAGCCAGAACAATAAACCAAACACCATTTTAAAGGGTTTAAAAGTCCCTTTAAAATTACTAATACACTTGCTTCTATAGCTCTAAATGCAGGAGTAAGAATCTTAAGTAAGAAAATTAGTCTTAATGTATATGCTAAGTACAATATATGCTTTATTAAATGTAAGCTAATAAAAATAGGGTAGCTTTTATGCTTATCTAACACATACGTTGAATATTAGATAAAGTGGTTATGAAGTACCGAAATGCTGATTTTTTTTTTTTAAAAAACAATTTTTTTCTGACCAGAGGAGGAAATCGCCAACCAAATATAAAAGGAAGTTTGCATCCTATAGTGCTAACTGACTGAAAAGTAGTTAACTTAATTTGGTTTAACTTTTTTATCACCAATATTATTGTGAAATAATTCCATAAATATTTTTGTTCTTATTTTATCACCAATATTATTGTGAAATAATTCCATAAATATTTTTGTTCTTATTTTATCACCAATATTATTGTGAAATAATTCCATAAATATTTTTGTTCTTATTTTATCACCAATATTATTGTGAAATAATTCCATAAATATTTTTGTTCTTATTTTATCACCAATATTATTGTGAAATAATTCCATAAATATTTTTGTTCTTATTTTATCACCAATATTATTGTGAAATAATTCCATAAATATTTTTGTTCTTATTTTATCACCAATATTATTGTGAAATAATTCCATAAATATTTTTGTTCTTATTTTATCACCAATATTATTGTGAAATAATTCCATAAATATTTTTGTTCTTATTTTATCACCAATATTATTGTGAAATAATTCCATAAATATTTTTGTTCTTATTTTATCACCAATATTATTGTGAAATAATTCCATAAATATTTTTGTTCTTATTTTATCACCAATATTATTGTGAAATAATTCCATAAATATTTTTGTTCTTATTTTGTATGTAATATTTTTAATTATACGTGCCTTATATTTATTTTCAGATGATAAAAGCTGCCTATTCTTATTTCAATATGATGCTTAGACAAAAATGAAATTCAATACAATATTTTATGTATATGTATATGTTACAATTATGTAAAATTAAAAGTATTCGATTTATTAGATAGCTTACTAATAAAGGTTTTGTTTTAACGTTTTATTTTATTAAATTCTCTTATATTGCTGACTTATCAATGTCCTCAATTTTAATTTTAATCATTACAAAATTATAGTCTAGGAGACAGCGTGCAAAAAAAGTGTCTGACTAACATCAAGTCTAATCACATTGTCCACCAAAAAGGGAGAGACAGCCGCTCTCCACCGGTTTTTTTTTTTTTTTTTTTTTCAAATGCCTATTGCTATGTCCCGCAGACGAATTTAACCGAACACATATTCTTTAAAGGCACCAAAAGATTTAATTATACACAAAATTCTAGCTTGATGTTAGTCAGACACTTTTTTGCACGCTATCTCCTGAACTATTATGAGAAGAATTGTGATGGGCTATGTAGGTAGGACTAAAATAACAGTTTATAACATATAAATCTGAGACGTTTCGACCCTAGGAGGTCATCTTCAGTCAGTTTAATAACTAGAACAACCGCAATACTAAATCAATTATATAAATTCACAATCTTTCAAAAATAAACATAAAAGTGATTTACAAATATATTATATTATTCATTTAAAATTGTTTTTTAAATTAAAGAATAATGATCAGTAAAAATAATAATGGTAATATGGTCAAATTACTTTCATTAATGAAGATTAAAAAGAGAGTCATGAATCAGAGAGAACTGCATGATCATGACTCATAGTTAAATTTAAAATTGTTTGACACATTGTAAGGTGATCATTAAATAAAATTATTAGGATTTGATTATTAATTTGTTTTATTTAGGAAATATTTAATAATCCCTTAAATGAAAAAATTAAAAAATGTATAACCCAATATTATTAACTATTTAAATCAAATGGAGATGATTTCAAATTAATTCATAAAATAAATATAAGCATCGCTAACGGACGATGTTAAGTCAAAGCAGTCAAATAGAAAATAAAAAGTCTAGTCATGCATCATGACTTAATGAGCGAATTTTCAAAGAAATATGCGTATTATCAAAGATAAAAACAATAAATTTGAAAAAAGTAGGTGGCCTTATAGGAAATTTTGCGCTAATTCCGAATATACTACATGTTATTATGTTTAAGATACTACTTTTCAGAAAATGAAAAAAAAAAAATTGGTACGGGGTACAAATCTCATTTGACCCCTAAATGGATTCGAAAAATTCTGGCCAACGAACTCATCCTTTCTTTTGATATTATTGACATTTTAACATTTGATCGGATGATTTTTTAAGTGCACCCTAGCGTGAGATATCGTCTGGAGTAACACATACATACATAAACAAAAAAGTGTTAAATTTCAGGAATTTATTAAGAATGGTCTAAAACGGATTGCCATGGAGAAAATTTTCAAAAATTCGCATTACAAAAGTTTTGAAGCCATTTCAATAGATTAATTAATATATATGTCTGTTAATGTGATAAGAGACCTGCTTCTTCATCTTCGTGGTGGACTTATGCATCATGCATCACTCTGCAAACATAAAAGTGTTAATTAGTTATTCACCTGTAACACCTAGAATAACATTCCAAATCAAAAAGGGAACATGACATTTACTACTTTTCCATGAGTTTTCAAAACGGTTTTGGTATTTGAAACCCCATGGAAACAGTGATTTCAAAACTTTTGAGTTCAAGGTCACAGTTTGGTTTTGTATTGAAACTGGTTTGAAATAATATCATGGGTATTGAGTTGAAAACAGAATTGACCTATGATAACCTGACTTAACTATAACTAGTCTTGGTGTTTGGAGTTTTCAAAATTGTTATAAAACTGTTTTGGAAACTCCTCATGGAAACACTTTTGGTTTGAAACCGAAACAGTTTTCAAAAGGGTTTTGAAAACTCATGGAAACGTAGATTATTTATAACAAGTTTTGATTTTGTTTCATATATTATGTGATATGTGTACAAAGATATGATTTTGATGTCATGATTTTAATTTTGAGAGTTGAATGGATTTACACGCTTTAAGATCCCATTAATAAAATAATTGTCTGACTATTCATGTTGTACAAAGCGTCCTCGCGACCTATTAATTGGACGAATGGTCTTATGAGATTCTGATCTGTCGATTTTCAATAGGGTCACATTTATAAAAAAAAATTTGCTGCTAAGGCAGTATTAAATGGGAAATTCCTTCAAAATCAAATGAGTACTTTTATTGAGGTAAATAAAAATACGTTTGTGCGCATGCTGAGGAGCATTTAAAATTGAAGAATACAATTAAATTGAAAGCATTGTGTGCAGATGGTTGACATTCATATGGCACAAATTATGGCCTAATTATGGGATAACCTACAAATTTCATTAAAATCGGGTGATAATTTTTAGATATGGTGGTTCGCAAACATTTTGAACTTTGGACAGACTGGCAGATTGAAATGAATTTGCTCTCTGAAACAGACTTCCGTTTAAGAATTGAATACAGTAACATGAAAATAATTCGTTCTTCAGAATGTTCGGAATACTTCCGTTACCTTTGGTTGGCTCAGAAGCAAATTAATTTTATAAATTATTGTATGCACAGTCATGCAGTGTCTACAACAGATTAGCGTAACTTCACCAAAAACAACTAAATTCTGTTTATACTTCAAAGAATATTATTAACCGAAGAAAAATATATAAATATATTTTATCTACGATTGATACGAAATATAAACATTGTATCTCTGTTTAGATGCGAATAAAGTATGATTCTTTACGTACTTGTATTCATTGCGCATGCGCATTTCATAATTCCTCTTTATTTCCGCCCTAGTGCTGTAAAAAAGAATAATTCTTCACCTTAACATTAACGAGTTTGTTTTCATTTAACAAAACTAATATGCTGTTTGTTTAATTAAAGTAACTGTTTATATCGAGTTTTTAGTGAAAAACAATTATCGTTATGTCATTATGACGAAAATGAGGAGAATAATACGCCTCCCGAAATAATTAATTCGGCACAAAATACAACTAATAAATTAATGTCATCTTTATCAAAAGAGAAATTCGAACTTACTTACAAGAAGTTGGTTATATATTTTCTTCTGTGTTTATTATTAAAATTCACAATCGTATATAAAGTACGGTACGCAACTCGTGCGAAAACGGCATTTTGCTTTGCTCGCGTGGTTTTACTACCCTCGCTGCCGCTCGGGTGCAAACTCCACACTCGCATGCAAAATGCTACTTTCCGCACTAGACGCATAATGTACCTACTATTAGGTTCTTCGAAAATAAAATATACATAACTAAGTTTTTATGAATTGTTTCTGAGTAATATTTTAAAATTAATTTAAATAAATAATTCAATTATGGTTGTTTTTACAACTAGCAATGTTTCCCGTAGTTAATAATAATTATAATTTGATTTAAATTAAAATTTAATCTTTTCGTAGTATGAATACTACCAAAATCGTAAAATATGAATTTCTAATTGATTGTACGAGGTACAGGTACTAATTGGGTACTTTATAATTATAAGCGTTATTTCTCGGTCTAGTTCTATGTCATTAATGTTGACTTCTCAGACTTGTGGAAAAATGGAAAGCTTTAAATTTGGGTCAAGGTATCATTAACGTCAGACAAAATCATTCTCCTACGTAGCTTAGTTGGTTAGAGCGGTATACTGGAAATATAGAGGCCCGTGGTTCAAATCCCGGCCGGGTTCTATTTTTCTCTGTCTGTTTCCCGTAGTTAATAATAATTATAATTTGATTTAAATTAAAATTTAATCTTTCCGTAATCGTAAAATAGCAAACATTTATGTATAATCAAGTAGTGTCCCGACGACTCACCTTGAAATGATTTGTTATTGATAAGCTAAGGCAACCACATTTATTCCAATAAAAATTAACGTTAGTTTTGATTTTTTGGTCTCCAAATAGATATAACAACTTATCTAAATAGATATCTAAATTAATTTTATTTATATATATATATATATATATATATATATATATATATATATATATATATATATATATATATATATATATATATATATATATATATATATATATTTTATATATGATTAAGGCCGTTGCCACGGGCTTAACGGCTCGTAATTGAATAATATACAGCAAATTATTAGCTTCTATTAAATCATTTGCAATATCATTAGCTAAATTGTATATTTTTACCATCTCATTGTAGGACGACAACACTTTTTTTATCAAATAGATTTTAAACAACGTGCTATGAAGAAATTAGTTAAATTATTAATATACTAAAAGAAAAGATCCTCAAATAAATCTAAATTATTTAATAGTTAAGTATTAGCCATTTCATAATGTAGATTGTACACTGAGGTCTCGCTTAAATTATACTTTAGAAGAATTTATGTAAACTGTTATTTACTTATGATTATAACAAGGGAAATCAAACAAATTGTTTTTATTGATTTGTTTATCAAATTAAACGTTGCATTGTTAAAATAAATAAATTATATTGCTTCACCTACTAATTTAAATATGATTAAATAGTAGCATATTGTTTTATTTATTTCATAATAAGGTAAATAAAATTGTATAGTAGCATTCGTCAACTTAGTCCCACAGATACAAAATGTCATCTCAAGATAATTTAAGGTAGGTTTCATTTACACTTAAGTGTATCTCAGTTTTTCTAATTAAAATAATGAATACTTCTTTGATATTTAAAATTTAAAATTTAATCTTTAATAATTATATTCCAGGAGACCACGTGCAAAAAAGTGTCTGACTAACGTCAAGCTAGAATTTTGTGTATATGTAAATGTTTTGGCGCCTTTTAAGAATATATGATTGGCTAAGTTCGTCTGCGGGACATAACTTGGCAATAGGCATTTGAAAAAACAAACCGGTGGAGAGCGGCCATGTCCCGCCCTATTTGGTGGCCAATGTGATTTTCGTGATCCTGATTACGATTTTAGTTAGTAGACCTATATTCAAGTTGATGGTAGTTTGACACTTAATAGTTGACCTCATTGATTGGGAGTAATATTAGATTGCTACTCCCCAATGATGTTTTAGTATAAAAATGACTGACTAAATAACTATTAAGAAAAAGGAATGTTTAGTCCAATGTACTTTGGGATAAAGGAATATCCCACTTCTGTTTATATAAGGGGAGTAACAGTCTAAAGTAAAACATTCCGTGCACCTTCTTTAGATTGTTACTTCCCTCTGTTTATATGAGGGGAGTAACAATCTAAAGAAGTGCTAATTTGACTAACTAACCTATTAACTGACAAACTGCCCTCAACTTGAATATTGGTCTACTAACTAAGTTGCTCAGGATCTCTCAACTCGGTTTGTTTTATTCAAATGCCTATTGGCAAGCTATGTCCCACAGACGAACTTAGCCAACCACATATTCTTAAATGTTACCAAAACATTTACTTATACACAAAATTCTAGCTTGATGTAAGTCAGACACTTTTTTGCACGCTATCTCCTGGTCTATTATTATTGATACGCTTTTTTTAGAAGATATTTTTACAATCTTCTAAAGTTTGTTTACAAGATCGTTTAAAGTTATGTTTGTAAGATATATCTTGCAAACATATCTTCTTAATAAATATAATGGTGAACATAGTGTATGGAATGAAAATTCATTTTCATAAGAACGCAATTTTTCATTCAAAGGAAAATTTATAAAGGCAATGTGCTTACAAAAGAAGCAGTGTGGAGTTATACGAAAAATTAAAAAATGTTTCATATTGTGTAGAAAAGACACTTCAGGAACATAATGTCCATCACATATAACCTACAATGTAGGTTATACATGTAGGTAAATATACACGTAGGTGCTATATGAATATTTTGCCATTCAGCCCGAACCATCAAGCTCGTGTCAAAATTTACTATAGAACATTAAGAAAAATGTAGATGCATTTTTAAACATTTATAGGAAACTTAAAAAACCTTCACAAATTACGGTGAACACAAATGGGCCAAAGGCCAAAGCAAAACATCATGTAAACGCTACATTCATTATACACATTTGTAATTTAATACTGCGATATTTAAATTAATTTTAATGTTCAATCGAATTCTTTCTTGTTCTAGAGCATTGCCCGTCTTTACAAGCAACATTGTGTTTCTAAAGAGACTTGGTACTCTCAATGATGGAACGAAAAAGTCGATCGTGAACATTGTTATTTTCATATTAATTCAGATTTCGACAATACTTCATATATCCCTCGGGGTTGGTAAAACTTTTATACTTATATATAAATACTACAGGGCCGTACCGAGGCTGTGGCGAAGGTGGCCTCTGCCAAGGGCGCAGGTTTGAGGAGGGCGCAAAATAGAGAAGAGGGAAAAATAGTACTCATATAACAATGGCAAAATGAAAAATATTGTTAGAAATTAACGTTTTTAGTGTTTTGTTGGTAAATCCAAAAAAAGAAACCCTTATAGTTTCGTTCCTCTGTCTGTCTGTGTGTCACTCTGTACGGTTCCAATAAATTTTAAATCTAAAGAGATAAAAACATAAAACTTTTCAGTAATAAAGATCGTTTTGAAGCGCACACAGGAAAAATGTAGCAAACTCAAAATTATCTTCTGTTCAAATCCAAATGGCGAATAATTCATGTCACGCGAAAAAAAATATTTTTTAAAAAATTTTGAGTGAAAGGTATTGAAGAGTAGATTACTAAAATATATAACACTTGTGGAAAGTGTTTAATATTTTCCGTGCCATTTTGTCAAAAACATCAAAAATTTGCGTACAACCCCACCTACAACTATATTTCTGCTGTTACCAGGGCCGTCCCTAGGGGGGGTCAACCGGGTCAAGCTGACCCGTGCGCCACGTCTAGGGGGCGCCGCCAGGCCCCCTTCTTAACTACTAGGTGAATTTGGCAATAAGGGGGGGGGGCGCCAAAGATGCCTTTGACCCGGGCGCCTAAACCCCTAGGGACGGCCCTGGCTGTTACTAATAATAATAACAATTTGATCTGATTAACTGGGAATCCAAAATGGCGTATAATTCCTGTCTCGCCTAAAAAAGTAATTTTTTTAATAATTTTGAAAGGGGTAGGTACTAAATGAAAGGTATTGATGAGTAGGTTATAAAAAATATTACACTTGTGGAAAGTGTTAATTTTGCATGCCATTTTGTCTATCAAAAATTGCCCCCCCCCCCCCCCTTATACTAACTAATTTCATGTTTATAATACCAACGAAACCCTTTTTACGTGAGACTTCACGCACAACCAATTTATTTATATCAACCATTTAATCTTGAACCGTAAAAAAAGGAGTTATTATAGTGTAGCATGGAGTTAAATTTGAGTTTTTAGTAACTAAAAATGAAACATTTCTTTAAAATTTAAGAGCCAGTATTGCTTAAAAATGTGTTTTACTGACGTTAAAATTTCTTAAATGTCCGGGGGAGTCCCGGACCCCCCGGTAGGGCGCACTTTTACAGGTTAGCCATGTACGCAGGAGCACCTGGGTACGGCCCTGAAATACTAGCCACCATCTCACGATCCGCGCAGGGCTTATGTTTCCTATTATAATGCAGGCCAAGCGGTAAAATAATTACGGCTTAATGGTTTCGTAAAAAATTTTATATATTGACTATATATTGACATTTTCATGTCTTGGCTATAGACATAAACACGAAAAGCGTTACACGTGTATCAGGGAGTTGGGAGGATATAAGAGGTGTGCAATCAAATCTGCCCGTTCTCGGCTCGGTATAGGGTCTCCCCCTAACGCGCTTGGTAGGGCCTACTCACCCCTCCACTCCCGATCGGCTACCTGCCCCACGTCTCACTCCCTTCGCTTTTCGCTACCGAACCAGCAGTCGCTCAAGCACCCCAGCGGCGCTACCCCCCCTCCCCCAAAATACAACTTCTGTTCTATTACTCCGATTTGCACCGGACAAACGCCATAGCCCTTAGAATTTTATTCCTAATAAACTTACATACATCAAATTTATTTTTTACTTTTTTTTTTAATTGTTCTATTTTTTTTTTTATTTATTATAAAAAATATGGGTGAATAAGCTAAAAGATTTCTTCTTAATAAACTGGAAAAGAAGAAAAGTACTTTTATCCTTCGTGCGCAACATATGTTCCATTTAATTCCTAATTTACAAACGCAAGAATCTGCGCTCGGAATTTTTTAACATTTTCATGTCTTTACTTTGGCAAATAAACTCGAAAACCGTTACCAAAAAACGAAACCAAAAAGCGTTACCAAAAAACCACACCAAAAAGCGTTACACGAGCGTTACCAAAATTTTTTTAAAAATCTTTGATGACTTAGTAAAAAGGGTCAACGACATCATAAATGTATGATTTTCCGAGTGTCACAATTTATCAAGTTTCAAAACTCTAGCTTATTAAAAACTGTGGGAGTTGAGCGTCATTTTTGTTTTGTATAAATAACCGACATTGTTATGCGAAAAGAGGACTATTTATATATAAACAGGTCAAGTGTGTGCTAGTCAGCACGCAGCGAGGGTCCGTAGGCCACACTATATAGTGTTTAACTGTAAAGTGTATTGTGTTTTTTTAAAATGCTAAAAAGCTTACTTTGAACCATTCTAAGGGTCTGATATTCTCAAAACACACTCTGATAAAGTATTTTTTGCCACTGAACCGGACTACAACCATATAAATACATCGAAAAGACCATAATTATAAAAAAAAGTATTTTGTCAATAAAAAATAAAATAATATTTTTTTCGAAATTTCCAAAAAGTGGTATCTTTACTTTTGGTCGAAGAATGCTTAGGAATTTTTTCAGATTTTTTGCACTTCACATAAGCGAGATAGAAGGGGGGACACGTTTTACACCCGCTTCAAACTAGCCTACGCTCGCCCTATCAAAGTTATAACCAAAGAATTATATATTTTTGTAATCAGCTCGACGTACCCTTTCATATGATATCCCTCACGGTGTCGAAAAAAAAAAAAAAATTAACCCTTAAGTTTTTTTACCCTAATTTTTTTGAAAAATATATTTTTAAGTCGCTATATTTTTAAAATATGTGGGCAGGTACAAGACACATACACGCCAAATTTCAAAGTGATCGGATGAAAGGTGTAGCCATGAGAGCACGCGAGAGGACGGACGGACAGACACACGCAGGAAAATATAAGGGTCCTTGGTTTTGCCTACGGACCCTAAAAATTGTAAATAGCTTTAAAAATATAATACTCAATATTTTTCGATGAAACCAAGCCTACAATTTCTGCAAACAAATTAATCGACTTTATTTAGCCAGTTATGTGCCTACAAAGTTTAGCGATGTTATTAACAGAGTATAATATTAAATAATCTTCCTACTAAAACAAATTAGACATTTTAACTAAGTTCATTTGGTATTTACATAAAATTAAGTCTAGAATAATATTATGTACTGATTATGCATTTATATAAACTTGCAGATATACTACAATTCTCAAAATTTAATGCTTCACGAAATCGTAGAGAATCTTCATTATCTTGTGCATGTTGTAAGTGCTATAGTAATGTCCTTCACCATGTTCTATGGAAGCGATAAGTTAATATGGCTGGATGAAATGGTGACTTCGGGTATCTACGTCTATCCTCGAGGTTGTACCACGAAAGAAGTACAAGTGAGGACTGATGCGAACCGTAAAATAACATCAGTATCTAAAGCTTTGATAGCAATACCTTTAAGTGGTATCCTATTAATGTATGTCAGAAGATTCTTTCAAAAACAGTATAAGTATCCTTTATTCAATGAAGACGGATGGTATCCATTTGAACTAACATGGTTAACTTATCCTATTGCATTTGTCTATCAATTTGTCTGGTTAATTCCGGCAACACTGACATGGATTTCGACCTTGTGCATCTTTATTGCGCTTTCAGAACATCTTCTCTCCCATTTAAAAATTGTAAATTATTGGTTCTCTAATTCCTACAAAGGAAATAACAATAATGAGGAATTTGCAGACAATATTAAAAACTGTATAGATCATCACTCCATTATAACCAAGTAAGTTCATGATGTGTTATTGTTCTTTCAAATTTATTTACTGTCTATATATTTTTACACATAATATATACAGTCTATATATTATTGATCTATAAACATTTATAATTTTACTGACGAGTGATTAGATTAGCCTCCGAGCCGGAGTCGAAAGCAGGCTATGAAAACTATTAAATGAGGCATTAATGCCTCATTTTTCCTGCTGCAAGTAGATAAGATATATTTGACTCTCATTTATTGTTTGTGCCTTCTTTAATTGCCTTTTTTAATTGACGTTGTTGTGCCTTCTGTAATATGACAAAAGATTAAATATTTGTGACGTAATAAAATAAATATTGACTACAATAAATTGCTATATTCTAAATGTTACTAATTTTAGATATATTTCTGTTCTGCAAGAGTTTATGAGCTTTATTATGCTGTGGGCTGGCATAAATTCTGCGTTTTTTCTTTGTACATTAGGATTTCTATTAACAGTAAGTACCAAAATGTATTAAAAATGTTTATAAACTTTTTTTTTCTTTAATTTTCACTTTTACGATTGCCACTATAAATTTTAGTTTAAAAGATTTCCTACTATTCTGGGAAACTAGCCCAAGCTATTTATTAGTGTATACAGCTCTTTGGGGTATCTCATATGCACATTATCGTCAATCAATTATCATAAGATAATACATTTAATAATTATTTTAAATCAAATTATAATTATTATTTACTACGGGAAACAGACAGAGAAAAATAGACTCCGCGCAGGAGTCTATTTTTCTCTGTCTGTTTCCCGTAGTTAATAATAATTATAATTTGATTTAAATTAAAATTTAATCGTTCCGTAGTATGAATACTACCAAAATCGTAAAATATGAATTTAATAATTATGTATTTCAGTCTTATGACCAGTTTCAAGAAATAGTGCTAAAGGTCGACCAAGAAGTCATGAAAATCTCAGGAGTGCGCTAGTGTCGTTGTTTTGGTGTCATATATAGTCAGTTTTTAATAAAATAGACCACTGTGAAAATACTCAGTGTTGTTCTTTTGTTAATAATAATTTTAGTTTTGATAACTTCTATATTTTTTTAGTATTTGTAACAGGCAACACTGTACCTGATAAGAAATCACTAATAAAAATGTAATGGGGAAAAACAAACTAGAAATTCGCAAATATTATTTTGATTAATTGTCATGGAGAGCAATCATTTTTATAATAACAAATACATATTAGGTTTGTTCCAACCCCATTATTTGTAGCGTCCTTTGCATTTGCATCATCCCGTGGATTTGTGAATCGTACAAAAATCGTTTAGGACAGTTGTGACTATAATTCGTACTGTTAAAAACAAACAAAACAGGAAACCTATCAGATTAGAAACCTTCCTGTTGTTATTCGTGAGATTTGACATAACTGCGCATGTCATACAAACTAGAAATGGGTATTGTCTTAACACCCAAATATACTGACTTCGGCAATAATCGAAATTTCCGATTAAACGAAGCTAAGCTTTCAGTTTCTCCCGTGTTCATGACTTCTTGGTCGACCTTTAGTAATACAATATTATATTTTAATATTGTATTTTATTATACTTAAAATTTTAAGTACTATATTGATTAAAACGTAAGAGAAATTAAAAATAATTTGGGTCAAATGTTGTTCCACTGTTTACTTCACGATAGCAAGTAGAAATAATTTAGTCTATCTTATCTTGAATTAGCAAATGATTATCAGTAACAGTGGAGGAGTTTAGACCAGCATATGACTTACAAAGTTGAAATCTTTGTATCTTTCAAAGTTAATATTATAACATGTTTTAATGTTTAAATATTTTAAATGTTTTATATGTTAAAAATACATAATTATTAAACATGCTGAATTGACTATACATACCATGAATAATTAAATTACACAACGTTGAATCAAATTACCTGTTAAATATAAAAAAAAAAAAATATACGTGTGGTATCGTGGGACACCCGGTAGGAACGAAGTTCCTTACATTTTTCATTAAATATAAATTATAAAATCACATTGCTAAGTACGTATACGTTGCTAACTACTTATACATAGCAGAGTTAGAAAAGAGACAAAATTAAAAATAATTAACTATTTGTACCTAGCGGAGTTAAAGAAAAGCATTATTCTATCATTAAGGCTCTACCGCCCTTTGAGGTTAGGAAAAACAGTAAAATTAAAATTATACTGATTCTAAGCAAGATATCAAAAATCTAATCACAGGCTTCATTCCTAATTTTAATTCTGCACAATTTGAGCCCTATTTCAACTTCCTATGATAAATAGTACAGGCGCCATTTTAATACAACGAGTTTTATCGTTGTATTGAAATGGCGCCTGTACTATTTATCATAGAAAGTTGAAATAGGCTCAAATTGTGCAGAATTAAAATTAGGAATGAAGCCTGTGATTAGATTTTTGATATCTTGCTTATAACCAATAAAATTTACAATTTAATGATTTTTCTAACCCCAAAGAGCGGTAGAGCCTTAAAGCAAGCGCCTTACAATAAATATGTAGGTATTGAGTATTGAGAAAAAAGTTAATTATTATGAGTTTATAGTTAAAGAGTATGTTTTTAGTAGTTAGGAAATAGGCAAATAGGATTGTTTTCTACCTACCCGGCCTACTAATTTAAAATATATCTCTTCCCTACTCAAAAATATCTGCTTGTATTAGGTGGAAATTTTATATGCCTGTTTTAATTGTACTTTAGACAATATGTAAGAAGTTTTATTAAAATCGTTACGTTAGAACGTAAGATATTGGTAAAAACGTTATCTTCATTTTAAACGTTTAGGTCTTCTTGAATAAATTTAGATATCTTTATCACTTCATAAAAGCGTCGGCGTTCGGTTTACTTAAAAAAAATTATTTAAAAATGTTGATTGCCTCATTAAATAGATGAAGTTAGAATTCTTTCCCGTCCTAAAATTCCAATTTTAAATTTAAAGCTTACGTTTACGCGAGCGTTGCGTGCGAACGCTTGGGCGGATAACGTTGTCTAACAAACTCAGCCTGGGCATTGGTAAAATGAACATGCTACCAAATTTCAACTAACTCAGTCATCTTTTACTCAAGTTATCGTCATCGGTAGATTTCGTGACGCTTGGTTTTGTGGCGGTTGTTTTTTTCGGATTCACTCCCGGGCTCCAAAACGTACCATAAGGAACTTCGTTTCAATAATCAAACATATATATATATATATATATATATATGTTTTCGTCTACTGAAAATTCAATTTACAGTTTTAAAGATCAGTATTAGACACTACGAACTATATAACTATAGACGAATATAGTTCGTAAAAGGTGAATTAGAAAATTTTATTACTTCTCTTCTGCCCAAATCACGACAAGTAACGAATATGAGGAACACAAACACCCTAAAAAAATTATTCTTTTGTTTTCAGGATGAAGAAACTCCTATCATTTATAAATTGGTTTATTTTGAAGCTTTCCTTGCAAATATTTGCTTTCCACTTACATTCTGTTGGTACGGACAGAAAATATACGATGAGGTAAATGTTATATATCAATATTTCAATTTGAATTTAATAGTTTAGTGGAGTTGTTGCAATGGTTGCAATACTAAAAGTCAAAGATTTTGTAAAAACGTTTTGCATTCTACTTAAAAATTCTCTCACAAAGACGATCCAATCCTGTGGAATAATAGTCTATGGATGTCAGTTTTAAATGTAAATAAGAATAATAGTCTAAACAAGTAAGATCAGGGGATTGCTCGGGAATGGCCTCTTCATTCGCCACGGCCAATTCAGTGGTTGGGAGATAAATCATCAAGGAATTGGTGCATATTCAACCCTGTGGAATTCATAAAAGTACATCATAACGTTCATAAACGTTGTGGAAATCATAAACGTTCATGTGTTGTTCATAAACTTTTTGCTGTAGAATTCATAAATGAAGTCCACGAACGTTCAAACCCTATGGAATAGTCTGCGGATGTCAGTTTTAAATGTCCCCGTACGAAAAAGTCTGAACAAGTAAGTTTGCGCTAGAATGCCCTCCCAAGTAGCACGACTTAGTCTCTCGGATATCCACAGCACTAGTCACTTGGTCCATTATGGCACATCCTTTGGAGGGTAGAATTTTTGCTTTTGGATGTCTTATGGCTGACCCAATGTCCGCCTTTCTAACGACCATGGGACTTCCATAGCATATCCAGCTGGACAGTTTTCGGCCAAGGGATGTCCATAGGATACCCTTAACTGGACATCCCGTTAGGGAAATCCATATCCATAGGACAAACTCAAAATGATCCAATGAGGCATCTAAAACGGCATGACCATAGGGGAACCCATAGACCAACGATTATGGACAGGATAAAATCTGGACAAAAGGATATCCCAGAGATGTCTTTTGGCTCAGTTGTGCTACTTGGGCAACTCATCACCAAGGCCAATTCAGCGGATGGGAGATAGATTGTCAAGCAACTGATGCATACTCACAATAACGTTAGCAATACGCCTATCATGTTGAACCACATACCTTGTCTAATATTTAGCGGAACTTCCTCCAAGAGCACTCTGATTAAACGGCTCATTGCCAGACATGGGTTTATTGATAAAAGTTGCTTGTTTTGGTGTCTCCTATAACCGTTAGTGTTTTGGAACACCCTGAATCACTCAAATTAGTAATTCCTAGTTATTGCATTCAGTTAAACTGTACTTTTTATGATAAATGTAGAGTAGAAATACGACTGATGCTGTTTACGATATGAACTGGTACGAACTTCCTCCTCGGTTCAGGAAAAATTTACTGTTCATAATGCAGCGTGGACACAATGCTTGGATATTAAAAGGCGGTGGAATTTTACCTTTCTCCATGATGACTTTTCAAGAGGTAAACATTTTCTTTATTAACCAATGGACCTTAAAACGTTTAATTTTATTGTAATTTACTTTTAACTAACTATATCTAAATACTAAAAAGCAATGATAAGACAAGGAGATAAGATAAAGAACTATGTAGATAGTTCTTAATTCACTGGTATCTTCAACTATAACCTGAAGGTTAATTAGCGTTATAAAAATTAATATAAAAATACCATTTTTTTAAACCGGTCTTATTTTCAACTTTGTTTTTGGTTTCTGTATTCTTCACCTTAATTGTTTCCTTGTGCAAAATTTGGGGAAGATTGAAAGACGGGAAGTGGTTCAAAATTGGGGTAATAGGTGTGCGATGAAACTTAAAAAGCAAAGAAATATGACATCATTTTTTTTTTTTTTGTTTTTTGGTTTCTGTATTCTTCACCTTAATTTTTTTTATTTTTATTATTATTATTATTATTATATAGTGACGTTGCACACTAATAACTGATTGGTTAATGTGATAATCAAGCACACAAAATGCTTTCCTGTCTTCAAATTCAGCCATTACACAACACTGACAACAATTGACTTAACAAACAGCTGATACGAAACCAATGTAAACCAAACTTTATGAGTTATTCTTTCTAGTGGTACCAACTGAAGTGGTCTTAATAAACATATTAATAAACTTAATAAAATTTAATAAACTTATATAACATACTAATAACTTAATAAACATATTAATCCAGTAATATTTTCAATCGAAATCAGGAGCATCATTTGTAATAACCCTGTTTACCCAATTATAATTTATTTATATTACTTAAATAAAAGTAAATATTAATCTTCTTTTCACCATAATATATATATATATATATATATATATATATATATATATATATATATATATATATATATATATATATATATCAAATTTTAATTAATTTAATTTTACATTTTCAGATTCTACTGTCTACGTATTCATATATAAACATGTTAGCTGCTGCTAAAAATGTATAACTGTAGTTTTACTTTAATATATATTTCACAAAAGTAAAATTTAGTAAACAATAAAGTTTAGTCAATAGATGAGTTATGAAACTGAAGTGAGTGATTTTATATCTATTTGTATTTGTAATTATTATGTCACAATAATTTACTCTTACTTTCAAAAACTAATAATAATTAAAATTAAATTAAATTAATAATTAAAATGCCACTATGAAGATAATATTGTCTCATAATCTTTCCAAACAGATTAGTAATGAAAACGAAGCAACACATTCAATAAGCTGTACAGACAGACATCGAAAAGTGGAACTAATATAGAGTAAACAAACCAACGGTTTTACTCAACTTTTCTTTCTCCATGGTCCACTCTTTTGGCATTATCAATTGAAAATAAAACTGTCTACTAACTATTTTATTTTAATTGGAATAAGCTCTATCTATCAAAGAATTATAATATATTGCAAATAAAAACAAAGGATTTTAATAAAAAAAAAAAAATATATATATATTGTGTGTGGCTCTCACGCATTAGAAGTGAAACATATTATTCAATGGTTATGGGAAATTTAATTGAAAAAAAAAATATTGCTACGCTAAGGCAACTACATTTATTCCAATAAAAATAAATATTTGTTTTGATTTGCGGTCTTTAAATGGATATAATAACTTATTTAAATTAATTTAATTAGTTTTTACTTTATTTATCTAAGTATACAATTAAGCCCGTTCCCATGAACCTAGTTTAATTATAATCTATTTAATATTACGCTTATATATCAATGTTGTGTTCCCTCTAGCTTTCAATGTATTTAGAGTAATGGTTAGCTCGTTTGCTTTATAATCGTAAGGGCGGTGGTTCGCAACTCGCCCGAGGGAAAGATTTTTTACAGATAAATCTATCACCAGGATTGGTCTCGAAACAACTTCCGTTTCATTACTTCCGTCACACAAATTTCATTACAATTAATCTGTAAAAATGTTGGAAACTTGGACGAGTCTCGAATCGGAAACTTCGTTACACGATGCCACTATATGAAAAAATTATGTACTGTCAATTGGTGCATGTATAAGCCACTGGAAGCGCCACCTACTTAACATTCAACTTACAAACTCATCTTCTGGTCAAGGTCCCTCACAATCTTCAATTTTTATCATTTTATTCTTTAAACAAAGATCGTGAATACCCTCAATATAAATTTATCTGGTTTAATTCAGAACAAAGAGTATTTAAGGAATTTCTACACGGTTAAGACCCACTTTATTTGCTACTTATTTCATCAAATTAGTAATTAAATATTACAAGGTAATTAACAGATTGATTAATCAAGATGACACATATGTAATTAAGATAATAAGCAATGATACTCGTATAAAAGTTTATTCATGGCTGAGAAGTGTGTTAGTAGTGTGGTTTAATGAATGGGCGTAGTTATGAATGACTTTGGAGCCTGTATCTCTGAACTGAAGAAGTACTATCAGATAAGTGATAACATTCGAAGCGAACTGCAACAAACAAAATTATACATTAATAATTAATTTCCTTATTAAATTGTAATACAATACACTTTTATTATATAAGAAATTTAAATATTGACATTTTTCAAAAAATAATCTCCCATTTAGTGTGGCATATAGCTTCCTCGCGTCTTTTATGTTATACATTTTATTATGTTATACATTTTATTATGTTATACATTTGAAACTAGTTATTGTCTCATTCATTTATTCAATCCCCCCCCCCCCCCCCCATTTGTATCTGTAAAAATTATTTTCATTTTTTACATAAAATAAACTATCAATTTATCAAAATTTAATGAGGGCAAAAAGTTGACATTATTATGGGACCATCTATGACACATCATCAAATTTAAAAATACAAAAATCGTTTACTTTTGAAGATATAGTTGCCAATTAGTGTGGCACATAGCTTCCTCACATCCTAACACATATTTTATTTATGGTACGCTTCTAAAACATATTAATGTCTGATTTATTTGTTTGTTTCCTCTTATTTGCTTCTAATCTTACCCAAGTAACAGCCGCTATGTGATAGTTCCGGAACACGATGACAAAATTGTATTGTTTTTTTACACAAATAAAAGTATAAATTTAGTCATATTTATTGTCTAAAGGCAGTTGAAATTAATCTTAAGCTATCACGGGGACTACTTTCGACAAACCATTCCAATTTCTTAAAAATCAAATGAGTACTTTTGAAGATATAGAAGTAAAGAAAACCATTGGACACAGAAGATTGAAACTTATAAGGGACCGAAAATGAGATATTTATGATTTACTATCCAAATTTCATTAAGATCGGACGAGTAGGTTTAAGGATCTGTTGGTTTGCAAAAATGGTGGACAGACAGAAAAATGTTCTCTGATGTCTGAAACAGATTTCTGTCTTGGAATTATTGAATTCGGAGACAAGAATTTTTCGTTCTACAGAAAAATCATATTGCTACTGTTGAAGGCCAACAGTTGTTTAACTTAATATTTTACTTAGTTTTATCTGAAATAATTTTATTTACTACAACTATTTAGCATACAATTTCTTCAAATCAACACTACACTTTTGTCAACTTAAATATATGTACAGCTACGACATTTGTTTTTAAATAATGTACAAGGATCAAATTGGCATTACATTTTCGATGCAACCTCCAGCCCCGTTTCCATTACAAGAAATTTGTGCCGCAACATGTTGCCGGCACAAGTTCCAGGATTTTGTTGAAATGGAAACAGTCTGTAACATGTTGCGGGACATGTGCCGGGGACAAAAATTTGCCAAGCGACTGTGGGACACAACTTGTACACTTTGCAACATATCCCAGGAAAAGGCGCATGCGCGGTGCAGTCTATACTCTCTGCACAAACCATAACTAAACCTTGCTCCCTACCTACACGTGCTCTTTCGTTTGTGGTTGAGGTATTTTCAGTGTTGTGTTACTGAACTGTTGCGGAACTGTTTCCAATTGCACTTGTCCCGCTACATGTGCCCAATGTAGGGCACATGTTGCGCAACATGTGCCTGCAACTTGTTGGAATGGAAACGGGGCTTCCCTCGCTCAGTCGTGCGTTCAGAAAGGGCATATCCCTCTACTTGTGCTTGTGCAGGATAACAAGTACAATTGAATTAGCAATGGAATATACATATCGATGGCTAATAATTGATACCTCGTAACTACCAAAATGGTGATTTTGAGGTTTTCATTATATTGGCCGTGGGAGGCTTGTCTGCAAGTACACGCGAGATCTTGCAAGTGAAAAAATATTCCTTCACATAGAAAATGCGGGCAGTCGAGACATCTCGTATCAGATTTGCAAACTATTTGTTATGAGAAAGTTTATAACTACACCTCGTATGTGTTTCTGGTGTATGTATTTTGGTGAAGGTTAGTAGTGACACCTCATAACTGAGCTCGTGTGTTTCTAGTGTATGTGCTTTGGTGAAGGTTACTTGTGACACATCATAACTGAGCTACTAATTCGCTGTGAGACCTCGTACGTGTTCACTTTAAAGAAGAGACATAGTGAGAACTCGTAACTACATTATTTTATGAACTGTTATAATTTGACAGTTACCAATGTTTCAGAAGGGTTACATGTTATACAAATTTATAAAACCCGTAAAAAACTTAGTCAGTTAAAGTAAATTTATATTTTTAAATAGTTTTTTGTTCCTCCTGTAAACCTGACATTTTGAAGATACGAGGTATCACTTATTAGCCATCGATATATCATATACTGAGAATATGAGCATATCCTCAGCGCAGACGACTACCAGTTAGTCTCAGAGCCTGCAGCTATATTTTAATTTCAACCAACTTTAATTCTCACCAAGTCCGGATGAACGTACTCACTTATGCAGCGGCATGCAGCCCATCTCTCACGTCATCGACACACCGGCGAAGTAAATTTAAAATTTTACTTTATTTATTAATTTTTCAAATTAACTTCAGTGATAAAATATGTATGAATGATTATTTTAGTTTGAAACAATTTGTATAAACTTATAGTCCAGGAGATAGCGTGCAAAAAAGTGTCTGACTAACATCAAGCCAGAATTTTGTATACAAGTCAATCTTTTAGCGCCTTTTAAGAATATGTGGTCGGTTAAGTTCGTCTGCGGGACATAGCTTGGCAATAGGCGTTTGAAAAAAACAAACTGGTGGAGAGCGGCCATGTCTCACCAATTATGGTGGACAATGTGATTTTCATGATCCTGAGTACAGAATTAGTTAGTATAGACCGAAAATCAAGTTAATGTTAGTTTGTCCATTGACAGGTGACCACATTGATTTTAAGTAATATTTGAATAACTAACCTATCAAGTGTGAAAATAAAATCGACTTGATTTTTGGTCTACTAACTAATTCTGTACTCAGGATCATGAAAATCATACTCTCCACCATAATTGGTGAGACATGGCCGCTCTCCACTAGTTTGTTTTTTTCAAACGCCTATTGCCAAGCTATGTCCCGCAGACGAACTTAGCCGACTATATATTCTTAAAAGGAGCTAAAAGATTGACTTGTATACAAAATTCTAGCTTGATGTTAGTCAGACACTTTTTTGCACGCTATCTCCTGGACTATTACTTTAATTTGTATAAATGCATGTGTGAATGACATAAACTTAGATTAACCCTTTTTTGATTTATTGTCTGTATTTCCTTCTGTACAAATTACAGACTGAAATAACTGCTGGTAACCAACGTAAAAGTGGCATAATGTTATAATATTTTTATCTTATTATTTAATATATATGCTTGTTTGTTAAACCTATTTTTTTTATAGTTCGTTTTGATTTATTTTCCTTTTTTAAAGGTGGTCCTTTAGGTGTATTTTTCAGTCACATATTATTTTTTTGGAATATCACTTTAACTTAGGTACTCTATAAGGTTCGAGCCCAATGAGCCTAAAATATAGTGTTATTTTTGGAAGATCGGAAGCAATATAGATATTTAATACTTACAGAAGTTATAAGTCTTCTGTTTACATCGACATAATCCGCTAGTTTGACTATAGGTGGACTCAGTGTAAGTGAATGCAGGAAAAAATTAACCTAAAACATAAATACATCCTGAATCATTAGGTTTGTAATTAGTTGCATTGCACATAGTTAATTACAAAAATAGTCTACCAATTAGTGTGGTACATAGCTTCATCGCGTCTTATTTCGTATACTTTCATGATTTAATGTTCTTTCAACCTATATTTGTCAAATTTATATAATTCCCTCCCACTCCTCCTCTGTTTTTTAAATCAGTCAAAATTGTTTTAATTTTAGGTTAGTTATTCAAATATTAATCCCAATCAAAGTGGTCACCAATCAAGTGATTAATTTTGAACTCAGGATCATGAAAATCCGATTGTCCACCATAATTGGCGGGACATGGCCGCTCTCCACTGTTTTTTTTAAAGACACCATCAATAAGGACACATATTGTTAAAAGGCACCAAAAATTAACTTATACACAAAATTCTAGCTTGATGTTAATCAGACACTTTTTTTTCTTAAGTATCAATTTAGCAAAATTTAAAGAGCACAGATTGCTATAATTAATCTGGGGATATCTACGGGCTTTCGACAACCCTTTCGACTACCCTACTTTCGTCAACCCATCAAAATTTTTTAAATTTCCGACGAGTACTTTTGAAGATATTGGAGTAAAAAAATGGATGTGTGTACGAATTTGGAAGATGAACAAATAGGTGTAGAAGGTTGAAACTTATATATGGAAACAACAATAGGCTAATTGTGACCTATCGTCCAAAGTCCAATAAAATCGGACGGGTAGTTTTTAAGATAGTTAGTTGGAAACAATCGAGCGACAGACAGACAAAAATTTTCCTTGATGTCTGAATAGGTTTTGTGTCTAGGGATTTTTGAAATCAGAGACATAAAATATTTTCGTTCCTTAAAACGATCACATAGCTTCAGTTACCATCGGTAAGCTCGTAAGCAAAATTAATTAACACATTATACACTTTAATTTAACAATATTCAATGGATTCGAACTCTGCAAATATTTTGAGATCACCACTCATTTAATCATTAAAAAATTTAATGATTACTCATCGAAGATACTGTTTTGAATAGTCCTGTAATGAGGGTAGGCTGTGTATTTCCTTTTTCTGCAAAACACATTATAATTTTCTTCATTTAGCTTCATTGATTCCTCTTAAAGAGTTCATTTCAGAACACTATAGTCCAGTTAAGAGTTGAGACATGGTCGCTGTCGTTCTTTTTGCTTCCAAGCTTAACGGAAGCTATGTAATCGTTCTAAAGATTCTCCGATTTCAAAAATCCTAAGACAGAAATCCGTTTCAGACATCAGGGAAAATTTATGGTTCCCTGTCTGTCTGTCATTCACTTTTTCGAACCAACATATCTTAAAAACTACCTGACAGCTTTTAATGAAATTTGGATAGTAGGTCATAACTAGCCCGTTGATAGTACCTTATAAGTTTCACCTCCTGCGCCCATTAACCTGCATACATAAGAATTAGGATATGAGGCGTTAGTGGAATTCATCATTATTTCACGTGGAGTGACTTTTTCTTTCTTCATTTGCATACATACATTTATTTACACCTATATCTTTAAAAGTACTCATACATTTTTTGAAATTTGAATTATTTTATCGAAAGTAGCCCGCAGATAGCTCCAGATTAATTTCAACCGTCTGTGCTCTTTAAATTTTGCTAAATTGATACCTAAATTCATATGAGAAAAATCAAAACAATTTTGGAAGATTTAAACAACAAAATGTTATAAATTTGACAAAAATAGGTTGTAAAAGCCTAAAGTTATTAAATTACAAGGATGAGGACGCGAGGATGCTATGTGCCACACTAATTGGCAGTCGAATTTATAAGGCAGATCTTGGAGTTACTTGCAAAGCGAGATTAGAAGGTGACCTACACACTAACTCAATTTAATTAGTAAGATGATAATTTCTTTAAATACCTCAGCTGAAGAAGCCGCAGAGAGATGAGAGAGATCTAGCGATAACAAGGTAGAACCAAATTGCGTGCCTACCTAAAAAGAAATACCATATTAGATAGTAGTAGGTTCAAGTAAAAGTACTAGACGGGAAGGACGAACTACTAGCAATTAGGTCTAATTATAGACCCATTTTAGTAGCCCCTTGTTGGAGAGTTCCAACCACTTCACACATCATACCTGTGTTCATTGTACTGCCAAAGCGAGTATAGTGTGATCATTAGTGAGCTATTTAATCAGAGTGTCAAAGTGTGAGGGAAGAGAAACCCTTAGGGGGTGCTCCGTGCTCGATTCATGGATGGGAATCAGAGAATCGTGGCACGGGATCGAACCCACGACGTTGTCGCCTTGGCTCATCGATAGCCGGGCTAGCGCATAGTGCCCCTCGTCCACTCTGACTTAATTTGTTATCTAGTTATCATAGTGCATAGGTAACAGGTGTATTTTAAGCTTATGCCAATGTTCTATGATATTATTATTCACCTATAACTTATTTGTTGTTTATCAAATACGTTTTAACCAAACTTGTAACTTAATGGAGATTTTTTTTTTAATAACCAAAATTATACCCATAAAATTTAGATGATTCACATACAATTAATTCTTCTTTTTTTTCATAAATATACGTATTTGGCCAGAAGTTAGCTATAACATATACATATTTCAATAAAATTCAATGTTATGACTAATACAAGGGTTATCACTCGATGTTAGTAAGTTATCATCTGTTCCTTCAATATACAAACAGTTGGGTTAAATTTATTGCTATAGTAAGAGTCTCAGTCAATATGATTTAGATTTTAAGTGTTCAATATATTGCCTTTAGAATTGCATTGTTAGAATAGTTAAATACTAGAATGAGTAAAGTAATTGAGATGGGTATATTTCAGTCAATATGCCAACTAAGTATTGACTAGTGATTTGTCAAGTCATGACAGAGAGGCATATCTGGTTCATAATTACCTTTAGAGTTGCATTGTTAGAATGGTTAAATATTAGAATGAGTACAGTAAGTGTGATGGGTATTTCAATCAATATGCCAACTAAGTATTGACTAGTGATTTGTCGAGTCATATCTGGCTGATAATTACCTTCAGAGTTGCATTGTTAGAATGATTAAATATTAGAATGAGTACAGTAAGTGTGATGGGTATTTCAGTCAATATTCCAACTAAGTATTGACTGGTAAGTTGTCGAGTCATGACAGAGAGGCATGCGTACATGCAGATGACAAAACTAACGCTCATCACTATGACGTTCACAAGAGCTGAGTTCTTCATTGATGATCCAAGGCCTGATGTTAGTCCACTAACCCGAATCCAACATGTTCGACACCAAACTAGCTCCTGCGTTTTATCGTTCTTTATTGCCTTCAAAATTATTAATTAATTATTTAGTTATGATAAAATTATTAATATTAGTTATAAAGTAATTTACAGATATAGATTATTTCATATTACGATTAGAAAATATTCTAAATATTATATTTTATGGTAAGAGATCTCCCAATAGTCTGAGCCAAATGAGTATTAGTGCTTTGACAGCGTTGGAAAGTAAAATAAGGGTACCCAATGAGAGATCAGGATTTTAAAATGCTGAGCTCTCATTGGCTTCTCACCACATTTTTCGACTTTCCCGCACTGTCAACACACTAAACCTCATTTAGCGCAGACTGTAGTTTCAAAATTCAAACATCAACTTTTGCTGCCACTCCAGCAAACACATAATCACTCTCTCATTAAAGTAGAAGTCAAAGAATCCAAGACGAAGAGGGAAAGGTTTGACTTGAAGGTATAGCATGGGATAGTTTGATACAATCATTCCTTGGCAGTCTTTTACTATTTAGTGTAACAATCTTGTCTTTTACTACCTGTACAGTCTTGTCGAGAAGTATTTCCGAAATACGAGTTACTTGTCTGCATGCAGAACACCAAAACAAAGAGGAACTGAAAATAGCACCGAAGATAACGACATAAGGAAAAATAACAATGTAAGGCATCTCCACGAAGAAAATCACTTCGACACAGGTTATAGTTACAACTAATGGTATGTTCATCACAGACATCCAGAAAATATAATTCTTGCTTCCAGCTTTTATATCGCCTTCTAGAAATTCTATTTTGCCTAAAGGACCTTTTGAAACAGTGAAAAATTCATTCTGAAAAGATAATTACAATTATAAATTAATATAATAATAATAAAAAACAAAAAAAATTATGTATATCAATCGATTTCTTAAACGAAAATAAAGTTTATATTTAAGCTAACCTGAAACTGAGTCCACTGCTTCAAATAATCAGTTAAAGACCTTGCGTCAGTCCAATAAGTAAATGGTACTACAATATTGAGAGCAAGTATGAGATTCATCATAAGCCAGAAAAGATACTCGTCGTAGTCGTTACTTTGGTTCATGCTTTTAACAATGTAATTAATGCCCATAATTGTGGTGATTATTTGAACTGACAGACAAATGATCGAGTAAATCCATGGCCAAGATAAAAAAGAGCATTTTTCTAATCCTAGAACATAATTCAATATTTTAAACATGCTTAATGCTATTGATATTTTCATGTTTAGGTTATTGGACATAACTCAAAAAGCGTTACATCTACTTATACTATTAATGAACACGGGGAACACAAAACGCATCTTGATCACTGTAAAACAAGTTTTGCAAGCTTCAGTTTATAGCGATATTTAATGATCGCAGAAGGTTGTAAGTAATAAAAGCACGTTTGTGGGTTACTTTCGGCAAACCATCTAAATTTCTTGAAAATCAGATAAGTATTTTTCTAAGATATAGGAGTTGATTTTACAGAAAAAACGTCGATAAAACTTTTTTTAACTGAAATTCAGATTTTAAAATTGTAAGAAAACAGATATAAGAGTTAATTAAAAGCAATTAAATAAAAATAACTACGTTTCCATGAGTTTTCAAAAGGCATTTTTGGTTTTGTATTGATACTGTTTTGAAAAAACAGCAAGGAACACAGAATTGAGACATGCGCAGTAGGTATGATGAGTAGAGATATGATAACCTGACAACTATAACTAGTCTGGGAGTTAATAGTTTTCAAAATTGTTGTGAAAACTCCTCATGGAAACACTTTCGGTTTGAAACCAAAACAGTTTTCAAAACGGTTTTGAAAACTCATAGAAAAGTAGTGTATATGTTTCATATTAGTTTATCATTTAAAAATTCGTTAATAATTAAATCTATTAATAATTTAATTCTTACCATTATCTGTGATGTAGACAGGTAGACGTCCAAGAATTCTGAGAGTGTAGAGAATAGGTTTGACATCCTTGTAGTAAGATCCAGGCAATGAGAAGCTAATGACTGACACTACTAACTTTAGAGGAGCAGGTAACACAGCTTTACCGATCTGAACTAACAAATCTTTTACGCCCATATTTAAGTATGTTGAGTTTGAGTCACTTGTTCACTCATTTTCCTTTTTTCATTAGTTTCAATAGGAAATATCCCCTGATTTTAAAAGGAAAAACATTTGTTTGTGCTCTGTAAAATAAAAAAATATAAGCACGTGGTTAGTCAAAAGTGACGGTCCAACTCATTTACTTTTTAGTGTATTAGTGAAGAACAATTGTCATACAATAAGAAGTGTGTACGGGTTAATCAAAAGTGTGAAGACATCTCCAAAATTGGGGATTTTAGGAATGGCTAAAAAAATTGAAATGAAATCCCCTACAGAGCGTGATTAGTGTTATCTTTCCAAGCGTTCGCGCGCAACACTCGCAGTTTTTGTTATACACAAAAAGAAAACTCGTTAAGTAAATTCATTTTGTAAGATATTGCAGCAAATAAAATGTTGTATATTTAAAACTTTGTGTAAAAATTGATTCATTGTTTAGTTAGTGAATTTTACTATTTTATCTTATGCCAATATGCAGAGCAAAAATCTAATTAGCTGGAGTAAGTAAAACAATTTTCAAAATGGTAATTTATTTTATCTACTCGGCAGCAAAATTAGGCATTGTTGTACTGTTTTCAATCAGCAAAATGTAATTTTTCTTGATTCTTTTGTAACATGTCAAAAAAACACGCAGCAAAATATCATAGTGTCAGCAAAAGTTATAAGTGTCAGCAAAATAACAAACAGGCTGCCAAATTTTAAGAATCAGTTACTACATATCAGGTTATGAACTCTCCCACATTGTTCATTTTTTAGCGAATTTTCAAAGAAAATTACGCTATTGCAATGGCTTCAAAATTTTTGTAATGCGAATTTTTGAAAAATTTTTCCATGGAAATCCGTTTTAGACCATTCTGAATCGATTCCTAAAATTTAACACTTTTTTTTATGTATGTATGTATATATGTATGTATATATGTGTCACTCCAGACGATATCTCCCCTTAGGATGCACTTAAAAATTTCAAACAAATTTTAAAATGTCAATAATATCAAAAGAAAGGATGAGTTCGTTGGCCAGAATTTTTGGAGTACATTTAGGGGTCAAATTTTGACCATATAGGGTCAAAAAACGTTTTTTTCCATTTTACCCCCCTTTTATGTGAAAATATGATAAAAGTGTAAATAACAACAATTACTGTACTCTTAAAGAGCTTTCCAACGACATGCATCTTGAAGAGTAAATACTATTTTGACTTTTGTACCCCGTACCCCTGTGTACCAATTTTTTTTTCACCCGAGCAAATTCTAAACCAAAATTTTCCTATATTATCATAAGCCAATAAAACGCAGATTTCTTTGAAAATTCGCTCATTAAGTCATGGTGCATGACTGGACTTTTTTATATTTAAGAGTAATATTCTGCTAAATATTTATATGTTTTTTTGAAAATACCTTTAAAAATTATAATAATAAAACTAATAATATTATTTTACAGTGATTATTTTTTAAAAAAATCGCTAAAAATTGAGATAAAAAACAGCGGTTAATAAAAAAAGTGGCAACACTAATTGTTTTGTCTTTGTTTTGTTTTTAAGTGTCATTACACTTACTCAAACTTTCGAGTCATCAATTCCATTTTTACAACTTTCATTGCATTAAATCTTTTATCTATCAAAAAAAGATGATAATAATTCAATAGTTTTCTGCTATTATTTTGATAAATTTGTTAATTAGGTTTTTGAAGTTTAAATAAAATGGATGATAATGTTGTGCAAGACGTTGAAGACCTGTTTGATAACACGCCACCAGAAATTGCAAATATTGCAACATCATACAAGGAAAGTTTATTGCCCTCTAAATCAGATACTAAAATCATTAGTGTAATTTTTCTGCCGTTATTAGATAAAATATTGTATGTAACTATGCAGCAAAGGAAACATTCCTGACTAGTTTAAAAATTACCTGCTTCGGTTGCACCTCAGCAGGTAATTAACGGTTTCCTGCCTCGGCTTTGCCTCGTCAGTAAAATAGTAGATTTCCTGCCTCGGCTTCGCCTCAGCAGTAAATTTGTTTAACCTATCCTCGCCTTCGGCTCGGAACTAAAACTTAAAACACTTGTCAGCAAAATTCCATTTTGCTGCCTAGTGGCATAAATAACTAATAAAAGACTTCTTACCTAATTATAACACCAGCTTGTTTATTTCATTGTCTTATTGTCGGATGAGACTCCTTAGAAACTCAATTTCCTCAATCATATTGATAAAGCATTCTTTTTCAATCAGGATTCACAGTAAATTTTGAAAGCCCTATTTTTTATGGTCATTAAAAGAATTTGTTTTTTTTTAAGTGGATCCACACAACACGATTATAAATAAATGAAATAACAGCTCTATCTGATAATGAGATTAGGTTTATTTTTAAAACTGCTAAACACGCGTCATAACTGCAACAAACTTCAGCAAAATACCTCTCAAATACTTTTTGTCCCTGATATAATTTAGGGTCTACATCTCTCTAATTCAGTGAACTAAAGTCAAAATAAAATAACTTTCACAAAATAGTTTGAAATTAAGTGAAAAATGTGATCGTCAAATGAATTATAACGGAGAACTAGGATCTTGTTTTAGATTCATAAACGCAGCATTACATATTTAATAGCAAACAAAGCACTTAATTCTACATAAATAAAAATCAGAAATATACCTTACTTTTGTTGATGTCTCTTCTGAGTATTTTTCCTTTCTTTGTTTTTTTCGTAAACACAACAATAATATAACAAAATAAATAAATTAATAAAAGAATAACGTAGCAGTAATGTTCGTGATTGAGATTTTAGAAAAACAATATTTTTCCTTTGTTTTTTAATTCTTCATGACTTCTAACACCTAATAAATATTTCAGAAAGAAGTACTCTAATTATTTATAAGGTGTTTTAGGTGTCTCTTTCGTTCAAAATATCGATTACCGATTACAAACACTTATTATAAATACCTAATACCTAGGATTAATCAAATATGAAAAGACAAACTACCTGACACTTTTGACTTTATAGCTGTGTCGTCTTCAGATCAATACCATTCGTTATTAATTTTCATTTCATTTGTGTTATTTATTTAGAAAGAAAAGTACTTATGTTAATGAGTTCATTAATTATTTAAAAAATTAATATAATTACAATATATTTAATTATTATTTAATATATCAAAAACCTACTACCTATATATAATTTGCATAATGTCATTCATAAATAAGGATAACAAAATTACTGAAGTAAGAGTTATTTGTCTCGGAAGAAAATCAATGGTTTTGAAGAAAAGTTTATCCAGTCGTTTAAGTATATACTTATCATATTAATACTGTACAGAAATGTTTACTTTTAAAGGACAAAAAGTTTGTTGAGTTTTACATAATTTAATACTCTTGTATCTCTATTTGTGAGTTTTACATAATTTAATACTCTAGGATCTCTATTTGTGAGTTTTATAGTACATTACGCGTCGAGTGCGGAAAGTAGCATTTTGCATGCGAGTGTGGAGTTTGCACCCGAGCGACAGCGAGGGTAGTAAAACCACACGAGCAATGCAAAATGCAGTTTTCGCACGAGTTGCGTACCGTACTTTATCTACGATTGTTAGATTTAAATAATAAATACAGAAAAAAATAAACTTGCTTTATGTAATTTCGTATCTCTCTCTTGATAAAGATGGAATTAATTCCTGAGTTGTATTTTTTTGCCGAATTATTTCGGGAGGCGTATTATTCTCCTCATATTCGTCATAATCATTTAAATCACTCATTGATTATCACAAAAAACTCGATATAAAAGTTACTTTTATTAAACAAACAGCAAATTGGTCTTGTTAAATGTAAACAAACTCGCTAATCGTGCGTAAAGCTGAAGAATTCCTCTTCTTTACCTCGCTAGCGTGGTAAAGAAGAGGAATTCTTCAGAACTATGACACGCGCATGCGCAATGAATACAAGTACGTAAATAATCACTTTCTACGCATCTAAACAGAGATATAATGTTTATATTTCGTATCAATCGTAGATAAAATAATTTAATACTCTTGTATGTAGAGTCAAACGAAATTCACAGGCAAGTACTTTTTAGGGTTTCATAGGTATTGGGCATGTACCTTATGAAATGCTGAAATATCATTTTAGTATTTCCCCCATTCCACCGAAAGTAAAAAAAATAAATAATATATAAGGATATGGCCCCAAAAAACTAGTGTAGAGTATGGAGAGTAGAGCAGATGTCCCTGGTTCGATTCCCCGGGTGGTCACAATGGTTTTTATCTGTAATAACAAAAAGTTATATTCATTTTTTTTCTGGCAATTTTCATTGCCCTACCATAAGGTATTAGCATGAATTATTTTTAAAAAAATTTGGACTAGCCTTTGTTGGGGGGGGGGGGGGACATTTTTTTGGGTGAAATTTTTTCGCTAAAACACAATATTGGTAGGCATAAATAGTATATTATGTTACAAGGCTGTGAAGTGAGTTTTTTCTTTACCGCGGCAATTACATTTACTGTCGAGCGAAGCGAGACAGTAAATATTGCCAAGGTAAAGAAAAAACACTTCAAAGTCGCGTAGCATATGCTATTTTTTCCGAGGTAGCAGACAATGAAAAAACATTAAATATTAATCACTAATCAATATATAATAATAACAAATATTAGTACATACTTAAGACTTAAAAAAAGAAACCTTAAAATGAGGTTACACTATAAGAAAAGATAAATAAAACGCATTAACATTACTACAGCTAACAAGACTACAGCACTACTAACGGAAGTTTTGACAACTACCCGCCGTAAAGAAAAAATCTTTTAGTGCCTAGGACGTAAAAGATTTTTTCTTTACAGCTAGGAGTAATGAAAAGATTTTTTAAGTCCACGTAATGAAAAAATGGATTTTAGCTATGTTTTTTAGGCTCTAAAGTTACTATTTCACAGCCTTCCACGGAAAAAAGTCATTTATATTTGTAATATACTCTCAAATATTTACGCCAGTATTTCAAATTTCATCTAGCCTGAACGGTTCGGGGAAGACGAATTAAAGTACGACGGACTGACAGACACATCACCCTCGGCATAAGGGTTTCGAGGATAATCTAAGAAACTCTAAAAATAGATAAACAATTTGTTTATACGAGTAGTATAATTAATTTAATATTAATTAATTTTTAACACATTATCTTATTATATTTTTATCCATTTTTTTTAATATTGGTAATTGAAACACTGAGAACATTCTGAAGAATGATTCGTTTATACCTTCGAATGATTCGAAGGCATAAACGATTTTTATGCCTTCGAATTAAAAAAAAATACGTGTGGTGTCGTGGGACACCCGGTAGGAACGAAGTTCCTTACATTTTTCATTAAATATAAATTTTAAAATCACACTGCTAAGTACGTATACATTGCTAACTACTTATACATGGCGGAGTTAGAAAAGAGACAAAATTAAAAGTAACTAACTATTTGTACCTACCAAGAGTTAAGGAAAAATTAAAAGAAAATCATTATTTGTATCATTAAAGCAAGCGTCTTACTATAAATATATATTGACTATAAGAAAAAAGTTGATCATGATGAGTTTATAGTGAAAGAATATGTTTGTTAAAGGAGTTTGGATTGAAATAGGACTGTTTTCTACCTACCCGGCCAATTAATTTAAAATATTATAAAATATATCTCTTCCCTACTCTACAGCTTCTGCTTGTATCAGGGTGAAATTTTACATGGTTATATTTTATTTATTTACAAAACAAAGTGACATTTTTGACACATATAACAAAAATAATCAAAACAAGTCAAGTAACAGGCTTCCTTAATAACACTTTTTCCCGTCTTTTAAAGCTTATGTTTACGCGAGCGTTGCGCGTGAACGCTTGGGCGGATAACGTTTTCCGACGAACTCAACCTGGGCATTGGTGAAATGAACATGTGTACCAAATTTCAACTAACTCGGTGATCTTTTACTCATGTTATCGTCATCTGTAGATTTCGTGACGGATTTTGCGTGACGGTGATTTTGTGACGGTTTTCTTGTGACGGTGATTTTGGTCGTTTTTTTCGGATTCACTCCCGGGCTCCAGAACGTGCCATAAGGAACTTCGTTCCAAAAATCCTGGGCAAGAAATCCGTTTTAAACATGGTCTCATGTCTGTCTATTGGTCTATCCATTAGTAGGTCCTATTGTTCAATATCTAGGGTCCGTCAGCCAAACCTAAGGTTTTGGCAGAAATTTACAATATATGTATATTAAAAAAAGTTCTAAAATAATATGTAATGAAGCAAAATAACATCATTTAAATGACGATAACCTTTTCCCTGCACTGGTCACTGGTCAAGTCCTAAACTAGTTGGCGAAGTTTGTCATCACTCTTTCCAAGGTTTGGCTCCTCCAGCCTTTCAACTCAGTCTTAATCGGCGGCGACGTAACTCAGGGAGGAGGAATTCGCTCGGAATTAAACGTCACACAACAAAAAAAGGGTATTACACAGCTGACTTACAGACTGCCCTGCCCCCTGACTAACCAGGTACGTCGCTGCCGATTTCCATTTAGGATGGTTTGGTTTCAGCAGGATGGGGCAATAATGGCTTGTAAAAGCATAAAATCTGTAAAGTACGTGATAGTATGTGAGGAAGCTATGTGCCACACCAATTGCCAGTCTATATTACATGTATAAAAGTATCAATTTAGCAAAATTTAAAGAGAGCAGATGGTTGAAATTAATCTGGGGCTATTTGCGCTACTTTCGACGAACCATCAAAATTTTATATGAATCAGATATGTACTTTTGAAGATATAGCTGAAACTAAATGTATGTTTGTGCGCTTGTAGAAGAGAAACGAATGGGCTCATAAGGTTAAAACTTATATGGGATCAACAATGGGCTAATAATGATCTACCATCCAAATTTCATTAAAATCGAAAGTGTAGTTTTTAAGATGTTGTTTCGCAAAAATTGAGTGACAGACAGATAGACCTACAGACATACCGACAGACAGACACGGAACCAAAAAGGTTCACTGATGTCTGAAACGAATTTCTGTTTTGGAATTTTGGAAATCGGAGAGATTTGTAGTTCTTCAGAACGAGCACAAAGCTTCCGCTATACCTTCGGCAAGCTCGGAAGCAAATGAATACATCCTTAATTAATTGAGTTAGCCTGTTTCAATAACCGTTATGTTTGGCTGCCGTACCCTGAAATTTGGATGGTAGTTCATAATTAGCCCATTAATAGTTCCATATTAATTGTAACTGCCATCACACATCAATGTTGAATATAAATAAATGAGACTCCACTAGGAATCGAACCAGGTCTAAAAATAGGTTTATACAATTGTATAATCGAATGAGCATTTGTCTAATAATAGGCCGCGAAGAAGCAATGTGCCACTTTAATTTGTAGACTATTTTTAAACGAATTCTTTCGATGGAAGATGGAACATCAACAATTATAAAACATATGTTATTTTTATTTTACATTCTTATCCTATAATATTTGTTAAGAGGAACAATTAATTTCTGTTTCCTAAACGTTAAAAAGGAACTAATGGATGATAACATCTATAAAAGGGTCTGTCAGTCTGTGAGCTAGTAAGATCTAGATAAATAAACATTGATATCCTCCAGTTTAGAAGGGAGGGCTAGAAACTAGAGCTATTAAAGACAAACTGAGTCATAGATTGCCTTGAGAAGGGCATTACAATCTTCCACATAGACATAGACATAGACACACTGTGACTGCCCCTTCTCTACTACTAGCCTAGAGGAAGTTACCACACAAAGCCATCCTTTCTTAAATCCTAGTTAGACATTCAACTACTAAACTCAGACCAACTACTCATTCAGTTTCCATCTTCAGTCTATTACACTAACGAAATTACATCTTCTTTTCAGTATCTTTGCATTATTATGATATGTTTTAGTGTAATTTACATAAAATGTTTAATTGATAATATTGATTTAAAATAACTATTATCAGCAATTATTCCCGTAATTAACTCAATCCATCAAACTTAATTAATTAAATATTAACAATTTCAATTATTTATAAAGAAAAAATACTCATAATTAATTTATTATCAAATTTAACTAAAGTAAAATACTCATAATACATTTATTATTAAATTTAACTAAGATAAAATACTCATAAAAAATTTATTATTGAATTTAACTAAAAAAAAATACACATAATACATTTATTTTTATTATATTACATATTTTTCAATAAATGTATAATTATGAAATATCAAATTAACTTATTTTCTTAATTATTTTTATATTAAGTTAAAGATAACGTTTAAATTTAATATTTAAACAATTAAATGTAATTTCAATTCGTTAACAATTTAATTTTATTGTACAATAAGTGAAATAAAGTTCATTAATATATTCGGTGATGATTAATTAAAATATAATATTTATATGTGAATTGAAAAATAGTATATACAAAAGTGAAATTGTACACAATTGTGGTTTTGTGATATTTTGATTGTCTTACGGTAAAACATTATTTTAATTTTGAAGCCAAATTTTATTAAATTTATTTATTTTATTAAGAAGTGTAGCTAGTAAATGTTTTTATTTACTCTTTCTTTCCGATAATAATAATCATCAAGTGTGAAGTGTAAGACACATACATCATACATATTTATAAGTAAGAGACATACATCATTATATTTATTAATATCAATTTAATGTTCAAATTATAAGGATATAAATGTGTGCTGTAAATAGTTAAATGTGAGTTTAAAAATAATTTTGAAATATTTTAATTTTTATAGTATAACATTAAATGTATTATATTCGGAATGGAAGACTTAAATTCATCACAACCTTCCCTAACGGCCAAGGTAAATTGTTTTACTTAATCTATTTTTATCTATACTAATTATAAATATTTTTTAATGAGGTCGTACACCTGATTTTACTTCGTTTTTATTAGCTTGCTTTCTTGTTTGTTTGTTTGTTTGTTTGTCCAGTATAAATCTTGCAATCGATTTTAAACTAACTTCCCGAGTTGCTAAACATTTGAAACTTTTAGAACAGCTCAGAACACAAATGCATTATTTTAATACTTTTAGCTTAGCCATCTTTCAGCAGAATTTAATTAGTTTCAGTAAATTTTTCTGTGTAGAAAGTTAGTTCGGAAAAAAAAGTTATTTTATTTGTTTTGACATATCCCATAGTATTTACAATCTTCAGTTTAACGGGTTTCAAATTTGTGATTTTAAACATTGAATGACTTGTTAAAAATTGAAAAAATAATTGACTTGTGACACCCAGGTTTGTTTACACTTGTTCTAGGTATAGGTTTAATTTTTCTGCATCTGTACTTCTTTACTTGTACACATTTTTCTTCTCTTACTGTCCCTACACAGGGGCATAACAATGGCACGGTTTAGATTCGGTGATGGTGAGATCCGTTGTACAAATATTTGTCCTTTTATGGGTTTAAGATCAGCTCTCTAGATAGTTGTCATTATTATGTGTAGTAAATACATTCGGAACTATGTATTTTTTTTCACTAACCTTATATATAACAATAACAATTATATAATCAACATTACATATGATTCAACAGAAAATTTAAAAACGTAGTATATAAAAAGTTCTTTTTATCTTGTATTTTTTTAATTATGAAAAGGATATAAATTCGAGTGACAAGCATTACCTAAAACCAGAGGTGACTAGAGGAAAAAATGTCACGAGCGAAACATAACTTAGTAACATAAATGTATTAAAAAAGTACCTAACAGGATATTTTTACATCTCCTTTGCGATTTCCAGCGAAATCATATTTCTTATAAAACTAGATTCCCCCCGGAAATCGAATTATATGATTAAATTCGTACTTAAATAGACTACAAGCTATAATTTTTAAATCAGTGTCGTTAAATCAGTGAACCGTTGATAAGGGTAGCTCCCTTAAATTTAGAGCTAAACTTCATTTAGTAAACTTGCGTGATAAACCGTAACAGAATATTATATATACGCAGTTTCCACCAAAGGACCCAGAGCACTATTATAAAAGGAAAATTTGTAAGAAGTTCCAAATACCATAGTGTTGTTAGAATGACAGAAGCTTCTGCACCCCTAATTATTACTTACTTAGTGTCAGGGAGACCATAGAGCACGTATAGTGACTGAAGCTTTAAATTTAAATTGGTCCAAGACAACTCAAACATGTATACTGTGTTTTAATTTCATAATATTTTATCTAATTGATTTTTTACAAGCTTTTATTTAACTTGCAATGTTTGTATGTATGTATGTATGAATGTATGTATGTATGTTGCAACTGAATTTTAAGGAGTTATCCTCAACCGATTGAATTGAAATTTTGCATACACGTTTAGTTTGGAGGGAAATGCATGGTTAGCTAAGTGACGTTATTCTAAATCCAATATGGCGGGCAGCATAAGATGGTGGACTAGTTCATTTTTACCATGATATGGGTATCAAATGAAAGGGTTTGGTGAGGAGAATACGAAGGAAAAGCTTGTATTTAAAAATATTTTTTAAAATCGACTTATTTACAGAAATAGTATATTATGTTACTAGGCTGTGAAGTGAGTTTTTTCTTTACCGCACCAATTACATTTACTGTCGAGCGAAGCGAGACAAAAAAAACGAAAAAACGAAAAAAACGACGACGAAAAAATTAAATATTAATCAATAATCAATATAATAATAACAAACATTAAAACATACTTAAGATTTCAAAAAAAGAAACCTTAAAAAGAGGTTACACTATAACAAAAGATAAAAAAAACGCATTGACATCTAGCGGATTTTAATCGTACTAAGAAGTACTTCTACAAAGATTGCAGCGCTATAAACGGTAGTTTTGATAACTACCAGCAGGAAAGAAAAAAAAATGTTTACGTCCTAGGACGTAAAAAAATTTTTCTTTACAGCTAGGAGTAATGAAAAGATTTTTAAGTCCACGTAATGAAAAAATGGATTTTAGCTATGTTTTTTAGGTTCTAAAGTTACTATTTCACTGCCTACCCCGGAAAAATAATTAAATATCGTTCAACAGGTGGTTGTTTACTTTTTGTTTTCGATTTTCAACAAACTCTGATATATTTTCATCGATATCTCAGAAACTAGATTTTTCCCGAAAAAACGGCTTATATAATATATAAGCCGTTTTCTCGTCTATATTATCGTCAAATCTTTATTATAAACTACATTTTAGATCAAAATCAAATTAGAATCGTTTTGAAGAATTAATTTTGGATTTAATTATTTTTTTGGAGGGGGAGCCGGGGGGTAGCTCCCCCAAATTAAGAGCTAAAATTGATTTCTCGTTTTTGCCTCTGGGTATGATTTTTCTGCACATAATGTATTCTAAATTTCACCCAAAGCGGTCCATTAGTTTAGGCTTTACGCGTCTGCACAGACGACTAACGACGTATTAAATTAGGACTATTTTGAGTTTGAGTGTTTAAAAGTCAGGATTCAAGGATTTTTTTTGCAAAGAGATATGTAGCTGGAATTTAAATAAAAGTAGGCTTAGAGTAGATGTTACGATGAACTGAATAAAAGACTTCCATTCATAAGACTTTTTATTTTATAATTACGAGTATGAGGGGAAACCCCTATAAATCTTAACTAAACGTAATTCCCCTTTTGAAAAAAAAAATTAAATGTAATTGAATTACATGACTAAGTATTATCTGTGGTTGTAGATTATATATATATTTTGAGATGAAGCGTACATCCAAGGGTTATTTCTAAAGATCTCTTAGATTTTTGGCGGCGAGTACGAGTAGAGTGATCCTTGAAAACCATTTGAATGAAATAAATAAATCACTTTGATGTATGATCAGAAGTTAGATTATTCAGCATTTAGCAAACCTTAATCAAAGTGAAATTGGTTAATATCTGACTATATTTTAGTGAATTTATTAAAATCAAATTACATTTTTATTATTATACAAGCAATGTTAAAGTGATAGATTAAAATCAAATTTAACTTTTTATCATTATTCTAAAATTTTAGAGAATGGATTAAAATCAAATAAAACTTTATACTTTTAATCATTATTCAAATATTTTAGTGAATAGATTAAAGTCAAATAGGTTTTTTTAAGTTTTTATCATTATTTTAAAAAGTCCAGTCATGCACCATGACTTAATGAGCGAGTTTTCAAAGAAATCTGCGTTTTATTGGCTTATGATAATATAGGAAAATTTTGGTTTAGAATTTGCTCGGGTGAAAAAAAAAATTGGTACACAGGGGTACGGGGTACAAAAGTCAAAATAGTATTTACCCTTCAAGATGCATGTCGTTGGAAAGCTCTTTAAGAGTACAATAATTGTTGCTATTTACACTTTTATCATATTTTCACATAAAAGGGGGGTAAAATGGAAAAAACACGTTTTTTGACCCTATATGGTCAAAATTTGACCCCTAAATGGACTCCAAAAATTCTGGCCAACGAACTCATCCTTTCTTTTGATATTATTGACATTTTAAAATTTGTTTGAAATTTTTAAGTGCATCCTAAGGGAGATATCGTCTGGAGTGACACATATATACATACATATATACATATATACATACATATATACATATATACATACATACATAAAAAAAAAGTGTTAAATTTTAGGAATCGATTCAGGATGGTCTAAAACGGATTTCCATGGAAAATTTTTTCAAAAATTCGCATTACAAAATTTTTGAAGCCAATTGCAATAGCGTAATTTTCTTTGAAAATTCGCTAAAACAAAATACTATTCATGTATTACTTTCTCATATAAAGAGAAAGCATTGTGATGGCGCGAATATGCGATTTTGAGATTTTGTAGGATTCACACTTTTTGAGGTCCCCTTAGTCCAAAAAAGTGGTTTTTAGAAAATTTCTTTCTGTCATCTGTCTGTGCAGACGCCTGAAGCCTAAACTACCGGGCCGATTTTGACGAAATTTGGCATACATGTTCAGAAAATTCATATCCCGAGGCGAAATCGAGTAATGTATTGTAGCTCCAAATTTCGGGGCGCTACCCCCCAAAAACTCTACAAACGTGAAAAAAAAATTATTTGTAGAAACCGGTTCCGACGTTTAGATTTAAACATACTAAAATGTCATTTAACAACGAATCTTACATTATAAGCTGTTTTTCAGGTAAAAATCTAGTTCCTGAGAAAATAGCTTTAAAGGACAGAGGCCGAGTACGATTCCCCGGCGAGGAGAAGTTACAAATAAATAATAAATTGTTATTTTTATGATACATTTTTATATAATATTTTATAATAATTAAATGTTCCTATACGAAAACTAATAAATGGAAAACACTGGGCTAAGTAATTGTGAACTTGTATATGAAAACGTTTGTCTGAGTTGTCTCCGACCGATTTTTTATTTTTTTTTTATAGTATTAAAAACAATAATTAAAATTTCATTGCATATTTTTAATTCATTGCTGGGCATTAGTTTTGATTATTAATTAATTTCATTATTTTAATTGTTTTGTTGTTGATATCCAGGTGATTCTAGTTTGCGTGTGTATGGTTCAGTCGTTCAGTACAACCCTGGTTGGACTGGCAGCTCAGTCAGTTACCAAAGTTCAAGTCTCGTTACAAGATAGTCTAGCAACCCTTCACTTACCTCAAGGTACATACCATTCTGTATATATTAGGTTTTTTTCAACTAAGCAGTGAATACCGTCCGCGGAATTGTCAGGGACATGCGCAATGGATAAACCCGACTTGTGACGTCCTCCAAACTGTTCCAACCCACGCAAGGATCGTTTGCGAACCGTTTACTGTACCGTCCAAATGATCTGTGACAATACCAAGTATACTGGTTACTGGTTTGTATAACATGCGCAATGCGCAGTTATGTCAATCGTCACACATGTCAACAAGAAGGTTCCCTAATTATTAGGTTTCCTTGAATTGTTTTAATACTGTGCGAATCCCAATCCTAAACCTGTTCCAACCGCATGATTGTATTTCAGTACAATGTTTGCGCGCATGAGTATAAAGCCTGTCCCAAACGATCCGCGGAACGACACAAAGGACTGTAGAAATAGGAGGGTTGGAATAAATCTATAATGTCACAATACCCAATCACTAACTAATCAATTCAAAATTTTTGCTGGTACTTCAGAACCACCTAGAGCAGGGGTCTCCAAACTACGGCCCGCGGGCCGGATCCTCGTGAGATGTTCCGCGCCACAAGAATTCAAAAGAAGTTAACAAATGATCCTAAACAATGCAAAGTTGTTAGTTCTCCATAATCGAATGACATTTCAAATATCAAAGAAGATCAGCATGAGTCATATTGAAGTTATTTTGGCCGAAATAGATACTGCTTATTCGGATATTGACTACCATTGTGAAGTCCGATGACTAAGTGTTGCTTACTTTCATCCGGCCCGCTGTAGACCATCCTATCTAGATCCGGCCCGCTGTAGACCATCCTATCTAGATCCGGCCCGCTGTAGACCATCCTATCTAGATCCGGCCCGCTGTAGACCATCCTATCTAGATCCGGCCCGCTGTAGACCATCCTATCTATAGATCCGGCCCGCTGTAGACCATCCTATCTAGATCCGGCCCGCTGTAGACCATCCTATCTATAGATCCGGCCCCGTAGCCAAAATGATTGGGGATCCTTGGCCTAAAGGCTCAAGACTTTCGTGGCAAACTAGAAAATGTTACCCTTCCCACGCATAGAATTGTGATTGGTCGGTTTTCGGTGGCCTCGTCCTCGCATATCCCCCCCCCCCCCTTACTCTTGTCTACATGATAATGCAATATGTTAGCACTTGAATACATCCACTGATTCCAAGCATGAATGCTGCACGAAGCGTAGGGAGAAGGCTAGTAAAGTATATAAAGAGAATAATAAAAAAAAAACTTTTGAAAATGATTTGTTAAATAGTTAAAGATTGCTTACATTACAATTATGAACGTAGAAAAATATACGAACAGAGGAAAAACAAAGGAAAATTTGTAGTTAAAAATTGCCTACATTACAATTATTATGAACGAAGAAAAATATATAAATAGAGTAAAAAAAAACAAAGGAAACAGAATAGCAGAATATTGATAAATAATTTATAAGCAATAAAATTGCCAAGGTAAACAATAGAAAATAACTATCTAAAGTTAAATATATTATGTATTATTAACAACTTTGCAGTTTTTAGCTTCCTTACATAAAACTTCCGCGAAATTACATATTCAGACCAAGGAAGGAATTTTTTAAAATTGAATTTTAATTGAAGTGTAGGTAGCATCCTTTTATTTGAAAATGATGCAGTAAGATTACGTCTACCTGTCCGACAATCTATGATAGTTTAATCACTTTTTTATCTATTCGACTATAGTGAAAAATTAATTCTAACATAAACTAGCAAATAAATTAAAATAAACCTCAATACAATAATAAATCAAAAACATTTAACTATTTTTTGCACCGACAATCAATTGAGCGTATTAACCGCAGTTTAATATGAAATACATTAATGTTAAAAGTATATCAAAGTAAGGGAATCGTGACAAAATATTTTCAAATTTATTTTTGCAGATATTTAACTGAATCAAAACCCATACAAATTGATTTTTACTGAGAAGTTTAAAAGAATTTATTTTGTCGAAACATAACTTAGCTTTAGTCCAGACCTGAGAGAGTTCAGTAGGGTCCTGACCAAACAAAATTTTAGGGGCCCCCTATACTTTTCCGTTTTGTGAGTGTAAGGAAATTCTTAATATAAAATCCGTAGTATTCTCAAATGTATTTTGACCTACAAGCATCTTATAGCCCAGGAGTTAGCGTGCAAAAAAGTGTCTGACTCACATCAAGCTAGAATTTTGAGTACAAGTTAATCTTTTAGTGGCTTTTAAGAATATGTGGTCGGTTAAGTTCGTCTGTGGACATAGCTTGGCAATAGGCATTTGATAAAAAAACCGGTGAAGACCAGCCATGTCCCGCCCATTATGGTGGACAATGTAGTTTTCATGATTCTGGGTACAAAATTAGTTATAGACCGTTAGTAAAAAGTTAGTTTTGTCACCTGATATGTTAGTTATTAAAATATTACCCTTAATCAAAGTAGTCACCTATTAAGTAACCAGGTATTATCAACTGGATTTTCAGTCTACAAACTAATTTTGTACTCAGGATCATGAAAATCATATTGTCAACCATAATGTCCGCTCTCCACCGATTTTTTTTTTTTTTTTTTTTTTTTTTTTTTTTTTTCTCAAATGCCTATTGTCAAGCTATGTTCCGCAGATGAACTTAGCCAACCACATATTCTTAAAAGGCATTAAAAGATTAACAAAATTCTAGCTTGATGTTAGTCAGACACTTTTTTGCACTCGATAGTGTTGTAAATTTGATTAGTTTTGCACTCGTCCTGGACTATTATTAATTTAAAATATTATTTTAGTATGAAGAGTAAATATAAATTATAAATATTTATTAATCATGTTTGGGTGCCGGGAGCCCCTATACAGCCCCGGTGCCCGGGCTTTATTGCCCTCCTAGCCCCCTAGCCCCCTCCCCCTCTATCTGGGCCTGCCTTTGACTATAGCATCCTATAGTTCATAGAAATGATGTTTCTTGCAAGCATTAATTATCCACAAAAGAATGCTACATATTAATTTTACAAGGATTCCTAATGTAAGTAAGATCGAGTCTTTTTCCTGTCTTTCGAAAAAGTATTATTAAAAAGAAAAGCCGATTTCTAGTTGCTTAATAGTCAGATTTGCAGATGCTTTATAAAGGAACAGGTCGCTGGTAACACTTCTTAATAGTTCCAGGTTCTGTTAAGTTGCAATCGCATACTAGAGAGCAGCATTGTTTGTCTTCAGTGCACTAAAAACAAAAATCATTTTCTTTATAATTATTAAAATAGTTTTGTACACAAACATGTTCAATGGTTTTGCCTACGGATCCTAAAAAAAAAAAAAATCAAATGTGATAAGTGTTATGATGAAAAATAATAACAGCTCTTGGTCAGGTTTGCTGAATAAGGCAAAAAAAATACAACACTGGCTATAAACAGAACAGCTGGTTTAGTTGATATTGTAAACCCTTTTACATATTGATGAACACTATTATTTTATATTTTATTTGCAGATTAAAAACTAACTGTAGGAAAAATTTAAAGTGCAACTCGAGCTTAAAGTGTCTTTGCTGCACTCGAGAAACCTTTCCGCCCTCGCCTGCGGCTCGTGCGTAAATATTTCTCTTGAGTGCAGCAAAGTGCCACTTTGTGCACTAATTGCACAAATAACTATTATCAAATTACGGCAGCCAAATGAGGCATTATTGAACTAATTTCGGGCTGCAAAATGTAATTTTACTGTCTAGGCAGTATCATCAGGAAAAATGTTTGAATATTTTTATACCAAGGCATCAACATTTTTATTGTTATTATGTTGGCAATAATAGTAGCTCAATGAAGGGGCAGAGCCCCCTAGTTACTATTAAAAAATACTTTGTAAGCAAGCAGTCAGATCGGTTTCAACGCATTTATTTGGTCATTATTATTTAGTGATTAAAACTAAGTTTGAGTTTATGATTAAACTAAGAATACGTTGAGTTCAATTGAGTAGTTATTTGATTTTAATCATGAACATAATAATAATAATAATAATAATAATAATAATAATAGTGAACCTCAATAGGAAATCTTGTGACTTCGTCTACGTATTGATAACATTTCATTGGTTATATTACAGGAAGGCAATTCGGCTGATTTTACTTCCTACTTACGATGTTTATTGTTTTTAATTGTAAACAAAAAATGTGAGCACATGTCCCATTACTAGTATTGAGTATAGTGTCTAAAAAATAAAGTCATATGTTGCATTATTATTGTTGCGTAAAATGTCTTAATAATGAGAGCGCATGTCGAATTATTATTGTTGCCTACATAATGTCTAAATAATGAAAGCACATTTTGCATTATTATTGTTGCGTAAAATGTCTTGATAATGAGAACGCATGTCGTATTATTATTGTTGCCTACATAATGTCTAAATAATGAAAGCACATTTTGCATTATTATTGTTGCGTAAAATGTTTAAAAAATGAGAGAGCATGTCGCATTATTATTATTGTGTATTATATCACAATAATGAAAGCAAATATCGCATTATTGCGTATAATGCCTAAATTATGCCAAGCTATCAATACAGTGTGATCTTGAAATTTTAAATTATTTAAATAGAGCCTACCAATAAATAACCATTACAATTTCATAATTTAATAATTTTAAAATTAAACTATGCATAAATTACTTTTACTTTGAGTAAATTAAATAAACAATTTACTTTTGATTTTAACTAAATTAAATGTTAATAATTATACATAAACTTACAATTTCATGTTCTGATTTACAAATAGCAGCTTGGATTTCTTCTATGGGTTTTAATGTTGTAGATGTTTCAATCATGGAATTTATTTCTTCCTGTTTGTAAATAGTTGTTACTTGGTCAGATCTTATTACATGATTGTAAGTCGGCATTGGTACCAGGTTACCGAAAATTATAAAAATAGTTGCAACTAGCTGAGACACACTACTTCCAAACATGTTGTTAACAACTGACTTCAATGTGTTCTATGTTATGGAATTAACTGTGTTTTTATCATGTAATTAACTTATCGAATGACTTATTTCATTCAAACTAGTAAAGCAATTAAATTTATTATCGTATAAGAAGTAATAACTTAAGGTCATTTCCTTATTTTAAGCGTACAAAGTGTATAACATTATTTCTATTTCATCAGTGTAAATATATAACTAAATTAATAACTAAATAACCTATATAAATAACTAAATTAAGACATTTTTCTTTAATTATGAAAAAAAAAAAAGATGTTATGTTATTAATAGACGAGCCCTTAAGCCCGTGATAACGGGCTTAATTTTATATTTAGAAAAAAGTAAAATTAATTTAGATATATCTATTTAGTTAATTCATTATATCTATTTAAAGACTAACAAATCAAAACAAACTTTTTTTTATTGAAATAATAGTGGTTTTCTTAGCTTAGCAATCATTTCGAGGTGCGACGTCAATGCTGTCGTTGGAACACAACTCAATTGTATAAATGATTATACTATTACCTAGCACCTATGTTTGTTCTATAATTATATTTACATACTAAATACAGGCAGGTATTAGGTATATTTTACGGTTATCGGTTATCTGATTGGGCACAAGTTACAAGTACAAAATTAACTTATGCAGTCTCCCCACACACCACTCGGCAAGGTCGCATACGGTCGCCGGACAAGTGAAGTGTGAGTATTTTTGCAGATGACCCCTCACTTTTCCTTCACTCCCACACAGGTTAGACGGGAAGAATGAGTTGACGAGGCCAAAGACTGTATATTTTGCCTATAGTGTGGATACAACATCAGTTTTGGTTTATCCGGTGACTTTATATTGTGGTTGCATCAGTTTTAGTTTTTCCGGTGACTTAAAATTGTGGATGCACCATCAGTATCTGTTTTGGTTTATCCGGTGACTTTATATTGTATGGATGCGCCGTCAGTAAAGTTTTATCCGGTGACTTTATATCGTGGATGCACCATGACGCCGGTTGTTGGCATGTTTTCTAGTGCCGGGCGCTACCCCTGCCCTATTAGTTTCAGCTTCATTTAAAGGAGATTAGTATATTATGCGTTATAATTTATTACCGAGACGTGGCACTATGAGCTCTATGATGTTTATTAAATGAGTACAAATTTCTTATCATAACAACGATCTATTTTATCATGGTAGATTGCGAACATATGTGACTGCGGGTCAGTTTCTTTGTATAGAATACTTAATCTTAATCTACGTGCCAGAATTGCCAGAATGTTTAATTAAAGTTCCCTTCAAGAAATGCTAAAGATAAAGATAGTGTTTGTTGTAGATCAATCCAGATTGCACTTTGAAACTATTGCATTAAGTTTTATATCAAATACATATTTTAGAATCAATCTGTTCCAATGTATGTAAAATAAGCGAATTCATTTTAAATTCATAGATAGCTCTGTTCCTTGAAAGATAACGCTTTATTGACATACCATATGTGCGGGTACGCGTAGAAATAAGATGCAACTGCTTAGACCCGCAATTTTTGTAGCCCTGCTACTATATAACTATTAAGTCTTTATACAATAAAAACACACATACACTTTAGAGAATACACTCTACAGAGTTAATACGTCACCAAATGTGACTGAAACATGTATTTTTGTCTTCTGCTGTATTTAGGTCTATTAAAGACATTAAAAAGCTCACTTTTGCAATACTTCGACACCTCCTTGGGTCATTCTCAAGCTGATTGACTAGAAGTTATCTTGCATTATACTAGTTATGTTCTTGAAATATATTATTTGAATCTTTTTGATTCTCGTCATTTCTTCTGAAGTCAAGTAACGGTCATTTCACTTGTGATATATATTATATATGTACTTTTTAGTATATTGAACTTGCTATAAATATATTTTAAACATTTATTATTTCTCATCTGTTATTATTACAAACTTTTTCATTTGATTTTATCTTCATCATTACGGAGGCAAAAGTGAGCTATGTAATTCCTTAATAGACCCAACTACTCCAGAATTGGGAGTAGTTGGGTTAGTTCCTTGTAGTATTAAAATGAACAATTTCTAATCTATGTCTTCGTCATTTGTTACGTGTTGATTAAGATGTGTGGAAAAAAATTAACCAATATTTATGGATAAAATAACAGAAACGTCACAATTACTAATGGCTAGAACATTGTTATTGTTTCAGATGCCTGGGTAGCGTTTGGAGAGATAGTTGGATGTCTTCTTTCAAGTGTCTGTCTTACTTGCTTAGGCAGGAAGACTTCTCTTCAGATGCTCGTAGTACCTTTAGCCATTATCTGTTGTTTCCTTACTAACATCATCCTATGGTCAGATCTGGAAGGCATTGCTGTAATCAATTCATATCAACCATGTCTTATAGCACTTCTACTCTTACTTCAGGTAATTGAAAGAGAGGTAATTAAAAGAGGTAATAAAATCTGGCAGCTAGGGCGCGGAATTTGAAAATCAACATCTCAAAAATCCAGCATGGCCGACCTGTGAGGTAGGAGGGGAGGGGGAAGGCGCCAAATTTGAATCAAAACAACAACAAGACCGGACAAGGTTGAGGTAGGTCAAGGGAGAGGGGTGAGGTAGGTCAAGAACATTGACCTAGGACAGGGGTGGGGGATGAAGGTAGGTCAGCACTGGTGCCAGATGTGTTGACGCACCGTCTGGCTCAAGTGCCGCCTAGCCTACTGGCGTACTTCAATAATCAAATAACGTCATCACACAATATTTTGTATCTAAAACAATTATAACAGTTTCGGCTGTTCTAATGCTGTCTATTTCAAATTATCAACAACAAAAAAATAGGTAGTCTGCCCTGTAATGTGGCACGTAGCTTCCTTGCGTCCTATTTCGCATGTTTAAATGCTTTTATATTAAAGCCTATTATTGTCACATTTATTTCATTTCTCCACCGTTTTTCAAATAAGTCAAAATTGTTTAGTTTTTACATGAATTAATGTATCAATTTAACAAATTTTATAGAGCGTAGACGGTTTCGTTCGGACGAGTAGTTTTTAAGATAATATGTTGGTTCGTAATAATTGACGACAGACTGATACACAGGCGTGGAACCAAAATTGTTCCTTGATGTCTGAAACGGATTTCTGTCTTGGAATTTTTTAAATCGGAGAAATAAAAAATATTCTTTGTTCAGAACGATTACTGAGCTTTTGTAAACTTCGATAAGCTCAGAAGCGAATTACTTTAACAGTTAAAAAAATTTATACATACAATAAAAAAGAAAAAAAATTATATATATAACATAAAAAAATGAAAGAGATATGTCAACTTTTACAATAAAATTTCATAAACTTTCATTACCATTTTTGTATATCCTAAGCTACTAATAAATTATACTTTTTTAGGGTGCTGGTTCAACTGCTGTAATTATAGTGCCTCTAGTTCTTCTGTTGGAGATGGTCTGCCCGAGAGCAAGTCGAACTGGCTCCAGAGGACTGGCAGTGCTTTATATTTCTAGTGTGATACCTAGATCTCTAGCTAGTCAAACATTTCTTATACTTCATTATTGGTATGTCTTGTTTATAACCTTTGGTTAAGGTTTCTATCACTATCAATATCAGAGTTGTTTAGAAGCAATTACATGGAGCTTAATATACATAGGTATATAACCTTTTGCAAGGTCACTATCAATATCTGAGTTGTTTAGAAGCGATTACATGGAGCTTAATATACATAGGTATATAACCTTTTGCAACGTCACCATCAATATCTAATTTGTTTAGAAGCGATTACATGGAACATAATATACATAATAAATGCATAATATACAATATTTGAAGAAACCGGTATTTAGGACCTTACTAAGCAATTTATTAAGTCATTAATCAAGAAGGCGATGTTACCATTTTTTAATCATAATTTGTAAAAATGTATAGGTTATATCTTAAAATAAATATATGCATTGTTTATTATTAATTTTTAGGATATCCAGAATGGTGCCAATGGTTTGTTTAGGAAATCTATTCCTTCTTGTGTACATGCCCGAATCAGAGAGCTGGCTATTTTACAAACGCCATGGCATCCACAGGTCATTTTCATCAAATAAGGTTAGTAGAAGAAATTCTACATCTGCACAATTTATTTATTCTAATTGTCCGATTTACTTGTAATTTTTTTAAACTGTTCTTTTTTACATTATAAAAACGACGGCGGTTGTATCATCTCGATAAATTTAATAGTTAAAAAAAAAAAAAATAATAAAAAATAAAAAAAAATCTTTAAGTGTCACTTCCTAAGTAAGAAATAAAATAAGGTTATGGTTAGTTTAGGTTATATACGTTACCCTCTTCTGCACCCATATGTTTCTCTTCCACATGCGTTCAAAATTACATTTATTTACACCTTTTATCTTTAAAAGTACTCATCTGATTTTTAAGAAATTTCGATGGTATGTCGAAAAGAAGCCTGCAGCCGGTCCCATAATAATTTTAACCGTAAATTAATACTGTATTCATGCAAAAAAAAAAAAAAAAAAAAAAAAAAAACCGAACAATTTTTCCAGATTTAAAAAATAAAATGGGGGGAAAAATAAAATAAATTTGAAGAATAGTTCTTAAAAAGCATAACATCATTTGAGTGCTTTATAGAATGCGCGGAAGCTACTTTTTAATTCATATGTGTTATAATTGGGGATTTATTATTCCACTTATTTGGCTGTTTATCATAGCAGGGACTCTTCACATTAAGCTAATATTGCCCTCCAAATTAACCATTTCCTCTAGGTAATTCAACATATATTTTAGGTTAATTAAAAAAATATAAATAAACTTCCTTATTAAATAAATTATACTATATTGTCAATTTTCTTCACATTCTGATTTAAACTCGTTAACAATAGAAGGTGAACAATATGAAACTTACTCCAATATTGTTTTTACATTTTACTCCAAAAAAAACCAGTCATGCACCATGACTTAATGAGCGAATTTTCAAAGACATCTGCGTATTATTGGCTTATGATAATATATAGGAAAATTTTGGTTTAAAATTTTGATGGGTGAAAAAAAAAAATTTGGGTACACAGGAGTACGGGGTACAAAAGTCAAAATAGTATAAACCCTTCACGATGCATGTCGTTGGAAAGCTTTTTAATAGTTTAGTGATTGTTGTTATGTACACTTTTGTCTTATTTTCATATAAGAGGGGGATAAAATCATTGTTCCTACCCTAAAAGTTTTTATTATTTAAAATCAAATGTAAAATATTAGAGCATAAAAAAAACACGTTTTTAAGCAATTTGTGATCCTAAAATGTCAAAATTTGACCCCTAAATGAACTCCAAAAATTCTGGCCAACTCATCCTCTCTTTTGAACTCATCCTCTCTTTTGATATTATTGACATTTTTAAATTTGTTAGAATTTTTCAAATCCTAGGGTGAGATATCGTCTGGAGTGACACATACTTATATAAAAAAAAGTGTTAAATTTCAGGAATCGATTTAGAATGGTCTAAAACGGATTTCCATAGAGAAAATTATCAAAAATACGCATTACAAAAATGTTGAAGCCGTTGCAATAGCTAAATTTTCTTCAAAAATTCGCTAACAATCTAAATCTTGATTTACAATTAAAGGCCAAATTTTAAATTAAAAAGAATATATTTTTGTTTTCAACCAAGAAAATCTAATTACATATACTATATTTCAGCCATACAGAAGATGTTTGTAAGTGAAATTAATATTAATATAACATTGTTCCCTTATGATGAAATAGAGAAAATTAGAATCTAATAGACAAAAAGGTTTTACAAGCAAAAATGTAAAATGTAAGAAATTGAACTAAATAATACAGAATGTATACCTAATTTTACTAGTTTATGCTAATTTTATTTTACTTTTATATATTTTAGGTGTGCGCCGTAGTTCTGTCGTGCCTTGGCCTTGCTATTATACCTGTTCTCTTGGGCAATCCATTGTATGAATTTTACCGAGTTTGGTCATGGCGAGTTGCAGGTGGCAAGGTATCTGTGAGTGAAGGCTACGCACTTCTTCGTCTAGCACCACTGGTTGTTGCTGCAGTTTGCCTCGCCATCAGACCAAGGACATACCACCGTGGTTGGATTACTCTGGGAGTTGTGGTATGTGCAGTCACTCTACTAGCTTCTGGAAGTGTTCTTCTTGGAATGGAAAGAGGTGCTAAACCTCCTATTGCACTTCCGTTAGTGCTCCATGCCATTCATACAGCTACATATTCAGCTTCGGCACCACTATTTCTCATTTTAGCAGCCATTCTTCCACCAGCACATCGGAGAACATCTGTTATCTCCATGGTATTAGCGACTGCTACAATTCTTCAGCACACATCAAGGGTTCTCCTTCCTTATCTGATTCATAATCTTCACCCCTTTGGACTATTCTGGCTACATGCAGCTCTTTCCATACTCTCTGTATTATATCTCCTAGTAGTTGTATTCCCACGAGTTAAAGTTCCTCGAACCTCCCAAGAACTTCCACTAAATCCTATGTCCAAAGATGAATCCTCTTAACTCTCCACAAATAATTCATTTGAAAATAATATTCCAGGAGATAGCGTGCAAAAAAGTGTCTGACAAACATCAAGCTAAAATGTTGTGTATTAAATTAATCTTTTGGTGCCTTTTAAGAATATGTGGTCAGTTAAGTTCGTCTACGCGACATAGCTTAGCAATAGGCATTTGAAAAAACAAACGGGTGTAGAGCAGCCATTTCCCGCCCATTTTGGTTTTTTTGGTGGACAATGTGATTTCCATGATCCTGCGAGTAAAAAATGTGTTGGTCAACCAAAATTCAAGTTTATGTTATTTTGTCACCATATAGTCCAGGAGATAGTGTGCAAAAAAGTGTCTGACTATCATCAAGCTAGAATTTTGTATACAAGTCAATCTTTTAGCGCCTTTTAAGAATATGTGGTCGGCTAAGTTCGTCTGCGGGACATAGCTTGGCAATAGGCATTTGAAAAAAACAAACCGGTGGAGAGCGGCCATGTCTCACCACTTATGGTGGACAATGTGATTTTCATGATCCTGAGTACAGAATTAGTTCGTAGACCGAAAATCAAGTTGATATTAGTTTGTCCCTTGACAGGTAACCACGTTGATTTTTAGTAATATTTGAATAACACACCTATCAAGTGTGAAAATAACATCGACTTGATTTTTGGTCTACTAACTAATTCTGTACTCAGGATCATGAAAATCACATTGTCCACCATAATTGGTGAGACATGGCCGCTCTCCATAATTTTGTTTGTTTCAAATGCCTATTGCCAAGCTATGTCCCACAGACGATCTTAGCCGACCACATATTCTTAAAAGGCACCAAAAGATTAACTAATGCACAAAATTCTAGCTTGATGTTAGTCAGGCACTTTTTTGCACGCTATGTCCTGGACTAATATTGATTTGGAGTAATATTTGAATAACTACCCTATTAAGTGACATACTACCATCAATTTGAATATTGGTCTACTAACAAAATTCGTACTTAAGATCATGAAAATCACATTGTCCACCATAATGGGCGAGACATAGCCGCTCTCCACCGTTTTTTTTTTTTTTTGTTTTTTTTTTTTTTTGTTTTTTTTTTTTTTTTTTTAATGCCTATTGCCAAGCTATGTCCTGTAGACGAACTTAGCCGATCACATATTCTTAAAAGGCACCAAAAGATTAACTAATGCACAAAATTCTAGTTTGATGTTAGAGAGACACTTTTTTGCACACTATCTCCTGGACTATAAGTATTAATGTTAAATCAACTGCGGGTTATAACTTAATAAAATATCTGTCAATGTACAATGGACCATGTAGTCAAATAAATTAAGAAAAACAAATTCCCTTTTCAGAAAAATAATATCAATATACAAAGATAATACAGCACCTCCAGCTTCGTTAGGAGAAGAAGTGAAAAAAGGATGAGTAAGGTTAGGTATTAAAAAAATCAAACAATTTTGTTATAATTTCTTCACAGAGAAGTTATGTGGTTCAAAGTTACTTTTGGGGTGAATACATTTTAATTTATTATAAATAAACAAATAAATATATGTAATATGTGCCAATCATAATAAATTATAAATATGTTAAAATACGATTTTTACAATCCAATGACTTATTATTTATTTATTTTTTTTTTTTCCTATAACAAGTACCAATCAACAGGTCAATAATAGGATTTATCTCCTCTGATGATAGATTTAAGGTAGATATTTTAAAGATGAATAAACATTTTTCTAATTCTAAGTATAGGTAGATAATAATTGTATTTGATCTTGAAACAAGAAATTGCATGCTAAATGTTTTTTATTTGATGTGAATGCAAGTTGTTTGCTGTTATGATTGCTCATGCTTTTGATTTAAAAAAAAAATAATAATACCAGGATGAGATTTGAACTCGGCATCATCAGCAAAGCAAAGTAAGAAGTTGCCAATGGAGTAGGAATTCAATTTTGACATGGGGGTGCCTCTTTATTTGTATTTCCAAAGACAATCACGCCTTCCTACATTTACGTATCTACGCTATGCTCTATCTCTGGTTCTACTGAACCGTTTTTCTTTTAACAATTATTATTATTATAATTATATTATAAGTCATTCATTACACAATGTCACAACTTTAACCAGTTTTGACGCATCAATTAGTACTTAAAAGCTTTACTTGGAAGGGACAAACTTGTAATTCATATTTTTACTAATTTAAAATCAGCAATCTTGCTAAAATTTAGCAAAGAAAAATGTTCCGTAATTACGCACATTCTAATAATAATAAATAGTATAAGATAGAATAAATAATTTCAAGATAAAAAGAACTTTATATATACTACGTTTTTAAATTTTCAGTTGAATCGTATGTAATGTTGATAATATAATTGTTATTGTTATATAATGTATAATGTTAGTGAAAAAAAAATAGTTCCGAATTAATTTACTTCACATAAATGACAACCATCTAGAGAGCTGATCTTAAACCTATATAAGGACAAATCTTTGTACAACAGATCTTCCCAACACCACATCTAAAGTGTGCCATCGATATATTTGAAATAATATAAATAATATAATCGATATTTCCTGTTTTGCTGTCATTCAATGTTTATCTATAACAAATTTGAGACCCGTCAAAATGAAGATTGCGTAAATATGGGACATGGCAAAACAAATAAAATAACTTGCAGATTTTTTCTGAACTAACTTTCCGTACAGCAAAATTTGCTGAAAACCAATTAAATTCTGCTGAAAAATGTCTAAAAGTATTAAAATAATGCATTGTCATCGTGTTCTGAGCTATGCTAAAAGTTTCAAATGTCTAGCTGTTCGGGAAGTTAGTTAGAAATCGATTGCCAGATTTGTACCGGACAAACAAACATGAAAGCAAGCTAATAAAAACGTAGTAATCAACTAAAACAAACCTGAATTCCATAAAAAATTAGTAATAAATATTAAGTAAAATAATAATAAGTAGTTATATAAACAAAAAATTTTAGAGTCATTACTATATTTGACTATTTCTACAATTTATATATTACAATGTAAAATTATATACTATGTATAGCCTTAACTCCCTCCTCACAACTGTGATAAAAAGGGCGGGTTATAACATACATATGTGTCAAAGCAATAATTTAATATAATGTTATCAGATAAAAAATATATATCCAGATCTATTCTATTCTATTACAAGCTCAGAGATGATCTTTATGCTAAGGTGAGTTGATTTGATTTCGTTTAAATTTCTCCACTTTAGATTTTTTTCTACTGCGGTATATCTCAAATAGGAGGAAAGCTGAAGCTCCTACAAGCCCCATAGCGAGTATGAAGAACGCTCCTTGGGTTTGAACAATGCCCAATTTCTTCGGAGTATGGTGTTTAACTTTAGAGGACTGCGATATTTCAAGAGCTGTTTGTATCATTGGCGAGAGATGAGTGGTGGCCACATCGCCTTCCCAAAGATTTAGTAGTCCTCCACTGAGGCAGCGATGAAGGTACTCATCGAACTTTTCACTGTAAGGTCCTCCTTATAACAAATTATATAAATTTAAATTTAAAGTTTAGATCAGTTTCGAAAATCTATACATTTATAATTAGGCATCACGTGACTCTATCATTGAAGCGAGCGTAATGCAATAAATATTAGATATTAAGAAAATAGTTAATCATGATGAGTTAATAGTTTAAAAGAATGATTGTAATAGAGTGCCGTGTAGTGGGGAGGGGGAAGGTGCATTTCTGCTTTCCTTAATTTACACATTCCGGCCATCTCCATTTCAACTATTATAAAATGTATCACTTCACTCCTCAAAAACTTAAACTTGTATGAAGTTCAAATTTTATATGCCTGCTTCAATTGTACTATAGATGATGTCCATGTAGTCTTATGAAAATCGTTACGTTAGAACGTAAGATATCGGTAAAAACGTTGTTTTCTCTATTTGGAACGATGGGCCCGATTTAATAGATTTTTTCCGTGGTAGGCTGTGAAATAGTAACTTTAGAGCCTAAAAAACATAACTAAAATCCATTTTTTCATTACGTGGACATAAAACATCTTTTCATTATGCACTAATATTTTGTTATTATTATATATTATTGATTATTGATTAATATTTGGGTCATTTTCAAATAAAATGTACCTTTAGGGAAATCAATTTGGCTACTTTACAGAAAATTAAAATAAGCCTTAGACATGAAAATATTGATTATTCTGACACATCAGGGACTTAGGATGACATTTTCATTCAAGAACAGTCAGTTTTTAAATTTATTTACATATATATGACCATATATACATAAAAAATCACATTTTTGTCGTAATGAGTGTTACTATCATAAAAACGGTATTTTTTTAGATTTAGTTTCTCTGTTTTTATGAAACGTTACTAAATTGTATATATGACGTAAATATTCTCTTTCATCCCACCAGAAATATTTTTTAGACCTAAAATATTTGTAATTTTTTAAAAAAAGTAATGAGTGTTACATTTATTATCTTTTAATGTTTCCTCAAAGCTTCAAAAATGTAAAGGATACGTTTTCAGTGCATTGTAATAAAAGTTTTTATTATAAAGAAGGAGAAAAAATAATTTTTCTTTATAAAAAAATAGTTGGACACGGCAACCCATAAGAATTTGTTGTTATTCAAGTAACACTCATTGCATTTTGGTAACACTCATTACACATTTATATATTGGACCTAGAAAAAATTAAATTTTAACACAAAATTTAAATATTAAACTTTCATTTACAATTTTTGTTTACATGCGGCAAATTTATTTTTTGTAAAAACATTAAACTCAATCATTTTTTTTAAGTTTTAAAATATACAGTATTGTAGAACTAACGGAATAGTAACACTCATTACAGGTAACAATCATTACATTTTTAACTTTAAAAAATCTTTCCTCAGAAACTATGTTTCTTAATTAAACCAATTTAATGTGTACTGATTATATTAATTAATAACTACTAAATAATATTAATAACATTAAATAAATGTTGATTACAACTACAAAAAATGATGGTAACACTCATTACAATGAATAAAAATACTCAGCATTTTTTTTTTTTTAGTGAAATATTAATTGTAGAGAAGTATAAAGTGCTATCAATCCAAAAAGTCGTTGATTACTGACTTAAATGTCTTCTTAACATAAACAAACCCTTATCCCTCCTTCTTTCTTTCATACTCACCCTCTAATTCTGCCAACTCTAATCGGTAACACTCATTACAAAACCCTTGGGAAACACATATAAATATGTATATTTGTTTCGTTTTGTACTAAAGTTTTATTTTTTCCTATCCCATTTATATAAACTTGGATATTTTACTGGTTAAAAAAAAATATATAATGAAAAAAAACTTATGAAAAAAATAAATAAATATCACATTACATGTTATCAAAACTACTGTGGGACGTAACACTCATTACAATTTTTAACATCAACATTTTTTGAAGCAAGAAATTTTCACCTTATAAGCCATATAATGACCCTGATTAACACAATAATAGACAGACATCTGATCAATAAACCTAAAGTTTTTTTTATTTTTCATTAATATGAATTTTTTTAGTTACAATAAAATTGTAAAATCTTGGGCCAGAAAAGGTACATTTTATTTGAAAATGACCCATTTAATGTTTTTTCATTGTCTGCAACCACGGAAAAAATAGCATATGCGACACGACTGTGAAGTGTTTTTCTTCACCTTGGCCTTGTAATTGCCGCGGTAAAGAAAAAACTCACTTCACAGCCTAGTAACATAATATACTATTAATGATCTTTATTTAAAAAATGATATACTCATCGATTAGGTAATGATAGAATCTTTTCCAGTCCTGAAATTCCAATTTTACATGTGAACCTGTCGTTTACGCGAGCGTTGCTCGCGAACTCTTAGACTGATAACGCTTTCCAACGGATAACGCTTTCAATGATCCTAGCCTGAGTATTAGTAAAAGGAACATTGTATACCAAATATCAACTAAATCGGTCAACTTTTACTCAAGTTATCGTTATGGACACGTAAACGTTAGAGAGACCAGATCAGACAGACAAAATATTTTGTTGAATGTAAGAAGCTCGCTTACGCTCGCTTCGATGAGCATATATGCATTGCACATATGGACATGTACATTTATAATGAACATGTGCTGATTTACCTTTTCTCAAAACAGTGATAAGGGAAGTGAAATAAAGACCTTCTTTCATTACATGATGTTCAAATATCATATCAGCGCTCAGGTGTTTTTGATACGTTACATGTCCTAAAAGAAAAAAAAATAGTTATCAAGTAAATTTTAAGAATTATAATAACTTATTAAATAAAAGAATAACTTTATATTAAAAGAATATATTCTTTTAAATATATCAAATACCAGCTGCCATGATTTCTAAAGTGAGACCATATTCTCCTTCATTTCCACGCTTCTCCAACTCTGTGCTAGGAAGAATTTCAAATCTATAATTAGAAAAAAAAAATTAAATGCATATGCTAAATATAATATCACAAATATTTAAATTAAAATGAATAACAATTTAAGATTCTTCTATTTAATTTTTAATTTTATATTTAATTTGAAATAATAAAAAACTATTTGGGATAGGAACAATGAATGAATATTTAATTTAATAAATTATCCACAATATTATTTTAAATACGATTAATATTGGTACGTATAATTAAGTGTATTATTACACTATGTTTATTAATTCATTGATGTAACTAATAAGACAAACAAATATATAACATAATATCTGGTGATTAATTTGCTTTTGATTATTATGAAATGTATAGAAGCTTATAGTTGGTAAACAAGTAAGGCGTGTTTCACATAAGTACGTGAGGCGATAATCGGCGGTTTCTGTAAAACTGTTAAGTGTAAAATTTTAATAGTTGCATATTCTTTTTCTACACTTCAAGACCTTTAAATTGATGTATAACATGTCATGGTGACTATAAAAACTTTTTTTAGTCGCCCACCATATAGGCCGCCATATTGGAAATATAAAGTGTGAAAAATCCAAAAAGTGTACAGTGGTCACAAATGCCGAGATGAACCTGTGTGCCGAATTTCATGTTACTATGCTATAGTAGTTTATGAATTGAAACAACGGACGAACACCAACGGACAGACAGACAGAGTAGTTATTTCTTTTTGTACTTCGTAGAGAAACCTAAAATGAATAATTGATTATCTACGATTGATACGAAATATAAACATTGTATCTCTGTTTAGATGCGTAGAAAGTGATTCTTTACGTATTTGCATTCATTGCGCATGCGCGTCTCATAGTTCTGAAGAATTCCTCTTCTTTACCACCCTAGGGCGGTAGAGAAGAGGAATTCTTCAGCATTACGCACGATTAGCGAGTTTGTTTACATTTAACAAAACTAATTTGGTGTTCTTTTATTAAAGTAACTGCTTATATCGAGATTTTAGTGAAAAACAATGAGTGAATCAAGTGACTTTGACGAAAATGTGGAGAATAATAATCCTCCAGAAATAATTAATTCGGCAAAAAATACAAATAAAGAATTAATGCCATCTTTATCAAGAGAGAGATACGAACTTACATACAGCAAGTTTATTTTTTCTGTATTTATTATTTAAATCTAACAATCGTAGATAAAGTACGGTACGCAACTCGTGCGAAAACGGCATTTTGCATTGCTCGTGTGATTTTACTACCCTCGCTGTCGCTCGTGTGATTTTACTACCCTCGCTGTCGCTCGGGTGCCAACTCCACACTCGCATGCATAATGCTAGCGTAATGTACTATTACCTATTTAATAGTACTTAAAAATAATGTAAATACTATAGTCTATAGTAAAAATATTATGGTATGAACTATCATAAAAAATTCTCCAAATGTATAATAAATAATATAATGATACTGACCTAGAAAGTAGATTAACAATTTTAGGATCGAGAGCACCTTCTATCGAATAGACCCAGGCTTCATGATCAGCCGCCCAAGAAATACCGCTATCATGAAACTCTTCTATAGTATCTATTGGTGGGTAATGCCTGAAAAACAAATTAGTTTAGCGTAATTTAAAGGATATGATCTGCTGCAAGTTTTAATTGTCCATATAGGGTTTAGCGTCTGAAGCCAACCCAACAATCTGTAGTGCTTATAAAGCCCAGTGGAGCACCCAGGATTTTTGGGTTCAGGTTGGGTTCACGAGAACGTAAATAAGTATAGAAATCGAGACAGGGTTGAGGGAGTAAGTATACTGTATATTATATTAGCATGTAAAAAATCAGTAAAAAATAAAATGATAAAATAACTATCTTCTATACTATCATCTGTACTTTCTCCAGGTGCATGAATGCAGAATGTAAGTACATAAAAATTAAGAGTTGCTGTCAAAAGGAGCCTAGATTGAATAATAAGAGATTGCGACGTGTACTTATATAAGTTGATATTTGATGACCAGCTTCAGTTGTCTAAATCCTCTTCCATACTGCCGAAACAAACAGAGGAAACGATCAGAACATTGGTCTCTACGTATGCCTTAAGAGGTGCGCAGGCGCAATCAAGACTGGGCATGCGCAGAGACCAATGATCTACTTGTTTCCTCTTTTCGGTTCGGCAGCCTGGACGAGGCTAAATATGTCATCATTAGTTAGTGTCTCAGACAAAAATTGAATAAACTAGAGTTAGATTGAAATATTTAGACCAACTAGTTTTTACAATAGCAGAATGATATATGCTTAAAATAACAATAAGCAGAACAATTGCTTTGTAATCCATTTATATTAAAATAATAAAGCTATTTATAAAATGCGCAATAGATAATTTTAGATTCAATCTTTTGCAAATATTAATATTATAAACAACTTACACTGGTACAGTAAGGTAAGATTCAAGTGCTCCGCAATATAACGTTGTGAAAAGAAGGAATAAAACTTCAAACATAGTGAAGAATGATCTCATTGGTGAATCAGGCTTTATAGGACCACCTGAAGGAGGTTGCAGTACTGACATACCAAGAGACCTCAGTAAGTTTCCTGATAGGCTGTCAAATTCGGTAGCTTTAGCTTCTCCCTTCTCTTCCTCTGCAAACGATAATATAAATCATTAATTATATGGTAATATGCAAAACTATAAGCTATTAATGAACTCTTTATGATCTCTATACCTATACCCATCCAAATAATATTTAAACCATTTTGCTCCTAATCCTAAAAGTTAGGGTTGCCAGATTTCCGAAAGACAAAACTGGGACACTAGTCGGAAAGTGAAAAACCATAATCTTTTCGATTTCTCATTTTAAACCTGTATCTGTATGGAATGGTTTAATCGAAAAAATAATAATATTTTTATAAATTAGAGTAAATTTTCTACTGTTATAAAAAACCAATCATCTCTCTAATGCTAATTCCTTCCAAGTTTCAGCCTTTCGAAAATCGAGTGATTTTTTTCCAAAAGTGTTAATTTTCCAACATAATTGATAAGGACCAACTTATATTAAGTTCGGAAACAAGATTATTTCAAGTCACCGCGGCATGACATTAACCACAACCAACCGCCGGTCTACGGGTCAGCGATTCCAAACGCACCTTAAGTATTGGCTTTTTGGATTGGGTTGTATTAACGTACATCTTAAAAACATCATACATTCTTATTTTTAATAGTAAGTCTACGTTCGTGTAATAATAACAAAATAAATTCTACCATATTTTTTCGCCACTTTATTGATGTAGAATAGTATAAATGCAGCGACAACAATTGCAATAATCTGAGTAGCCCACATCATTCTGCTGAAAGGATGCAGTGGAATCTGCCATTCAGGATAGAGTAGAGGCTTGGGAACCATGCACGTTACTTTAGTGATGGAATAAGCACTACTGTAGTCTAAGTAGGGATACTGATTTGGCCAAAGGTAAATTGCGCATGTGCCGAAATCAGCCTTATCTGTGTAAACATTTCCTAGGATACCTGAAACATCGCAAAGAGGTTAAAAGTGCAAAAGAAAAAAAATTATAATTAGATATAAAATAAGCAAATATAAAAGTTCCTTATCTAATATTTTATAAGTACTCTGAATCAATTTTATAAGGCAGAATAAAGAATCAGCTGCCGACATTTCCATAAAAGGCACTTCTGTTGTAATTTAGCGTCCACTTGGTTCTGACGTTCTTCTATTAGTTTTCAAAACCGTCTTGAAAACTGATTTGGTTTCAAACCAAAAGTGTTTCCATGAGGAGTTTTCAAAACAGTTTTTACAACAATTTTGAAAACTATAAACTCCTAGACTAGATAGATATAGTTAAGTCAGGTTCTAATATCTCTACTTATCTACTGCACATTTCTCAATTCTGTTTGCAGTCAATTCCCGCCCCTAGCGTGGACGTTCAGACTCACTCTAACCATGTCAGGATCTAGTTATTTTTTTTCTTTGAAACTCGATCCAGATACGATCCCAGAATTTAGAGTGTCGTATCTGGATCTAAATCGTATGTAATCCGTATTTAATCTAGGTTTCCATGAACAATTTGGACCCCAGTGGCGCACCCAGGATTTATTCTTGGGAGGGGCACAGATTTAAAAAAATAAAGGGGGGAGGGATGTAATGTGGGCTTAGCATTATCACAGACAATTAACCAGTCTGGTTTTCTTTGTTCTTAAATTTCTTCATATCAAGGGCGGAACCAGCCAATTTTAAAGGTGGCTGGGCTTTCTTTTAGGGGGGCCCGGGGGCCCTCCCCCGGGAAAATTTTTATAGTTTACGTTACTTGAAAACGTCTTTTTAGCCTATTCTAAGAGCATCTAAAATGTTATTATATACAAATAAATTTAAGTTTTTTAAGAACGGGACATGAAGACCGGGGTATTTTATTTAAACAAAATTATATACATACTAATAATATTTTATTATTAAAAGTTGTACATTATATAATAGATTAATGTTTAGAAAAATAAATTGATACACTTTAAAAATATTTTAGTTACGTGAATTAACAAAAAAATAAGGACGCTAAATGTTTTGAGTTCAACAGAAAACAAAAAAATATGTCGGGCTAAACTAGGTATATAATTACTTATTTATTTATTTTGTTCACTATTACTTTATCATGTGCTGCGAAATTGCATACTTAATTTTATGACTTTGGCTTTGGGGGGGGGGGGGACGTCTTTTTAAACGCCAAAAAAAATGTCGGGCTAAACTAGGTATATAATTACTTATTTATTTATTTGTTGTTTTTTTTACTATCCCAACACTATTACTTAAACACGTGCTGCGGAATTGCATACTTAAATTTTAGGTCTAGCTTTGGAGGGGGCACGTGCCCCCCGTGCCCCCCCCCCCCGGGTGCGCCACTGTTGGACCCAAAAACTTTAATCCGTATTTTGGTATTTATTTTGTTGGTAAGAATGACATCCTGTTAAGCTCCATGGGTCCATGGTATATAGTGACATTTTTAAAACAGACCTACTTAACTGAAAACACTGACCAAAGTGCAAATTGTTCAAAGTCTCTACATTTCAACTTATTAATCTCAAAATAAATAAATGCATTACTAAATTACAGAGAAAATGTGTGGAACTAATTTACTTGGTTATGTGGCAAAAATTTAACTGATTATTACCCTATATTTGTTTACCACTTATAAATAATACCTTTGTCTAAATAACTATTAAGACGAAGGTATATTTAGTCCAAAGAACTTGGGGACAAACGAACATCACACTTCTGTGTGTACAGTTGATACTGTCACGTACTAATTAACTATTAAGTCAAGGTAATATTTACACATGTTGAGATAACCAAATAAATAAGTGCTGAAAAGGGTAAAATATAGTAAATTAAATGTTAATTACCATCGCCTGTTTTATTAGGGTAAATGTCTCCCCAAGCATATTCGTCGACAAGTGGAACCAGCGTACAATTATGGATTTGGCAGAAATATTGAATTAATCTAATTTCCATTCCATCCAAGGGTTCCAGCATGCCATAGGGAGGATATTCGAGAATAGCGAAAACCAACTCTGTAATAAATAAAAAACATTAATTCTACTCAAATGTTGTTATATTTCATATATTTTTCACTTTCACTATTTTCTGTTCAAACTTGCTATAACTACAGTCCAGCGTGACTAACATCAATCTAGAATTTTGTGAATAAGTAAATCTTTTAGTGCATTTTAAGAATATGTGGTCGGTTAGTCTGCAGGGCATAGCTTGGCAATAGGCATTTGAAAAAAACAAACAAGTGTAGAGCGGCCATGTCCCATCCTTTATGATGGACAATGTGATTTTCATGATCCTGAGTACAAAATTAGTTAGTAGACCAAAACATCAAATTTATGATAGTTTGTCACTTAATAGACGAGTTAGTCAAATATTACTCATAATCAAAGAGGTCATCTATTAAGTGGCAAACTACCATCAACATGATTTTTGGGTCTACTAACTAAACTTGTATACACAGGATCATGAAACTCACAATGTCCACCAAAAAAGGACGGGACATGGCCGCAACAGCCATTCTTTGTTTATTAAAACTTTTTATTCAACTTGTCCACAGTATTGGCTGCCATCTCGAAAATATTAAGTGTGGAATTTCCAAAAACTATACAGTTGTCACTAATACTCGGATAAATCTGGGTATCGTTTTGTTTTCACCTCTCTGAGCTTTGAACTCACCACCTCAAGGCTATTGAATAAAATCAATAAAATTGAATGAAATCTTACGTTTTCCCTGAAGATCTTTGATTTTATCTGGATACAAATTGATTTCTTGTAAATTAGATTCATTGTAAACAGCAACCGGCAATACTGTACTACTATTGTCCATTCTAGGATCTATGAAGAAATTATTTGTAACAATGTGAACGCTAGCATTGGCCAATCCTTGTGATGAGGCATTATCACCACCACCTAAAAAAAAAAAAAATCACAGTTATACTGTTTCATGCACGTAAAAATGATGATGATGATGTCTACTATATTAGTGTGGCACATAGATTCCTCGCATCTTATCACGCACTTCAATGAGGTTATGCTTTTACAACCACTAATTTATTATTTAATTCACCCCCCCCCCCCCCCCAACATATAAATTTTTTAAAAGATTTCAAATCTATCAAAAGTTTTTGTTGTAAAATGCAAGAGTTCCGTAATGGAAATTCTCAAGGAAATCTCGGAAGCCTTTCACTTCATGATTTCCTGTAAGTGTATGCGGCTACCTTTAAAGTGTACATTAAGCAAAAATTAATAATCATTAAGGGACTATCTGTGGGTGTGGGCTACATTCGACAAACCATCAAATTTCGTTAATATAAACACTTTGTGCCCATGTGAAAGAAAAACTAATGAATTAAAACTTATATAGGACCAACAGTGGGTTAATTATGACCCTTCATCCAATGGGTCCAAAACCATGTTTCACCATCAAGACCTCGACATCTAAGTTCGATTAAAATGTTGGACAGACTGACAGACAGACACGGGACCAAAAAAATGTCCCCTGACGTCTGAAACGGATTTCCTCCAGTAAGCTCGGAAGCAAAATAAAAAGTGCCAGAAAAGAAGGCAGATTTTCAAATGGTCGCCATTTTGTGAAAGAACGGCCACAGAACAAAAAATAACTTCCTCGCGTTTTATTTTGTATAAGTTAGTGATAGTATGCTTTTACAACCTATTATTGTCTAATTTATTCAATTTCCCACCAATTATTTAAACCTGTCAAAATTATTATTATTTTTCACATTGCTTAATGTATCAATTTAGCAAAATTTAAAGAGCACAGACGGTCAACAAAAATCTGGGGCTATCACAAGGCCTCTTTCAACAAACCATCAAAATTTCATATAAATCAGATAAGTACTTTTGAAGATACAGGTGTAAATAAATGTATATTTGTGCGCATGTGGAAGAGGAACAAATGGGCGCATAAGGTTGAAACTTTTATGGGACCAACAATGGGCTAATTAAGACCTACCATTTCTAAATTTCGATAAATAAGACAAGTAGTTTTTAAGATATGTTGGTTCGCAAAACTTGAGCGACAGACAGACACGGATCCAAAAATGTTCCCTGATATCTGTCGGATATACAGGGTGACCGGAAGGTACCAGCCAAACTTCATGGTTAGGTACTATGGTAAAATTGGAACAAAAAATGTCGAGTAAGCATATGCCCATTTCTCAATAGTTCTCGAGATATCGATCTATTTTTTTTTTTTTTATTGTTTCATGAAAAGTTTCAAAAAATGCCTAATACCGCAAAAGCTAAATGAGATAGAGAAATTAGGCTAAGGAACAACTTTAAAGATCATAAAAGAACCTTTCAGAGTCACTCATTTATTTTCCAATTATAAGCTGCTAAGCATCTTTTAAGTCCGGGTACATTTGAAAATTTGATTTTTTAAAAAATCGACCACGAAATTTCTGAGCTCATAAAACACCTTGCAACAAAAAATGTCCTACAAATGTGGGTCAATATTTTACTTGTATTCAAGTTATTAGCATTTTTTTTTTTTTTTTTTTTAATTCTTTCATTTTCTCCATTAATTTCAATTTACGCATAATATTTAAAAAGTAAAGGCGATATAAAGTCTCACAGCGTTAGTGAAAAGATAAGAAGTGTATAATTTAAGAATTTTATTGAAAAACGTCCAAAAATTGTGTTTTTTTTGCGAATATCTCCAAAACGAAGCTTTTTAGGAACCATGTTTATAGGAACTTTTTTATTCAGCGTCAAATTTCCTATTAAAAAACCCGAAGTGTTGTGGTTTCGTTCGGGGAAACCTTTTTTGCATTTGTACAAGAATCGTTTGTGATTTTAACCAAAAGAATTCTCGTCTGGTAACATTCAATCCAACATAATTCAAAAACTAGTCCATTGATCTTAAACTTTAACTATACCATTTGAAAGCTTATGAAATGCAGAAGTTTTTCCTGAAATTGCCACACTTCTAGCATCCCTCAGTTAAGAGTAGAAAGCTCAGGAATTTTGTGGTCGATTTTTTAAAAAATCAAATTTTCAAATGTACCCGGACTTAAAAGATGCTTAGCAGCTTATAATTGGAAAATAAATGAGTGACTCTGAAAGGTTTTTTTATGATCTTTAAAGTTGTTCCTTAGCCTAATTTCTCTATCTCATTTAGTTTTTGAGATATTAGGCATTTTTTGAAACTTTTCGTGAAACACTTAAGAAAAAGAAATAAATCGATATCTCGAGAACTATTGAGAAATGGGCATATGCTTACTCGACATATTTTGTTCCAATTTTACCATAGTACCTAACCATGAAGTTTGGCTGGTTAACTTCCGGTCACCCTGTATAACGGATTTCTGTCTTGGACTTTTTGAAATCGGAGACATAAAAATGTTTCATTTTTCAGAACGATCTCATGGCTTATGGCTTCCGTTACCTTTGGTAGGCCCGGAAGCAAAATTTCCTGGAGTTGTATTATTAACTGTTTAAGGATGGCGTTTTATATGTGTGGGCTACAATAAAATAAGTCAGGACCCTTTTTATACGGAAAATAAAATCAATTAATAAATGTAAAACAGAAATGTTTTTCATCAGAATTCGAAATTAAACGACTAATCTTTAATATGTAAAAGGACAAATCTCTGTACAAAGGATCTCGCCAAAACCGAATCCAAACCGTGCCATCGATATGTGGGGACACATGTCGATACACGGGGGTGTAGGGGACGGTGAGAGAAGAAAAATGAGCCCAAGATCGAGGGGGTTGTTAAGGTGTTTGCTCTCAGAGGTGGTTAGAGGTGGTTAGAGGTGGTTAGAGGTGGTTAGAGGTGGTTAGAGGTTGTTAGAGGAGGTTAGAGGTGGTTAGAGGAGGTTAGAGGTGGTTAGAGGTGGTTAAAGGCGGTTAGAGGGGTTTTAGAGGTGGTTAGAGGAGGTTAGAAGTGGTTAGAGGTGGTTAGAGGATCTTAAAATAAAAGAAATATATTTTTATTTTAACCACCTTCATTTATAATCTGAACAGCTAATATATCTGGCAGATAGTTGGCTTGTGGCATGCTGTATATCCTCTCAGCATATTCGCCAAATTTTGATGGTAGAACTAATAATCTAGGATAATTTCTATGGATAGAAATCATCCTTACTTCTTCCCAAAGATCTAAAAAATCTTCAGCGAAACTGCTACTCAATATAATCCTGAATCAGAAATAAAAATAATATAAGTATAACAATTAAAAATAAACGTAACAATTTTTATTATATAATACATATTTATGAATATCTTATACAGTCCAGGAAATGAAGGATTTGAAAAAAACATAAACCACAAACTCTCCATCTTCCTACTTCATGAAAATTAATAAAAAATGTCCATAAACTGTATAAATGTAAAATAAAATGTTTGTATGGACTGTTGTTATGAATATACGAGTGTCAAATGTGTCACTGTTTCTCCTAGCAGAAGATTTTGCAAATATATTAATTTTTTAAGAGATATTATCTCGGTAATTATTACATCGGCAACAATCATGTTTAAATTTTTTCTTGGGAATTTGATATTCTTTAATTTCTTCTTTGAGTAGATAATATATTTTTTTAAAAAACCTGCTAGTTTTCGAGATATTTATAAATACCAAAAAAGGAGCAAAAAACTAATATGGCGGCGGAAGCTCACCCCACAACACAGGGTACTTCTAGTATGTTTAACAGTAGCACCTTCTCAAAATATATACCAAAGATTTTTAAATGGTCGCCATGTTGTGAATAAACAACCACAAAATGTGTTGTTTTTTTTATATCCCTTTTTCAGGCCTTTGTTTATTGCGTTAATAGAATAGAAGTACTACGTACTACACTTAAAATTTATTAACTGCAATTTTATTTATTTGTATTTAGACAAAACTTTCTATCAAATTTAAACTGTTTAAAAATCTACAATATAATCATGAATGTATAAAACAAAATAATTACTTTTGATTTAAATATAAAATAAAAAGTAAAATAATATGTAAATTGACTAAAGAGGTACCCGTTATGGCATTTCTTTAGATTGTTACTCCCCTTATAAAAAAAGAAAAAACAAAGGGAGTAACAATCTAAAGAAGAAGTGTGGAATGTTCTTCTTTAGACTGTTACTCCCCTTATAAAAAGAAAAAACAAAGGGAGCAACAATCTAAAGAAGAAGTGTGGAATGTTCTTCTTTAGACTGTTACTCCCCTTATAAAACGGAAGTATGATATCCTGTCCCAAAGTATATTGGACTAAACATCCCTTTGTCTTATTAATTATTTATTCAGTCATTTATATTCTAAAAATAACATAGGACATAGGAGAGTAACAATCTAAAGAAGTACATAGGTCTAAGAAGTACATGTGTATATAAAGAAGTACCTTTATTATAATTTGTATCTAAAGATATGGATCTTTCAGAGTAGTAAGAAACAATAAGTGCTTTTCATTGGGCAATGTTTTGGCCTATTGCAGGCCATTTTCAAGCCTAAAATTAATTAATTTATTTAAATAAGATTCAACTACAATTTACAAAACATAAATTGATGACTCACGAATTCTGACGTAACATTTTCACAGCGAGATGATGCAACTTCAATGGACACTCAAAACAAAAGACCTAGATCACTAATAAATAGGCAAAATAATTATTAATAATTACCCTCTACAGTGGTGTGACCATGCCTCCAATAAAAATTCACGAGTTGAATTCTCACCATAGTAACTTGATTCCATATTTATATCCATGGTCATAACAGCTAATCTTTTAGTGGCCATGTCTAATTTAGGTGACCACTCCATATCAGCTTCTTGTATCCACAGAATACATCTGTATCCAACCATTTCAGTTTCTAATGCTTTCAAAACAATTCTACTCATTATAGCTTTCAAATTGCTATTAGGCTCTTCTTTAAATGCTTGGGAATAAATATTATTAGCTGTATATGCATTATCAGTCATAGAATTCTGAGTTTGAGCACTGCTACAGCGAAAGATTATAAAATAGTATACAATGATTTGTATTATAAATATTTTCCAGTTGTTCATGACTTAATTACACAAGATTAAAAACAATTGATCAAAAATAATAATAAAATAATAAATTTTACGTTATAATAAAATATAATCAAATGAAAAAATACCAAAAGCAATAATATATACATATATATCTGTATAAAGTTACAATAAAACTAGGATAAGGTTAAGATATGTATATGTAATTTAATAATAATGTAAGATTTTATAATATATTAGATAATATATTTTGTTTTTTTATAAAAATATATAAACTAAATTTAATGTGATTAATTAAATTTTACACTTTCAATGTATCTGTATACATTTATATATATTGTTAATTTATGTTGTTTGTATTATTATGACATTTTATAAAATTCTTAACATTAGAATTCCACAAAATATAATCCGTGATATAATAAGCAAGACCAACTAGCAAATAGGCAAACCAACATATAAAAATGAAATTTATGAATAAATAATTTAGCTTTTATTTTTTAAGGAGACATTTAGTATTTTTAAAGAATTTCTCACTAATATTGCTACGCAAATATTTACATTTTTACAAATTGTTTTATACTATTTGAACAACTTAACCTCTTTCATCTACGTAATGATCTATGCTGTTTATTTTATTTTTTTAAATTACAAAACGCACGCAATAGCATTGTTTAAAATAGAAATAGATTAAACGATTACAATTTTTACCTTGTATTTGAGCAGTAATAAAGCCGGATACTTTCATACAGAAAAATATTTATACAGGGTGTCCCAAAAAAACACGGGCGTCGTCGCCGGGGGGGCAGGGAGGACGCGTCCCCCCAATGTTCGAGTTGGAATAAAGAATTTAACCTAAAAAGGTTTAATATATCTAACTTGTTTTTGAAGCGAGCGTAGCGAGCTTATCCTACATTCAACGAAATATGCTCCGTGTCTGTCTGTCTGTTTGTCAGTAACGTTCACGCGTGTGACGATAACTTGAGTAAAAGTTGACCGATTTAGTTGAAATTTGGTATACATGTTCCTCTTACTAATACTCAGGCTAAGTTCGTTGGACAGCGTGATCCGTCCAAGAGTTCGCGCGCAACGCTCGCGTAAACGAGAGGTACAAAAATTAAATTTGAATTTCAGAACATTTTTTTCAAATAACATTTTTTACTAAAACCAACAGCGACACCGCTATGACTTAATAAAGATCGCTAAAACTATTAAAGCGGACCTAAACGTTTATAATAGAGAAAACAACCTTTTTACCGATATCTTACGTTCTAACGTAACGCTTTTAATAAAACTTCATATACACCATCTAATGCACAATTGAAACAGGTATGCAAAATTTCAACTTGATACAAGCAAAATTCTTTGCGTAGTGACGAGATACATTTATAATAATTGTTTAAAAGCTACCGCGGGTGGTGAAGATTGTTATAGTCGTATAGTGTATAGGTTTGTTTAGGAAGTAAAGCTTTGTACCGAGTACCCCCACTCTTCCCTACACTACCCTCGTCCACTTATCTTCAACTATGACATTCATCATGATTAATAAATTTCAATATTCAGTATTTCATTGCAGTACGCTCGCTTCAATGATAGAGCCACGCGATGCCTAGTTTAAAAAAGTTTAAAATATCTAACCCGTTTTTACTTTTCTACATAATTGAAGCGAGCGTAGCGAGCTTCCTACATTCAACGAAATATGCTCCGTGTCTGTCTGTCTGTCTGTCTGCCAGTAACGTTCACGCGTGTGACAATAACTTGAGTAAAAGTTGACCGATTTAGTTGAAATTTGGTATACATGTTCCTCTTACTAATACTCAGGCTAAGTTCGTTGGACAGCGTGATCCGTCCAAGAGTTCGCGCGCAACGCTCGCGTAAACGAGAGGTACAAAAATTAAATTTGGAATTTCAGGACGGGAAAAGATTCTATCGTCATCTATTCGATGAGACGAACATTTTTTTCAAATAACATTTTTTACTAAAACCAACAGCGACACCACTATGACTTAATAAAGATCGCTAAAACTATTAAAGCGGACCTAAACGTTTATAATAGAGAAAACAACCTTTTTACCGATATCTTTCGTTCTAACGAAACGATTTTAATAAAACTTCATATACACCATCTAATGCACAATTGAAACAGGTATGCAAAATTTCAACTTGATACAAGCAAAATTCTTTGCGTAGTGACGAGATACATTTATAATAATTGTTTAAAAGCTACCGCGGGTGGTGAAGATTGTTATAGTCGTATAGTGTATGGTTTGTTTAGGAAGTAAAGCTTTGTACCGAGTACCCCCACTCTTCCCTACACTACCCTCTTCCGCTTATCTTCAACTATGATATTCATCATGATTAATAAATTTCAATATTCAGTATTTCATTGCAATACGCTCGCTTCAATGATAGAGCCACGCGATGCCTAGTAATAAATATGTTGAAATATATTGAAAAATAGATAATCGTGAATCATGATGAGTTGATAGATATAGGGTATGATTGTAGTACAGCGGCTCTTAGTAAGGGAACCACCCCGCATTCTTACTATTCCTCTAACCACACATATTTCCTTTTCAATTATTGTAACATGTATCTCTTTGCTACAAAAAAACTACTGCATGTATCAAATTGAAATTTTGCATGCCTGTTATAATTGTGCATTAGATGGTGTATATGAAGTTTTGTTAAAATCGTTACGTTAGAACGTAAGATATCGGTAAAAAGGTTGTTTTCTCTATTATAAACGTTTAGGCGCGCTTTAATAGTTTTAGCGATCTTTATTAATTCATAGCGGTGTCGACGTTGGTTTTCTAAACAATGTTATTTGAAAAAAATGTTCGTCTCATCGAATAGATTATGATAGAATCTTTTCCCGTCCTGAAATTCCAATTTAATTTTTGAACCTCTCGTTTACGCGAGCGTTGCGCGCGAACTCTTGGACGGATCACGCTGTCCAACGAACTTAGCCTGAGTATTAGTAAGAGGAACATGTATACCAAATTTCAACTAAATCGGTCAAATTTTACTCAAGTTATCGTCACACGCGTAAACAGACAGACTGTGACAGACAGACAGACAGACAGACAAGATGCATAGTTTGTTAAATGTAAGAAGCTCGCTTGCGCTCGCTTCAACTAATGCTGAGATGAGATGACATATCCTGATTTAGAGTCAGATTAATGTTGTAGACGTTAGAAACACAAATTTCTCTTTCCAGTAATTCGTGTTTTTGTTGGGAAGAGGTGGATGGGAGAACTGATATAATAAAAATATTTTCATTGAACTAAAAGTAATAAGTGTTTTATTGCCACCGTTACTAATTTTGCTGAAAAATATAATTATACAAAAATTATTCTAATATTTACAAATTTTATTTATTTATTAATCGTTACATTTTATTTCCAGGTTTGAAATTTAGTAGTAGTATGGACCACTTTGATCTGGAAGGACGTAACTTTCTTGACGGTCAGTGATTCCTCCAATGCCACCTGCTGCTGGTGGCTTTGGCTTAAGCATAGGATTAGGCATAGGATCTGAAGGGCCTTGATTACCTAATTTCTCAGCAACCTTGAGAATATTTTCACTGATAGCGTCACCACTGGAAACACCTGTCGTTTCTTTAGTAGTCTTGTACCTAATAAAGTAAACTTCAGGTTTACTTGGCTTGGTCGATGTTGAACTTGTTAAAGTGATATTTTGAGTGTCATCTGGCCTTTTTACAAGTACGTAGATAAGAGTTTTCTCTTGGTTCTGAGCCTGAGTTTGTATCTGCTGTACTGAAGATGTCGACTGAGTCGGTGTTTTGATGAAAATGATTTTATAATGCTTCTGTGGAGCAGACGTCACTTTTATTTCCTGCTGCTGTTGCAATTCCAACTCAGGAGGTGCGACGTGAACATAAATATGTTTGTGTATAAGCCCTCCTTGATTTACTCCGAATGTTGTCGGCCCACCTGTTGTTACTTGGCTTCCAGTACTTACAGTGCCACTAATCCCTTGTCCTCCAGTGTAAAATCCACCAACGTTGCTTGTTCCCCCAATTCCTTCTGATACTCCATAGTGATTTGGCAGATTATTATAACTGGAGATAGTTGGATTGTAGAAATACCCACCTTCTTGTCTGGCTGTTGTTACAGTAATCAGTACCGCTGCTAACTCCAATACCAAAAACAAAAAAAAACAAAAAAACACATTTAAATTCTATAGTAAGTTTTAATCCACTGTATTCACCAAGTAAAGGCTTGAGATGTCAATAATTTATATCTTATATAATTCCTTAAATATATTTAAGGAGAGAGCGTTATTTGCAGTATTTTATGTCATCAAACATTTTTTGTTTTCTATATTTGATATGAATTGTCACAGATTTGTCTTATCCATTTAACATATGTAATCCAATTTACTTTAGAATAAAGTAGACGTGTCATTTAAGTAGCGTGGGCGGTTGAAATTAATCTGGGGTCATCTGCCGGCTACTTTCACCAAACCATCCTAATTTATTTTTTTTTAAAATCAGATAAGTGTGATTTTGATGATATAGTTGTAAATAAATGTATGTTTCTGTATTTCCAATAAGAATTTAAGTTAATAAAAAAAAACCACATATGGTGTCGCGGGACACCCGGTAGGAACGAAGTTCCTTACCGCTTTTCATTAAATATAAATTATAAAATACCACTGCTAAGTTTTACGATACTAAGTACTTATAAATGGCGGAGTTAGAAAAGAGATAAAATTAAAAATAACTAACTACTTGTACTTAGCAGAGTTAAGACAAAATTAAAAGAAAAGCATTGATTTATCATTAAAGCGAGCGTCTTGCAATAAATAATGTATTGTATATTGAGAAAAAATCATGATGAGTTTATAGTTAGAATAGATGCTTGTAGTGACGGACTGTTCCCTCAGACTCCGCCAGCATATTACTTACTCCATTTAAGTATCTTTTGGCATATATATCTTTTATCTACGATTGATACGAAATATAAACATTATATCTCTGTTTAGATGCGTAGAAAGTGATTATTTACGTACTTGTATTCATTGCGCATGCGCGTCTCATAGTTCTGAAGAATTCCTCTTCTTTACCACGCTAGCGCGGAAAAGAAGAGGAATTCTTCAGCTTTACGCACGATTAGCGAGTTTGTTTACATTTAACAAAACTAATTTGCAATTCTTTTTTTAAAGTAACTGTTTATATCGAGTTTTTAGTGAAAAACAATGAATGAACCAAGTGGCTTTGACGAAAATGTAGAGAATAATACTCCTCCAGAAATAATTAATTCGGCAAAAATCACAAGTCAAGATTAATGCCATCTTTATCAAGAGAAGAGATACGAACTTACATACAGCAAGTTTATTTTTTTCTGTATTTATTATTTAAATCTAACAATCGTAGATAAAGTACGGTACGCAACTCGTGCGAAAACGGCATTTTGCATTGCTCATATGGTTTTACTACCCTCGCTGTCGCTCTGGTGCAAACTCCACACTCGCATGCAAAATGCTACTTTCCGCACTCGACGCGTAATGTACTATTCCCTACTCAAATACGTCTGCTTGTATCAGGTTGAAATTTTACATGCCTGTTTCAATTGCTTTATACGATTTGTTAGAAGTTTTATTAAAATCGTTACTTTAGAACCTAAGATATCGGTAAAAACGTTTCCTTTATATTAAACGTTAGGTCCACTTTAATAAATTTAGCGATCTTTATCACTTCATAGCAGTAACGGTGTTCGTTTTACTAAAAAAATTGATTTTAAATAAATATTTGTCTCATTAAATAGAAGGAGTTAAAAATGTTTCCCGTCCTAAAATTCCAATTTTAAATTTGAAGTTTACGTTTAAGCGAGCGTTGAGCGTGAACGCCTGGGCGGATAATGTTGTCCAACGAACTCATCCTGGGCATTGGTAGAATCAACATGTTTACCAAATTTCAACTCACTCGGTCATCTTTTACTCAAGTTATCGTTATTGCCATCAGTAGATTTCGTGACGCTTGGTTTTGTGACGGTGATTTTGGGACAGTGATTTTGTGACGGTTATTTTGTGACAGTGATTTTGTGACGGTCGTTTTTTTCCGATTCACTCTCGGACTCCAGAACGTGCTATAAGGAACGTCGTTCCAAAAACAAATCCTATAATAAGTACGATTTTGTTTGTTTGTGCCTGTCGTCTGCAGTTTAAACGAAAGAAGGCTAAAAAAAATACTTAATAGTATAATTATATATTCTAATATGCTATATTCAATATAACAACATTAAATTATTGTTATAAAAAAAATTTATTTAAGGTAAATAAATGTGTATGCCAATTGTAAGGTCAATACAGCAGATGAGCGATAGAGTAACCCCGTGTTTTCCCGTGTTAAAATTAATTGTTGTCATGTACGTTTTTGTCATATTTTCATTTAGGAGAGGGGTAAAAAAGAAAATGTCAACGTATAGTAGAAAAGTCAACGGATGTTTGTGTGTGTGTGTGTTCATTATTCAAATCTACAGTTTTAGTCCGATTTCGATGAAAATTTGCACACTTGACCTTCAAAGCAAGGGGAAGATCACTGTCTACATGAATTTCCGAAATTTAAATTTTGGTACATAGAGGTACAGGGTACAGATGTCAAAGTAATGAAAACACTTCACGATGCATACCGTTGAAAAGCTCTTTAAGAGTACAGTAATTGTTGTTATGTAAATTTAGGGGGGTAAAATGGAAAAATATATCTATATCTATGTATACCAAACTAATAATTGTTGTGACTGTACATTGTACATATATCCGATTGGGCTCAAATTTTGTATTTCCTCTGAATGAGTAGTCCTGACAATGAATTTAAGTTTAGGAAATATCATATCTGTTTGTCTGTGATTTAATCACGTCCAAATGGCTGAATAGATTTTGGAGGTTCTTCGGTACAATGTTAAGCTCAATTCTGCGGGTGATATAGGCTATAAGACGTTTTGGTAGCTTTATATGGGGCAGAGAACGGGGCTTCTAAATAAATATCAAAATTCTAATTTCATTTTTATAAAAAATTTATTCAACCAAAATTGCATAAGAAACTACTGAAAATATTTTATCTTTTGTGGAAATTTCTGTAGGAAAAACTGTTAAAGAAATTACTATTCAATCGCTGTCAAAATATATTTAGATTTAATTTTAGATATTAAGACAATAGTTAATAAAATAGAAGGAAAATACCACTGCTTTTCCTTTTTAAATTTTTTTAGAATTTTTCTTCAGTAGTCGGAATCAATTACTAATTTGGGATACTAGCAAATTATCTTATCAAAGCGGAGGGGGTAAAGAAATAAGGGGGATTGATAGAATCTAGATATTCTCGCTTTGTAAAATAATTTAAATGTTTCTTGATGGTAGTTTATAAATCCATTAAATTGAAAATAAAACACCCCGTAGCGAAGCACGGGTATTCAGCTAGTATATATATATATATATATATATATATATATATATATATATATATATATATATATATATATATATATATATATATATATAGCTATGAAGTTGGTTCACGTTCACGAACGTTCACTCGCAAAGCAGAGCCGAGGGAGTTAATTATCGCGAGGGTGCAAGTGATTTTTACTCCCGAGGTACGTACATGATTTTACCTCCAGAGGGAAAACAAAAATATGGAAATATTTTAATTATAAATTATTTTATTCAACAAAAAATACATATGACGTTAAAATTAAACTATAGATAGTACTTATTTGAATTTCAATGCTAAAATAAAATGGGAGAATCAGCTGGAAGCTGAGTCGTGTATTGAATGGTGACAACTGATGTAGTTACATCTGAATTAGTTTATCTACATTTAGAAATTATGATTTCTCTTTTATGTTTGTTTTTTTACTGATGAATCACTATGGCAATCGTTGTGGAAGTTACATGACTTGTGAGAAGATGACATTATAAATTTAGACATTAAACAAAATTTAGTAAATGGAATTTGTATTAGTAGCAACCTTATTTACTTGTGATTTATCTAAGGCAACACTGGAGGGAATGATGAAAGTTCATGATTCCCTTATTTTTCATTACTCCCTGTTTAACCCGACCGGTTGCAATGAGTAACTTTCCTCCCTGTAAACTAGGGAGGAATAGTTATTTACGCACCAAGGGAGGAAACAAAGTCATTACACCCTGAGCGTTTTGGTTGGTTCCTGAGGCGTAGCCGAGGGAACCATACTGTCTAAATCCCGAGGCGTAGCCGAGGAAGTTAATTATAGCGAGGGTACTATGACTTTTTGCTCCCGTGGTACGTACAAGATTTTTCCTCTAGAAGGGAGAAAATCAACACAAATAAAACCTATGATTTCGATTTATCTATTTATTTAGGTATTAATAACTAAATTTACAAATTTTTGTTCCTTTAATTTTAAAAATGACTTTTAAAAGCAAAAGAAAACGTTTTATAATATCTTGTAGTAAAAAAAATAATATAAATTAAATGGGCAATTCATCAATTCCAACGATGTTTTATTTGATTTCTGATTTCTATAATCACTTTCTATAATTATGTAACTATAATAATAATTAAAATGTTTAATAATACTACAAAATGACTAAATGAATAATATTTAATTTATTTGGGGTTAACCCTAAAATACGAGAAATCAAAAACATAAATATAACCTGATTAGACGTAACCTACCTTTTTGTATAAGTCTTGTTTAAACTCAATTATGAAGTCATAAGACATCACGGCAATCAAAAGTACGTTTTATTTAAACTCTCCAATATTTAAAAAAACAAAACTGTTAAGCAGTCGAATCATTCAGTTAAAAAGAAACTGCTACTAGTTTCAAAACAGGCAACACTGATTTTTAAACAATAATAAGTTGGCTCTACTGTTACTTTCCCAGGGCCGGCGCAAGGGCCATGCGAGACATGCGGCCGCATGTGGCGCCGCCTAGGACGAGGCGCCGGCGAAGCCGGCAGATTCCTTATACATTTTTTGTTTAGCAATCTTTTGCAAGTAGCTTAAACTAAAAATTTAAAAAAAGTGAAATGAATAAATATTATATTATATTTATTATAATATTATATTAAATTAAAATAACGGGAAGCAGTAAGAAATAATTGCAGCAGAAATATTAGTATGAACTGTAGACGGAACCGCAAAAACATTCTGTTGTTTTTGAGTTTTAAAAAATAAATAAATCGGAGGGTGTGTTGTAAGGGAGATAAGAGGGATGAAAATGCAGATATGGAAATGAGTGAGAGAGTAGAAGTTGAGAAATAAGTGAGAAGGTAATAGAACAGTAGGACTTCTACTGGATAGAAAGTGATAAAAACACTAGTCTAAAGAGTAGTCTAAAGACACTAGGGGACACCTGGCATTCTTATCTACCTTAGATAATCATCTAAAGATAAGATTAAATCAAAGCTTATTAAAATCTTTTTTACATACTATATTTTTAATTTTTTGTCAGTTTTATTTAATTAGCCCTCCCGCTCGTTAATGTCGTAAAATCTCTATTCTATTCTTTAACTTTTTTCTATTTTTCGTAAATTTTTTTAAGTGGTACATATTTAATTTTATTTTCGTATTACACACAGAAAGTGAGTATTTCAGAAGTGACTCAGCAAAAAGTGTCCTGTGTCCTAACCTTATAGTACAGTGTTAATAAGTGCAATAGAGATGTACTCCAGTTCCAGTGTTAACCAGTGCAATATATACACTGATACACACCAACTGTCAGCTCTTTCTGTCTGTCTGTCTGGTTAACATGTTGGGAAAAAAGAAACCTTCGGGTATGTTTTATAGGAAATGTGAAGCAGAAATAGAAAGAGAAGACCGAAAGCAGGCCAAAGCAGAACTGGCAGAACCTGGAAAAAACCTGGGAATCAATCCAGAATTCAGTGATGAATTTGTGGTAAGGCAAAGAATGAGAAAACCAAAATATTTTTACAAGGGTAGAGATGAACCTTTGAAGTCTGGGAAGGAATCATTTAAAGTGAATTTTTTTTTGTCATCCTCGACACTGCTATAAATTCTATGACAGAGTTGAACACATGGAAAACCACAGCAAGCATTTCAAATTTCCCTATGATATTAAAGAATTAGAGCAATGTGAAAAAGATTTCGATTGAAAATATTTGGATAAATATGTTTTAAGACCACTTCAGTTGGTACCACTAAATAGAAAAACTCATAAAGTTTTGTTTACATTGGTTTGGGTTCGTATCAGCTGTTTGTTAAGTCAATTGTTGTCAGTGCTTTGTAATTGTTGGCAAAATTTAAAGACAGGAAAACATTTTGTGTTTGTGTGCTGGATTACCACATTAACTATTAGTGTGCAACGTCACTTTAGAAGAACCTCCTAGCATTCACGCTATTCGCATGAGATACTTAAATTTTAAGATAAATTGCTGCATTTGTAAAAAGAAATCAACTGGAAGTGAGTGTCAGAGCTTGACTACAAGTTTGACGTCGTGTCACAAGGGCCTCACTTATCGAACATTTATAATTCTCAATACCTGTGATAAAACTTTTTGAGTTTTCCTTAAAATGTAACCATTTCATATCTTTGTGTGATAATAAAACTACATTTACGTACGCTTGAAATCATGAACATCATTAGTAATAAACGTAATGTACTATTATTACTAGCTGCTTGTATCAGGAAAATTTTACATGCCAGTTTCAATATTACTTTAGACAATGCGTATAAAGTTTTATTAAAATCGTTACGTTAGAACGTAAGATATCGGTAAAAATGTTGTTTTCTCTATTTCAAAGTTTAGGTCAGCTTTAAATATTTAGCCATCTTTAACACTTTATAGCGGTGGCGGGGTTTTTTGTCTCATTGAATAGATAAAGTTAAAAAAATTCCCGTCCTAAAATTCCGATTTTACAACTGCATAAATCAGTTTGTTTATGTAATCCCCAATTCTTAAGTTATTATAAAATAGTTTTGAAAATATTTTGTTGACTTATTTCTGTAACCTCATGTTTGTTGCGCAGGACAAATTTACTTTGTTAAAAAGAAAAAAATTGTGATATATATAAATTTATATATATAAATTTTTATATATATATATATATATATATATATATATATATATATATATATATATGTGTGTGTGTGTGTGTGAGGTTTATGTTTTAAAATTTATTGATATACATATTGGCGCCAAATCTAGATTTCGCATGTCCCAAAAAAAACCCTTGAACCGGCCCTGTACTTTCCACCACGATTTTACTTTCCGCCACTGGCTTCCGCCACTTTAGGCTGTAATGGGATCATTTCCTCCCTATAAACTAGGGTGGAAAGTTAATGTTTTCTCCCTTCTGGATGAAAAGTTCATTTTTCCCCCCTGCTGGAGGAGTATTACACACCAGCTTTAGTTTCTCATAGTTAACACAAATAATAAATTAATAAATAGTGAATGAATACACCACTCACATTAATCGAACCAACTAGATTTTTATTAATTTTGTATTTCCACCATACATTTTCTTTTTTTTACATTTTAGGTGAGGGCCCTCAGTAGTTGTCGTTGCAACTAGAGCGAAAGTCCATCTCAAGAATTACTTTCTATTATTTTTCTTTGAGTTAATAATAAAAATTAACATTGGAGTAAGTATTAACAGATACAATAAATTAACAGATGAATAAATAATTTTAGATTAAATAAATTGACAGTAAAAATTAAATAAATTAACAAATTAAATAAATTATCAATATAAATAAATTAACAAATTAAATAAATTATAAAATCAAATAAATTAACAAATTAAATAAATTATCAAATTAAGTGAATAAGCGAATTCACTCTTAATAAATTAAGGAAATTGAATAAAATTAAACAAATTTACAATAAAGTAACAAATTACAAGTGGTGTAAGAATTAGTATAATATAATTTATACAATATTATGATAACTATAATAGTTATTTGATAATCCTCATGTTGACATTTTATTCTAGTCTGTTTCATTTATTTTATAATTACAGGTTTTAATATTAGATATTATTTTTAGTTTTGCAGGTAGCTGATTATAATAAACGGGTGCAAGGTATAATGCATGTCTTTGTTTTTCGCTGTGTTACACTGTGGAACTTGTACTGTTAGTTGTGACTGTGACCTAGAAGAATATGTGTGTGAAGTTATATTTATATTTTTATCTACGATTGATACGAAATATAAACATAATATCTTTGTTTAGATGCGTAGAAAGTGATTATTTACGTACTTGTATTCATTGCGCATGCGCGTCTCATAGTTCTGAATCATTCCTCTTCTTTACCGCACTAGTGCGGTAAAGAAGAGGAATTCTTCAGCTTTACGCACGATTAGTGAGTTTGTTTACATTTAACAAAACTAATTTGGTTTTCTTTTATTAAAGTAACTGTTTATATCGAGTTTTTAGTGAAAAACAATGAGTGAATCAAGTGACTTTGACGAAAATGTGGAGAATAATTATCCTCCAGAAATAATTAATTCGGCAAAAAATACAACTAATGAATTAATGCCATCTTTATCAAGAGAGAGATACGAACTTACATACAGCAAGTTTATTTGTTTCTGTATTTATTATTTAAATCTAACAATCGTAGATAAAGTACGGTACGCAACTAGTGCGAAAACGGCATTTTGCATTGCTCGTGTGGTTTTACCACCCTCGCTATCGCTCGGGTGCAAACTCCACACTCGCATGCAAAATGCTACTTTCCGCACTCGACGCGTAATATACTATTAAGTTTTTTGAAAAATTGTATTAATACTGCTTTTTTAAAGAGGGATTGTCATGTCCAGTGGCGGAACTTACACTCCCGCAGATCCGCAATGGGGGGGGGGGGGGTCGCGGATTTCAGGGGCCCGCAGAGTGCCCGGCGAGACGGAGGCCTAAACTTTGGTAATTAACTTACGCCTATAAAAAAAATAATTTGATTTTACTGACTTCTGTTCTATCAGCCTTAGGAAAAACACTGAGACAACCTGTTACAAACCATAACAGAAATATGTAGAGGGGCTATGAAAACAGAGATATAGAAATTGACATCAATTAGGCAGTTGGCAAATCTTTTGTTTTTATACAACTACTCAATAGCATCTACTTCCCGGACTCGGACTTGTGCACATTTTTTCTACTTTTTTGACTTTGCCAGTAACAGTTGCGAGTGCAGAGCGGTCCTTTTCCACATTGAAGCTGATAAAAAACTACTTGCAAAGTACTACTCAAAAAGCTAGAAGGCAGAAGAGAGTGAAACAGTAAAATAAAACCCAGTCTTGCATCATGGCTTAATAAGCGAATTATTAAATAAATCTGCGTATTATTCAGTGGCGGATTTACGGGGGGGGGGGGGCTTCCGGGCTGAAGCCCCCCCCCCCCAAAAAAAAAAAATACTGGAAATTGAAAAGTATATCTGGCTGAATCCTAGTAAATAAGCATATAATATCGGGCTAAAATTTATGTATATTTTGAAAGAAAATTTAGAGCCCTGCTAAGATTTCGTGTAGACCCAGGTGATAAAACATTACACCACCTTAAAACAGCTCCTAAAAATGCAACTTTTATGAGCAAGACAACCCAAAACGACATAGTTGCGGTTCGTTAATTGTGGATGAAATCGTCAAAGAAGTTAGACTTTCAAAGTATTATTCCTTAATAATTATTGCTGATGAAACAAGAGACACCAGTTCTGTTGAACAACTCACAATATGCAAGATTTCTTAACTTGGAGTCTTGCAAAATAAAAAAAAAGAGATATTTGTTGGCATTGTAGAGGCCACAGAAACAACTGGAGAAAAACTAATTCTTTAAAAAATTGAAGAACTTGGCTTAGATTTAAATTTTTTGAGAGGCCAGGCTTATGACGAAGGTTCTAATATGGCAGGAAAATTTAAAAGAGTTCAGGCTCGTATTCTAGAATTAAACCTTTTTAGCCATATATATATATATGTGTTCATTGTGTTTCACATCAATTAAATCTAGCTCTTACACATGCAAGTAATGAGCCTATGATCAGAAATGCTGTAGGAACAGTATCCGAAGCAATCAATTTTGCTAAAGGTTCTTCAAAAAGAGTAGGTACTTCTTTTGAAAAACATCATTAAAGAGCATGACCCGGATGTGATGAGTCAAAAACTGACAACCCTTTGTGAAATTCGCTTCATTGAAAGGCATGTTGCTTTAACTTTTTTTTGTATGTGTTTGGGGCTGTTGCAGTTTTCTTCGAAACTAACGAAGAAGGAAAACCGTCCAAAAAATCTGCTGGAATTCTATTTGCTATGCTTAAGTTTGAATTTGTTTTAACTTTTCACATCTTAGGAACAGTGCTTGATTTGACTGCTGCTTTATCAAGAGACGTCCAGAGTCCTAGTGTTGATCTTAATCTCTGCTACAACATGGCGAACACAACAATCAAGCTAATGACAAGGTACCGCACTGAACCAGCTTTTTATTACACAATCTATGAGAATGCTCTTAGTAGCCTCAGAACATAGATTGAGGTTAAATATCCCCGCATACCAGGGGAAAAAGTTCATCGATCAAACATTGGCGATTCAAACCCAAAAGAATACTACAGAAAGAGTGTTTTCATATTATTTATTGGCAGACTAATTGGTGAACTATCAGACTAATTAGTCAATCAGATTCACTCCAGCTCATGACGATTTAATGCTTTTGGCCGGAATCAACCTGAACATAGTTCCAGCCAAATCTCGCAATCATAACGGTGATCTGGAAAGCATTGTCATTGCCGCTGAGAAGTACACTGGAGACTGGAGAAAGTAAAGTAAAACTCAGAAATGAGATTGTGGCGAGAACACTATGGCAAGAGCAAAAATATCGACCTTTTTCAGCAGTTGAGGCGTTCAGCGACCCAATCAGAAGGTTTTATCCTAAAATCAAAAACCTTCTTCATCTTAATTGTATCCTGCCAGTGACATTATGTACTGTACTGGAGGAAGAAGCTTTTTAACATTGGAATTAATCAAGTCATACCTGAGGGACAATGTTAGAAGACCGTCTGAATGGATTAGCCCTTGTGAACATTCACAAAAATAGCAACGTGTTGAACCTGTCAAATGTTATTGACAAGTTTGCAAGTGTTCACCCCAGACGAATGAGATTAAATTAATCTGTTTTGTTGGTATTTTAGAGTAACTAGGCTAATATATCTTGACATATCATAACCTTTAATAAAACTTAAAATATTTGTGTTTAGGTTTATTCAGCAATAAGACTAATAAATCTATTTTTTTTTATATTATATACATTGATTGATATTTGTAAAATAAATTTATTTTTTAATTAAGTGAGAACATAATTTAATTAATTTTTAACATCAAGTGAAAGGGATCAACACTATAAATATTTTGTAAAATCATTATGGTCAATACAATCAAAAAACTAGTTTTTTTTATCTTAATCATGTTTGTTTCTGACTTAACTGACATACCTAATCAAAAAAAATAAATAAATAAATAAAAATTATTTATTTTTATTTGTATTAAATATAATACAATTTTAAACTTTAAATTTTAAACTTAATAAATTTTTAACTTCACAACAAGTCAAAAACAGATTTCATCAACATATCAAAGACATCTCAAACAACAACACTAACACAGCTATATCAGAACACGCACAAAACACTAAACACACATTAGACACAGATAAATATAATATTCTACACACTGAAAAACACCACCAAAAACGACTAACACTGGAAATGTTATACATAAAATCAAATACTAACAGCATAAACTTGAAACAAGACACCAATAAATTAAGCAACATTTACACAAATATTATATTTAATACAAATAAAAATAAATAATTTTTTTTTTTTTTTTTTTTTTTTTTTTGATTAGGTATGTCAGTTAAAAAAATAAATTTAATTCTTTTCAAAAAAAACATATAAAAACAATCAAAATTAACTTATTAACTTGGTAAGACTTTCATTTCCAAAATTCGTTTTTACTTTTTTCATTTTGACCATTTTTCTCTAAATTTACAGTATTTCTAACATTCAAAACCTGAAGAAGCCCAGGTTCCCTGGACGAAAGCTTGTTAAATAAAGTATAATAAAAGAAAAAAGGACTTTCATTCCAAATAGAATTTCATTTCCATAAGAAACCTCAAGTCCACAAAAGAAAAACTTCAATTAAAAAATTTTTATTCAGAAATCTTAATATACCACTCACCATTTTCAAACAATTTTTTTTCTTCCATTCAAAAAATGGTGGGGGGCCCAAAATATAGTCGCGGGGGGGCCGACTAAAGAAAGTTACGCCACTGGTCATGTCAAGACATTGGTATGAGGGATAACGTTTGGTTTTTTAATTGAGATCATTATTATAGGTGTTTGTATTATATTTAGCTGGCTCTAAATGCGGGTAGATGCTGCCATTCCCCAAGAAAGAATGCAGTAGTCTAATAAATATATAATATAATAATATATAAATTTGATAAATTAATTTAATTGAAGAAAGAATGTATAGTAATAAATATAAGTGATGATTTTGAACACTGAAAGATATAAAATAATAATATTCATGTAATTCTGGAAAATAAATGTAAAGGAACATACCAGTAATCTGAGCATGGTTTGACTGAGTATCGGAGGACTAGTGCAAATAGCTTGAGAGACATCCGTGCTTATATGGACATCACGTCGGTCAAACGCAAACCCATCCTCAGCTTGACTTCAGGACCACCAGTTGCGTAAAAAGTTCAGAGTTCATCCGTCGGAAGAAGTGTTGTAAGAAGTTGTGTTCCCGCCAAAAATATACAAACAAATATCTCGTGATAATTAATTGCTATTAGAATAATAAAAGCTTTCATTTCATCCAACACTTTTGGCCTTGATAATCTCATCTTTAATAATAAAAACAACCTTTAAGGTGATATACGCCTCCCATTGATTTATTTTTTCTTCTTTATTTTTAAGAAAGCATTTCGTAACTAAATACCACGAAAATTCATTGTATTTTGAAATGCAGAGATTTGCTAAAGAAATTTGTATACATTTACGGTGAGTATTATCGTAGTTTTATATATTTATTTATGAATTAATGAAGCACAGGTAAATCATAAATAGCTTGTTGTTTAAAAGGAGTCATCTTAAGTTTGATGAATAATAATAATAATAATAATAATAATAATAATAATCTTCGTGAAATTTACGTAAGTTTCAAAAGCGATATTCTTAAGATAAGACTAATTATTAAAAAAATCAGGATTATTGGCAAAGTGTCAAGTTCACTAAATACTATTTGTAAATATATACTCGTACGTGGTCTAAAAGTATAACCTTGGTAATTTGGTAATATAGTAAATGATTATGAATTTAATTATTATAATACTCACTTTATTTGCATATATATATATATATATATATATATATATATATATATATATATATATATATATATATATATATATATTTATTTATATATGATTTATTTTTATTTATGATTTAATGAGTATGGAGAACAGTAACACCGTAGAAATTTTGTTATATACATTTTTTTTAAAGAAAAACGTAAGTTGCTTAAGCATGTACATACATACATACATAGTAATTTAAATATTACATATCTTCTTGAACTAACGTTTAAGTGACAGTTGTTTCAAAAAATGCTTTCACTATTCAGGTATTGGAATATTTCGTCGAGTACGTTTTCTTCAGCCAGAATGCTTCTTTGGAAGGCTTTAGATCAATCTCGACATCATCATCTTCTTCGTCTTTGGAGTGAAATTAAAATATCCTCATTCGTGGGATATTCACTTTTTTCTATCGTTAAACCATTGTCTACGCTAAGAAAATCCATAAAAGATACATGCAATACATAAACTCTATAGATGTGACTAGGACGATGTCTACTACACAAGTGAACTCTTTATTAATATAAAAATACAATATACATATACGTATATATATATATATATATATATATATATATATATATATATATATATATATATATATATATATATATATATATATATATATATATATATATATATATATATATATTATATATATATATATATATATTATATATATATATATATATGTATATATATATATATATATATATATATATATATATATATATATATATATATATATATATATATATATATATATATATATATATATATATATATCAGCAATGTAATACCGTGTTTTTGGACACTGCAATAAGGTACACAATTTGTGTGGGTGAGAGACACCAGGGGATGTGCCACGCAAGCGTGACACATAGGAACTGTTCCAACATTAGACTATACGTCACAAAGCTGTTGGCTCGGCCTTACGCCATGTCCTGCATCGTTTCGTCGCGTCCGACTCATGGTGGGCATCGTAGGGCCCCTGATGAGTCGGACGCGACGAAACGATGCAGGACATGGCGTAATGCCGAGCCAACATCTTAATGACGTATATTTATTTGGAATATGTTAAACGTCTTTTAAAAATTATAAAACAAGACTTTGTATCATTAAGTAAAATATAAACAAATTAACAAAATATAGAAATGAACTAATAACTAATACATCAAATATCATAATGATTATTTTTCTCCGCTAGGATCAAATAATTTAAGTGGCTTCACTTGCCTTCCATACTTAGTATGAGATGGTTCGGTGTAAGTCTCAGGTGAAATGGTTTCGTCCAGAGTAGAACTTTCTGCGTTTGCATCTAACTGTTGAGACTCAGATGTTACCTCTGTCTCTTGAAATGGTTGAGGTTTATCCTTAGGTTGATCTTCTTCAGAACTCTCAGATTTCAGTGGTAGAGTGTGTAATAGTTGAGTTGGAGATGATGATGGACTTAGTGGTGTAATATCATTGTCTAAATCTGACTGTGACTGGTCTGTAAATGGTCGAAGAAATGTTCAATTTCTACGTAGTGTATTGCTACTCTCTAAGGCAACTTTATAGCTGCGTGGTCCGTTTCCTTATGATATAACTTTCCATTTTTGCCATTTCTGATCTCTGTAAAGCTTGATATGTTGTTGAGGTTGAAGTGGTTTCAGATCCTCGATCGTAATAATTTTTGGCCGAAAGAAGCGAGGTCTATGTTTTAACTTTTCTTCTCCGGTCTTGCCCAGGTATTGGAGCGTTTTGCATTTCGTTTGAAAATGTTTGTTACGCGCTTACGACCAAACGCTTTGTTCGATTTTCTTCAAATTTGGCATGGAAGTCATAAAAAATTACGTATGAGTATTATATTTAATGAATTTCATTTTTACATTTTATATAAAAAAAAAAAATAATAATAATAATAAAAAAATATTTTTTATCTTGAAATTTGGCATGAATATTTCTCCAAGTCTGGAAAATAAATATGTATAGTTGTATTTTTATATATATATATATATTTTTTTTTTATTAATTAATTAAAAAAAAAGTTTAGAATTTTTTTCAAAAAAAGAAAAAAAGTTTATATTTTTTCTTGAAACTTGGAATAGATGTTCCTGTAAGACATTAAAATCGATTTATATGGTTTATCTGCTTAAAAAATGTTTAGAATTAGCATAAAAATAACCTTCCCTGCAGGGAATCGAACCCGGCCTCTCACAAGAGTTAAAACTTACTTCGAGCTGCGCGCGCATATAGGCTGCGCGCTACACATTATTTATTATTTTATCTACGATTGATACGAAATATAAACATTATATCTCTGTTTAGATGCGTAGAAAGTGATTATTTACGTACTTGTATTCATTGCGCATGCGCGTCTCATAGTTCTGAAGAATTCCTCTTCTTTACCACGCTAGCGCGGTAAAGAAGAGGAATTCTTCAGCTTTACGCACGATTAGCGAGTTTGTTTACATTTAACAAAACTAATTTGCTGTTCTTTTATTAAAGTAACTGTTTATATAGCCAGTTAGCCAGTTAACGTGAAGAGACTATTTCTATTATCCATTAAGATGACCTCCATAGACGCTCCCATATCTACAATATTTATATAGAGTTTTTAGTGAAAAACAATGAATGAATCAAGTGACTTTGACGAAAATGTGGAGAATAATACTCCTCCAGAAATAATTAATTCGGCAAAAAATACAACTCAAGAATTAATGCCATCTCTATCAAGAGAGAGATACGAACTTACATACAGCAAGTTTATTTTTTTCTGTATTTATTATTTAAATCTAACAATAATTTGACTTATTTTATATTAACTCCCGGAAATATCTTTGGCCCACAAAGAAGTAGGTATATTTATGCAATATTTCCTCATTTCTAGGACCTTTCCTTATAGGGTAGCGGGGAGGGGGAACATTTTTTGGGGGGTTTTGGCTTGGTAATTTTGGGAGTAAAATGGCCGTTATTTCGAATACACGATATTATATTTTATTTGTAATATACACTTCAATATCTTTACAATGATACCCCACTCAAAAATTACAAAAAAATAAATAATGTTGCGGTCAGTTCGCAATTACTCGCTGATCAAAGAAATGTCGAGTTGTGAAGTTTGTCACATTTTCCCTGTTTTTGGGCAAAAAGTTTAACTTGTATTCCAAATTTCAAATCTCTAGATACAATAGGTAGGGAGATATGATCCAAGATACGACGAATTACCAAAAGCATTTGGGTTTCTAGGATGACCTCGAAACTCTAAAAATGATTTCGGTTGTAGCCCCTCAATAAATTCAATCTTGTTTTTTTTTTTAATTTTTGTGAAAATTATGTACGATTAGTTTAGGTTAAGTTAAGTACTTTTTGACCTAACCTAACCCTAACCTGCCATCACTACCCCAGAAAACGAGACACTATTTTTAATAAAAAGAAAATACTGAATTTATCGAGATACTACAACCAGAATCGTTTTTCCAATGAACACAGATTACCCCTGTAAAAAGGAACAGTTTGAAAAAAGATAACTAAATCGGACAGTACGACAGTACGAAATAGGTGGGCCAAATAGTGCAGATTTACCAATTGATTTCAAAAGAGAAAACTTTATCTAAGAATTCAAAATTTTGTTTAAAATTCCCAAAATTCTCCTAGGGCCCCCATATTCCTTCTACCTTCGTCTGGGAGCTGCAATAGCTCGACCTCCCAATATCCTGTTTTGGACTAAACTTAATATTATGGCCACCCTAAGAAAACATGTTTTCATAACTATTGATTAAATGACATAGTTTATTATAGATTTTAATTAATATTGCATAATGAATATTGACTGATCTATCTAATCTACAATGATTGGGTGCACAACTTTTATTATGTTACAATAACTATTTTAAGTTGGTATTAAATTTTTTATAAAAATTCTTGTGTTCATACTTTTGTCAAAACCATTTACTTTATACAAAGTATTAAAATCAAATTTCACCTAAGAGATGCATAAAAACGCTGTTTTGAGAGGTCTTATTTTCAAAAAATTGCCCAGGACCCCTCCTGGAATGTCCCCCCCCCCCCCCATAATGTACTGCTGACGACGCCCATGAAATTATCAACCTTAAAGACATTACAAAAGACCAATTATTATGTTTGAATATTTAAAAGTATCGTCCGTGTTTTTTTTCAAGCCACTTAATTATTAGAGTGTTAATTAAAGAATGATTAATTTGAGGTTAGAAATTGAAATTAGAGTGTTGAAAGGGAGGAAAAATTACAATTATTCGCCATATGAACTGGGTTTTGATTATTAACTGATGATAGATTGATATTTCTTGCAGCGCTTTCTTCAGTTTAAGATGTTGTTTCTTCCATAAACGTGTCACATTATATTGTTACGCCCTGTTTGATTATTAAATTGTCAAAAAAATAGTAAAATGTATAACGTCTAGATAATCCTGCTTAGCGTAAGAATTTGAATTGTAGTTTATAAACCTATATCCTATATCCCATTTATGAAAAGAAATACACAATTTACAAACAGGGCCGCAGTACAATACATAATACATACTGTAAATAGTAAAGGCACGGTATTCAGGTGATGCATTAATAAATAATGGGGTATGCTAAACCCGCATATAGTCATTCAAGGTCAAGCCCCCCTCCCCCGAAAATATTTTCTGGGTACGCTACCGCTACTGTACTACACTCTTTCATTTCATGTTGTTTTCCATTGTTAACTATTAAGAGGTTTCGTGGCTAAAATTTAGTTATAAATAAACATTTTACTAATAGTTACCATAAAAATAATCCCACCTGGTAGGGAATCGAACCTCAATCTCACGTCATTTGAAATTTCCGCTATATTATCAGAAACTACTTAAGTTCAGTCACATTAAAACTATATATATATTATAAATAAAGTAACAAAGAAATAAGTAGAATATGAAAGTCTTTAAAATTAATAACTATTTTTTACAGCAATTTTATTAATTTTAATAATATATTTTTAGTATAAATAAATGATTACCCAAACATTAATAATTGCATATTTTTCTGTTTCTGTATATAAATTTAACATGACAACATTAAAGAGAAACAACTAGTAAATCATTTTAAAGCAAAGTAAATAAAACTTTTTCTTGTTATTTTCTAATCTGTTTTGCTGTTATAACGTAAGCAAATATTTAAACTCGACCAACACTAAAACAACAATCAGTATCGCTTTTCGCTTTTTTTGCAGAAGATTGCCACTATTACAGAAAAGTAGTTTTGTTTTATTTTCTTTTAAAATTACAAGAATCACGCGATCGAAACTTTAATAGGTAGGCAGAGTTGAACAAAAATATACTGTTCATGAGAGGAATTTAGTGTTAATAATAAATAATCCCGGCAAGGAATCGAACCCCAACCCTCCTGCCATTACCAATTGTTTTAATTATCTCATAAAGTAAAATTCCCTCGGGAAATTGATTAATATGGTTACATAAGACTTTAATTTTTACAAGTTATTGGTAGTATTCATACTACGGAACGTTTAATTTAAATCAAATTCTAATTACTATTTATAAAGGGAGACAGACAGAGTCAAATAGACTTCAGCGCCGGGACTCGAACCACGGACCACCCTCTCATATCCAGTGTGCGGGAGCTCTAACCAATTAAGCTACACCGAAGAATACTTTCCTCTGACGATATCGATACCTAATCCCGAATTAAGCTTTTAAATGTTTCTACAAGTCTTAGAAGTCAACAAAGGACAATAGGTTAGAGCTCCCGCTCACTGGATATGAGGGGGATGTCCGTGGTTCGAGTCCCGGCGCTGAAGTCTATTTTTCTCTGTCTGTCTCCCTTTATAAATAGTAATTATAATTTGATTTAAATTAAAATTTAAACGTTCCATAGTATGAATACTACCAATAACTTGTAAAAATTGAATTTATAATTGATTGTACTAAATGCAGGTACTAATTGAGTACTTTATAATTACAAGCGTATTTCTCGGTCTAGTTCTATTGTCGTTTGTTGACTTCTAAGACTTGTAGAAACATTTGAAAGCTTAATCCGGGATTACGTATCGATATCGTCAGAGGAAATTATTCTTCAGTGTAGCTTAATTGGTTAGAGCTCCCGCACACTGGATATGAGGGGGAGGTCCATGGTTCGAGTCCCGGCGCTGAAGTCTATTATTCTGTCTATCTCCCTTTATAAATAGTAATTATAATTTGATTTAAAATAAATAAAAATGAAAACAATACTTTTCTACTATTAGTAGTGAGGAAAAGAAAAAAATATTAATTTAAATGGACTAGAGTTTATAAATGTGTATAAGGATCGTAGAAACCAATTTTTAGGAATACTTTTTTTTCATATTTTTCGATTATTAAGGGCAGCGCCTTCAAATTTAGAAATTAATATTAATTTCTCAATTTCACCAGCAGGTAGAATGTTTATGAACATTAATTGCAAATTTTATTAAAATTGCATCATAAGTTTAGGCTCCTATAAGTGCTCGCACAGAATACAATCTGGAATTTTTTAAATAACTTTGTTGGATTCCAATTACCCATATGGATCAATCTAAAGGACATAACTTAATAGTAAAAAAAATATGTGTGAGGCTCTCACGCATTAGAAGTGAAACTTAAGTTCTAGAATGCATTGCTCTCTTTCATTTTTTGACGAATTTATTATTTCAGGATTAAGAAATGGTTATGGGAAATTTAATTGAAAAAATAAATATTGCTACGCTAAGGCAACCACATTTATTCCAATAAAAATAAATGTTTGTTTTGATTTGCTGGTCTTTAAATAGATATAATACAATTAATCTGTAAAAATGTTACAGTTGGACGATTCTCGAATCGCAAACTTCGTTACACGATTTTACTATATGAAAAAATTCACTCTACCGCCGCCAAAGAAGTTTCACTTCAAACATATGTTTAAAAACAAGCACTTATCTTGGGCCATCCGCCATATTGGATTTAGTGTGAAGGCATTTTATTTTTCGTATTCTTCTCAGCAAACCCTTTCATTTGACACCCATATCATGGGCGGGCTTAAAAAATAACTAGTCCGCTACCTTGGTCTGTCCACCATATTGGATTTAAGATGACGTCACTTGGCTAACCATGCATCTTCATCCAAACTAAACGTGTATGCAAAACTTCAATTCAATCGGTTGAGGGTAACTGCTTTAAAATAAAGTTGCAAGGTTTGACCCGAACATACATACAAACATTGCAAGTTAAATAAAATCTTTTAATAAAAAGGGAATGAAAGGTGATAAGTAAAAAGTGTTTTGATGGAAATGGCAAACAATGCGTGGTCAGGTTTGCTAAACCAGGCAAAAAAAATAAAAAACTTAAACCTAAATAAAGATTAAATTATCCTAATTAAAATAGTAACACCAGTAGCAACAGCTGATTATTATTGAACTAACTGCAGGATTAAACAGGAATGGAATAAATAAATTGGTAAGGCGTGAAGTCTCACGTAAAAAGGGTTTCGTTGGTATTGTGAACACAAAATTAGAAGGGGGGAGGGGGGGGGGGGGAGAGAAATGTTTTTTTGACAAAATGGCGGCGAAAATTAAACACTATCCATAAGTGGTATATATATTTGTAATCTACTCTTCAATACCTTTCATTTGATACCTTACTCAAAATTTAAAAAAAATATTTTTTTTCGAATGACATGAATTATCCGCCATCTTGGATTTCCAGTAGATCAGATCAAATTGCTAATCTTATTTTTTCTATGGCCCAGCAGACCACACATTTTGCATATTTTTCTATATTTTTAGTAACAGCGGAAATACGATTTTAGGGGGGGGGGACACGAAAAATTTCGAGGTTTTTTGACAAAATGGCGCCGAAAATTAAACACAATCCCTAATTAGTATATATATTTGTAATCTACTCTTGAATACCTTTCATTTGATACCCCACTCAAAATTTAAAAAAAATATTTTTTTTCAAGTAACGTGAATTATCCGCCATCTTGGATTTCCAGTAGATCAGATCAAATTGCTAATCTTATTTTTTCTATGGCCCAGCAGACCACACATTTTGCATATTTTTCTATATTTTTAGTAACAGCGGAAATACGATTTTAGGGGGGGGGACACGCAAAATTTCGAGGTTTCTTGACAAAATGGCGCCGAAAATTAAACACTATCCATAAGTGGTATATATATTTGTAATCTACTCTTCAATACCTTTAATTTGATACCCCACTCAAAATTATAAAAAAATATTTTTTCTCGAGTGACATGAATTATCTGCCATCTTGGATTTCCAGTAGATCAGATCAAATTGCTAATCTTATTTTTTCTATGGCCCAGCAGACCACACATTTTGCATATTTTTCTATATTTTTAGTAACAGCGGAAATACGATTTTAGGGGGGGGGGACACGCAAAATTTCGATGTTTTTTGACAAAATGGCGGTGAAAATTAACCACTATCCCTAAGTGGTATATATATTTCTATTCTACTCTTCAATACCTTTCATTTGATACCCCACTCAAAATTTAAAAAAAATATTTTTTTTCAAGTAACGTGAATTATCCACCATTTTGAATTTGAACAGCTGATAATATTGAGTTCGCTATATTTTTCCTGTGTGCGCGTCAAAACGATCTTTTACACTGGAAAGTTTCACGTTTGTATCTTTTTTGGTTCAAAAGTTATTGGAACCGTACAGAGTGACAGACGGACACAGGAACGAAACTATAAGGGTTTCTTTTTTTTGGTTTTACCAACGAAACCCTAAAAAGAGTAAATTATAAGAATGGTGTAAAATAGAGTTAATTATGCTCATTTAATGGGATGGGAAATGGTAAACTAATGAGTGGTCAGGTTTGCTAAACCAGGTAAAATAGTAAAAGAACTTAAACCTAAATAAACAGTAAATTATCCTAATTAAAATAGTAAGTAATAAAAATACCCGATTATTTTTGAACTAACAGCAGAATTAAACAGAAATGGAATAAAAAAGGGTAAATTATGGGAATGGTATAAAATAGTTAATTATACTCATTTAATGGGATAGTGCTATTCCATGGTGGGGTAGTGTTTTATATAACTGTATTGTATGTGTATGAATCTTTCTAACACTTGTTCAGTATTGCCCTTGGCATTAGGAGACTCGAGAGACCTAGGCTGGCAAGTGTCTTCCAGGGCGGCGGGCGGCATGCACAGCCGCCCTGGAATTGATAAAAGAAAAGAATAATCAAATCATAATTACTATTTATAAAGGGAGACAGACAGAGAAAAATAGACTTCAGAGCAGGCTGAAGACTGTCTGTCTCCCTTTGTAAATAGTAATTATAATTTGATTTAAATTAAAATTTAAACGTTCTGTAGTATGAATACAACTAATAACTTTTAAAAATTGAATTTTTAAAAGAAAAGATTAATAAGAGCTACTGTTCGATTCTAATAATAAACTTAAGATATAAATCTGTTTTTAGAAATAAGTTTTAATTTTATAGGTCTTAATTTAGATTTTTTGTTTTGAACTGCTATAACTGCAGAGTCATATGAGGTGTTAGAAGGTTGTTGATTTTGATTTTTTGAAAAATAAAGCTTAATATTTTGTGTACTCTAAAGTACAATAAAAATTGCTTGTTTAAATATTTGAAAATAATTTATTTGTTTTTTTATTACTTATCATCTTGCCTAAATTCGATAGCCATTATTACACCGTGCGCGTCAGTCAGATTGACAGAAGTCCCCCAACCCATGAATGAAGCTCAATTTTAAAATATCAAGGAATTCGCTTATCAATCATCAATCCATCAATCTCGACCTTTCGCCTTTCACACTTTTAATCCCAGGCCTGATTGTCAATCCGATTGATTGTGTAAGGTGCCCTTAAGAATCTTGACTTACTTCCTTCAATCTTTTAAGGGACGCAGGGCCGAAACAAAGAATCTTCACCTGACTCGATTTAGGGTCACAAGCTTTTAGTTCTAACCATGGGTTTCCCTCTTCATTGGTTTATTTTTCAATTTTCCTTTTCCAGGTAAGTTTCGATCTTCCCGGTTTCTTTTTCCTCTGATTTCAATGTAGAACCTGCTTATTGATGTCTATAGTCCTTTGGGTGACTCCGATTTATTTATAATTATAATGTCTAATACCGGGGTTTATTCATTATTCACATCTTTTCTTTTTATTCACAGCTTCTCCTTTGGATTTTTTTTTTCAGGCCAAAATATCTTGAGGATTCTCTTTACAGGAGAAATTATATTTGACTCAAAAATACTCATTCTCAAAAATTCATTCTCATGAGTTGCTGAGATCGCCAAATTCACCCAATTCCAAAGATATTACAGTCTTCGCACAACTAGAATCTGCGTTGACAGAGCGGGAAAAACTAGCAAAAGGGGGAGCGAGCCAATGAGAGCTTGAGATTTTCCCGGACAAAAGGTCGGGCCAACTAGGCAAAGATAAATGTCTCTAGTGGAGGGGAGAGGCCCTCTGGATAACAGTATAAGAAGGCTTCGTAGTGGCTTTATTTTTTCCCCCAGAGAGGTTGGCCAATCTGTGTGTCACTCAATTTCCCGCGCTGTCAACGCGTCGATTCTAGTTGTGCGAAGACTGTACTGTTAGGTTTCTTTATCAATTTTCTTTAGCTTAGGTCTTCATCTATTCTACCCAGTGGCTAGGGCATTGGGGGGCCCCCACAAGAACTTTTTGCCAAAGAAAATTGATGAGGAAAAATAATAAAAAACATTGCGTTGATTCCAAAATTCCAAGTTAGATGTTATTATGCTCTAAAGTAGTCTAAAGGGTGGGTCCCCGTCGACAATGGTACAAAGAAAGTAATTTCATGTTAATTTTTATTTTGAATTTGGGCCCCCCTGGCACCAGGGGTCCTCCCCCAATGCCAATAGTTAATTGATTGGCCCATAGTTACCACTGATTTTACCCCTTTGTGAAATTACCCCACCAAGATATTTAAATCTAGAAATCATACTCCTGCCAAAAGGAGTAAGAATTTATAAGCCCATACATTTTTGGGACGTTCTGTTTTAAGTTAGGTATAGATGTTCTATGTACTTTTCTCTCCTTCCTCCCCCAATGCCCATAGTTAATTGATTGGCCCATAGTTACCACTGATTTTACCCCTTTGTGAAATTACCCCACCAAGATATTTAAATCTAGAAATCATGCTCCTGCCAAAAGGAGTAAGAATTTATAAGCCCATATATTTTTGGGACGTTCTGTTTTAAGTTAGGTATATATGTTCTATGTACTTTTCTCTTTCTCTTAACAAGTTTAAAACTATACATATTAATAATTGGAAGTTTTCTATTGACTGATAATAATTTATTATAAATGATAATAATTTAATTTATGATAATAATACAATTATTTAACTAAAAAGGAGACAAAACTGTTTTATATTCGAAAACATGCAATCAAATATAAATTACATTTTGTACTTATAATAAAGTGGTACTTACCCCATGTTGGAAATACTTACCAATTTTTAAATTTAAAACAATATTTTAAATATTGGTTTAGCTCCCTTGGGATACTTTTTGGTGGTTCAAAATATGAAAGCATGGCTGTTCTGGAATAAAAATATACTATCCTAGGAATGTATATGGCTCTTAATCATTTAGAAATTTTATATAATTAAGTGGTTGTAGCAATTAAATATATTTTGTAGTTAATTAAGTCACACGAACAATGGTAAAAGTATAGAAGACCATAATGAAGGTAAGCAATACCTTCATTCAACATAGGAGGATGGTATTTGGGTATTTTGGCAAAAAATAAATTAACTTCTACTTGAGGTACAAAATTGTGTTGGATTATAAGGGTACGGAGTGAGGTTTTCGTCCTAAATGGGTACCTTAGCAATCTCTCTCCCAACACCCATCCCACTCCTAGTACTCAAAACTTCATACAGTAGAACCTCAATAATTCGGACCTCTAAAATCCGGAGCCTCGAAAATCCGGACTGCCAACTGAAAAATTTAATAACTACAAATTCTATAAAAAAAAAAAATTCTGAAAGGTAATATTGAGACATCTCTTGCAAAAAAGTATGGTGTGGGGTCATCTAAAACGAAAAACGAGATAGCATACTGCGATACGCGTCAAAGCTAGGTTCTGAAGAGGGGTCAAAAAACCGGAAAACGTTACGAATGGCAAATGATACCCTTTAGAAGATGCGATGTACATATGGTTTACCCAAAGAAGAAGCTCAGGCGCACCTTTATCAGGTCCTTCGGTAATTCGGACAGTGTCTGGTACCAATTAGTCTGAATTATCGAGGTTCCACTGTATATGCAAAGTCTGACAAGTAAAAATTATCATCACACTGACTTGAGTAGTCCAAACCAGTCTTCATTTGAAAATAATTTGAACCAGAAATAGTGTTCCTTTACATGTTTATCTACATTCTACATTATGAATAAATACCATAAAATCTCATCCAATGCTAATAACAACTGTGTAAAAGAGTAGTTTAATTATAACAAATAGAAGGATTTTTATTTATCATTTCATAGGATTATCAACAAATTGATGTTCACAGATGAACACTCACTAGAAGTTTTAACCATCGAAGATACCTTTTAATTTTGTATAAGAGTAAGAATATATATATATATATATATTTTTAATAAAGTTATTGATTCCAACAAAAAGGGCTCTCATCTTATTCTTGTGAAACCTTTAAAGCTTATTTCTTGCAAGATAAAAATAAAATTTAGTTATAAGTAATGAAGACCACAGAGTTTTCATTAATTACCAAAGGTGAAAACAAAATAACAAAATGCTAAACACCATTTGGAAATATCTGATTGGTAGATTGCAGTGGGCTAACAAAAACAAACCTTGGACTTTTAACAATTCTTAATAATAGTTCTCTATCTTTACTTTATAATGAAATTATTTCCACATCTTCTACTTTTGTTTTATTTCCAAAACATGACAGGAAATTTAAAAATGAAATAATCTGAAAAAAAAAAATCTTATTAGATAGAGACTTTCCCATTTTGTCTTACAAGATTTTGAAACAAAACAAGCCACAAGAGAAAAGTTGGTTTAAGAATGATAGGTTTATGAACTTATAAACAATAGCTTTCATAGGTCCAACATCTTGATCAATGGACCTAAGTGGATACCCTCTTGTCAATGGGCCCTCAGTGGTTACCCTTTTTCAGACTCAATTTAGCTCCCTCGGTTAAAGAAACAAACCAGCGTTTTAAGTGGAATAGTGTCCCACTTACTGTATGCACTAGTGTGCATACAGTTTTCATCAAGTAGTAATATTGGTAAACTATATACCAATATTACCATAGTGTGTCCCCAGATTGACATATGAATAGGTGAAAAAGACTAACATTTTTTTTTAATTGAAATGACATCTTTTGGGGATTCAGCCCTGTTTGAATAGAAACTAATTTGTCATAATTTTAGTTTCGGAAAATCAAGTATGTCTTGGAAATTTACAAAAAGTTGTTTTTCTCACTAGTAAAGTACATTTTATCCAGGAGATACGAGATACGACAAAAGAAGAAAAACTGAGTAAGAATACAAAATTTGAAAACCTTCCGCCTACTTTAATATAAATTTTGAGTTCTTACACAATGTATGAACAGAATCAGTATGAAACTCAGGTTACAATTTGTGTTTGGCTACAACATTGAGGCAACATAACTTTTATAGTTAAAAAGATAAACAGACGCAGGTTTAAACCAAAGCATTTCGAGGGCTCATTTTACATGCCAAAAACGAAAAATATGGCCCTAAAATTTGTCTGATATTTTCTTTTTCCATTCAAAACTTATAGAGTTTAAAAATAAATAAAGATTTTAATATCTAAAATTACATAGAACTTAGAGACTGATTTGTTCCAAGGTTTTTGGATAACATTTTCGGAATGTACAATATAATCTATAATAAACTAAACCAAATTGCTAAATTCATACGGATTTAATAGATATTAACATATAAAGTATGAATGAAGGAATATATAATTATTCGATAATGTAATTAAAAAATTATTGAGGGTAAACAAAAAAAATTAAAGTCAAATTTACAATACTACAACAAACGTTAACTCACGATGGCACAAATATTTCTACTAAATGTATTTCAGTGAATGCTATATCAAGCAAAATATATTTATTTTAAGTAAACAAATCTAAAAACCAGTTTACAATATATTTATATTAAACAAAATGATGTACTTCAAAGTCAACACCACATTGGAAAATCATCTAAGTCCTTCATTTTCTGATTTGTAAAATATCAATGTAAAATCAACTAAGGCTAGACTGAAGAAAAAATATTAGCAAAAAAAAAAAAAAAAAAAAAAAAAAAAATCATAAAAAAATGGTTTATTTCATTTTGTGGCGAAAAATTCTATTTATTGACTATTAATGTTGCATTTATTGTTTTTGTTTAACAGCATGTTACGTTTAATTGTTTCAATATGCTTTACAACAGGATTTTTCATAAATAATCAAACAATTAATAAACAAAATTATAATAATATTATAAAGATAAAATTCTAATAATTGAAATGTACAAAGGCCTAGGAAAAGTTGTGGCTAAGGTGTTTAGAATTTCGGTGCTTGGGTATCGATATTTTTATAGTCAATTTTGTCAGGAGAGTAAAACTGAAACAAAAAGAAAGAAAAAACATTTTAAATTCATTTGTATGTATATCTAAAAATAGTTAATTCAAAATAACACTATTAACACAATTAACAATAATAAAACTTTCATTTTTACTTTTTTTTAAAGTAAATATTTAAGATAAAAAGTATAGGTCTTATAAAGAATTGCTTAGCACCTAAACTTATCAATAAAAAGAAACTGGATAAAGATAAGAACGAGACAAAATGTAAGGTCTGCAGTGGATTAATAATTTAAGTCAATAAAATAAGAAAAGATTTACAGAGCTAGATTTAAAACAAAGATGGCCATCATTTATAAAGTAATGGTTTAATGAAAAAGAGTTGTTATTTACTCGGCTCGTTCCCTACTCTACTAAGTTAGCCTACTTTTACGTTAGACTAATTTAGTCTATACTATAATAGTAGTAGTAGTAGTAAGGCCCTAGTACAAAGACTAGAAGGGTATGACGAACCACTTGTTCCAACCTAGCAATTAGTCCATCCTAGAGAGTTCCAGCCACTTCACACATCATACCTCTGTACATTGTACCGCTGAAGTGAGTATGATGTAATCATTAGTGAGCCATATAAATCAGATCATCACGATGAGGGATTGAACCCACAACCTCATACCGCCCTTCCTTCAGTGGTTGCCGAGCAGACAAGCCACGCCAGCTCTCTATACTATACAAGCTGGTATACTGTTATGTAGTGGTTGCCACAGCGTTTTGCTAAACTGATCTATTCTCAAGTTCATCTATAAGTTTATTATAAATTTTAGAAGATCAAAAAATTGCTTATTTATTTGATTTTTTAAGGTATCTGCGGTTCGTTTCAGAACAAATTTCTAGGTCTTCCAATGGTGGCCATGTCATTAAGGGTTTTTTATGAATGTCAGGACCTAAACCCTTCATGACGTGGTACACCACTGGAAGACCTAGATGAAGTATAAACTTGTCCACAGTTCTTGTTATACATATATCATGTGGGAACCTTAACCCCATAAACAACAAAGGAATATTGTATTTGAAAAGTGGCAACATATTTAATACATAATGTGGGAGGTGACATTGTTGTATTATTGTTTTGTTGTGACATTGACATAGTCAAGTCTTGTGTTAATAAAGTAAGTTATCGAATACTGAAACATGGTGGCAGCGGTGTTCTAAATCGATATAGAGCCGTGAGTGTACAAAACAAATATGGTAGAATCCAAAGAGAATCTTACAGTATTGAATAACGTTAATCCGGGTATGAGCGCGCCTCCTATGTTTTCGTTTCAAGCAGAGGAGTGGCCCACTTGGAGCCGTCGATTTAACCGTTATCGTTCTTGCTCGGGACTCGTAGATCAGAGTGAAGAACGCCAAATTAACACATTGATTTATTTAATGGGCGATAGAGCAGAAGATTTGCTGCTGTCGTTCAAGCTGTCCGAGAAAGATGCCTCTTCGTTCCGCGAAGTATTTGGAAAATTCAACGCTTTCTTTTCGGGTAAACGCAATATTATTTATGAACGAGTTAAATTCAATAAACGGGTGCAAGCTGAGGGTGAACCGGTAGAAACTTTTATAGAAGATCTCTACCGACTAGCGAAAAGTTGCAATTACGGTTGTCTGGAGGAAGAACTTATTCGAGACCGGCTAGTTGTCGGACTCCGAAATGTAAGTTTGTCTGAAGCACTGCAGTTGGATGCCGACTTGACACTTGAGAAGGCAGTGCAGAAAACCCGGCAGGCTGAAGAAGTTCATAAACAGCAGAAGGTCATAAGACCAGAAAAATCAAGCGGAGCTGAGATCGACGCAGTGAAAAAAGCTCGTAATAACTTCAAACGGGGTAAGTCTGACACAGAAAAAGACGCAAGAGGGAAGACACATACAAAATGTTCTAATTGAGGAGGATTTCCAAGTCACGGTGCAGATCAGTGTCCAGCCAAAAACTCAATTTGCAGACAGTGCAACCGGAAAGGACACTGGGGTCGTGTGTGCCGAAGCAACAGTCGAGTGCATGAAGCTCACTTAGAGCAGGGTCCAGGTCCGTCCCAGCCATATTATTATCTCGGTTCTGTGGAAGATAAAACCACGAAACCGTGGGTCGCCGAAGTAACCTTAAACGGTAAGCATAAAATTAAATTTAAATTAGATACTGGTGCTGACGTTACGGTTATTGGTGAGGGTTTATATCGCCAGATAGCGAACAAGTGGCCGATGAAAAAAGCAGAGCGACGCTTGCTGGGGCCGACTTCGTTCCAAATACCAGTTTTAGGTACCGTTGGGGGGGAACTGACTTGGAAAGGAAACTCAACAAAAGCGACTATTTATGTTATCAGGGAGCCACAGGAACCATTGCTAGGAAGGCAAGAGCTTGCTTCTTTAGGAATGTTAGCGTGGCTGAACCAACTCAGGAAACCCCCGGAGGCCGAGTTTGAGTCCTTATTCGAGGGTCTTGGTAAGCTAGAAGGGGAGTACACAATTAAGATAGATAAAGAAGTTATGCCTTATTCAGTCACTACCCCTCGTAGAATAGCGTTACCACTATTAGAGAAAGCAAAATCAGAGCTGAAGAAGATGGAAATAGATGGCGTAATAACCAAAGTCAGGGAAGCGACAGATTGGTGTGCCCCTTTGGTTGTTGTACCCAAACCAGACGGGCGAGTGCGAATTTGTGTCGATTACACCGAGCTTAATAGAGCGGTTAAGCGAGAAAGACTAATGTTACCAACTGTGGAAGACTGCCTAGCCTCCATAAAAGACGCCAACGTCATTTCAAAGTTAGACGTGCGAGCCGGTTATTATCAAGTTGCATTAGCGGAAGAATCTAAAATGTACACAACTTTTATAACACCGGTCGGAAGGTTTTGTTTTACGCGATTACCGATGGGGATATCCAGCGCAGGGGAACATTTCCAGAGACGTATTTCCGAGACATTGTCAGGGACGGAAGGAACTGTGAATTTAATGGACGACATACTGGTGTTCGGAATAGACACAGCGGAACATGACAGACGGCTGAGAGAAGTTTTCGTTAAACTTAAAAGCGCGGGAATTACTTTAAATAGAGAGAAATGTCTCTTCCGCAAATCAAAAGTCACGTTCCTTGGTCACGAGGTCGGAGCAGACGGGATTCGACCTGATCCAGTAAAGGTGAAGGCGATAACATCATTGCCACGTCCGCGTACATCGTCGGAACTGCGGAGCCTACTAGGAATGGTCACTTATCACTTGAGATTTTTACCACACCTTGCTGATGTGATAACACCTCTTAGAGAAATTGTATCGGACGAGGCGTTATCTGGGTGGTCTGTGAGTCAAGATATTGCACTGGCGAAATTGAAAGAGATGTTGTCAACAGCCCCAGTCTTAGCACTGTTTGACCCTAATAAAATGACAAGGGTTGCAGCCGACTCCTCGTCATTTGGGTTGGGTGGAGTCTTGGAGCAGCGAGTATGTGGAGGTCAGTGGCGACCAGTCCACTACATCTCTAGAACTCTAACGGAGACAGAACGCCGGTATGCACAAGTCGAGAAAGAAGCACTAGCGGTCACCTGGGCGTGCGAGCGTTTCACAAACTATCTTCGGGGAATGCCCATGTTCACAGTCCTTACGGACCACAAACCCTTAACATCATTGCTTGCGAGTAAACCCATATCGGAATTAACACCTCGTTTACAGCGTTTTAGAATGCGATGCGCTGCATTCAATTTCACAATTGAACATGTTCCGGGAAAAGACCTAAACGTACCGGATACGTTGTCACGTATGCCGCTACCAGAAACTGTTCAAGAAGAGGATGTGTTGGATGCAGAGAGAGAGGACGAGTGTGGAGTTTGGGCTATCTTAAAGAGTCTGCCCATGTCGGATCAAAGACTAAAAGAGGTACTTGAGGCCCAGTACAAAGATCCTATATGTCACGAACTAAAGACGTGTATTCGACAAGGATGGCCACGAAGGTCTGATTTAACACCAAGTTTACGTGAGGTTTATAGTCGTAGAAACTCCTTATCACTTTTAAACGACTTAATAGTGTTCGAAAACCGAATTTTTATTCTTCGGGAACTGCGGAGTGACATCTTAGCCAAATTACATCAAGGGCACTTAGGAATAACGAAATGTCGAGCACGCGCTCGTGAATCCGTTTGGTGGCCCGGTCTAGCAAAACAGCTTCAGACATTGGTTGAGTCTTGCCCGGAATGTGTCGAGCAAAGAAGAAATCCGCAGGAGCCTTTGATACCATCAGATTTACCGATTGGTCCTTGGGTTACTGTAGGTGCAGACTTAGCTACAATCCGAGGGCAACAATATTTGATAGTTGTAGACTATTTTTCTAGGTATCCCGAAATTTCACACCTTCCAACAACCGACGCAAAGACGGTTATTGAACGACTTCGTGCTATTTTTGGAAGACACGGAATACCTCGAACATTACGAACGGACAACGGTCCACAGTTTAAATCATACGAATTCACACGTTTCGCGAAAGAGTATGGATTTGAACACGTAACTAGTAGCCCCTACCATCCTAAGAGCAATGGAGAGGTGGAGGCTGCCGTTAAAACAGTGAAGAAAATTGTTTTAAAGGAGCAAGATCCTATTTTAGGGTTGTTAGCCTATCGGTCAACACCTTTGGCCGGAAGACCTAGCCCCTCTGAACTTTTGATGGGTCGTCGGTTGAGAGGAACCGTTCCCATGACTCCTCAAAATTTGAAACCCGCCTGGCCGAACCTAATCAGATTTCGAAAAAAAGAGGTCCAATTAAGACAGAAGGGAAAAGACAATCATGATAAACGTCATCGAGCCATCGCTTTGAGACCCTTAAAAGAGAAAACTAGAGTATGGATAGTAGACTTAAGAAGGTATGGCACTGTCATGAAAAAGCTAGCCGTGCCTAGAAGTTACTTGGTGCAGACGTCACAGGGGACAGTCCGGCGCAACAGACATATGCTGATACCAGCTGCTAAGCGTGGTGCATCACGAGACTTCCCCGCGCCACAACTATACCATTCCACCATGGCGCATCCATCTGACAACGTGAAGGAGAATCAATCTGATACCACAATACGACCAACGGAACTTCGTAGAAGTACCAGAGTTCGCCAGCCACCTAAGAGACTCATCGAGGAGGTTTGAAAGTCCCAGAAGAGGGGATGTGGGAGGTGACATTGTTGTATTATTGTTTTGTTGTGACATTGACATAGTCAAGTCTTGTGTTAATAAAGTAAGTTATCGAATACTGAAACACATAAGTATAATGCCTAAATTCTTAACTGATAAAGATTCTTCTTAAGATAAAGAGGATTAATTCAATTTCTCTATATATATTTACAGAGAACCCAGCCTGAAACCTCAACATAGTTAATATAATTCAATGACAAATAGGTCTTTAAATAGTGACCATTGATCAACTTGTCATGATTCAAATGCCATATTCTAGAATAAATGTAAGGGCTGTTCAGAGTTTATGATGTATAGAGATAATGCAGATACAACCATATGACCTACTCCTAATTCATCATGAAAAAAATTGCATTAGTTTACTCAAATTTCCCACCAATAACAGCTACGATGAATATGATTTATAACGATAAAACAGGAAGAACTAAAATGGTATTAACCTTGTACTGTTTGTTAGTATACTCGTTCCAGGGTTCCTGGTTTCCTTTCTTGTTCCAAGAAACCTCAGGGTTACGGAAAGCAAGCCTTCCTAGGTAGAAGATGGATCCAACTGCTCCAGCACCCACGCAGACCACCAGAGGGATCAGCTGAAAAACATTAACATCACAAATTACTAAAACTTTTAAAATAGCTTGTTACATACTAGCACTAATTGTCCTTAAGTTCTGAACACTCCAGTTTAGTAAATTACTTATTTTAGAATTGAAATAACAATTTCTTTAAAAAAGAAGAAAAGAAAAAAATAACGATCTGCCACAATTCATCTGACAGATAGAACTCAATTCATCAAAAAAGTTTGAATTGTAAATTTAGAGACTGTAACTCAAGTAATAATACTTATATTAGTAATTAAGAAACAATACAATTATTATGACAGATTTAAGAAGATAAATTTTCCAAATAGTGAAATTAAAAAAAGTTATGTGATCGGACGTAATTATTCTCTCAGATTAACAACACACCAGAGCAGTCCAAAAGCAAACTTAAAATAAAATGGTGGTAGCATATCAAAGGTAGAGCTTTTGAATACAGGTGTCAAGCCTGCACCACACTGATTTGACCAGATTACACTTTGAAGTTTAGATAACATTGAAAGAGACTACGCCCCTTCATCTTTACCCTTCATTCACGTGTGCGGGCGGCAAATTGGCCGCCTGTTTGAATTTTCCAGGCCATTTTCTTTCAGAGTGGGAATTTTGCCTCCATAAACAACAGAGCGGTGGGAGAGGCTTGTATTCTTTAATTACTATTCCCTTGCATGCCTGTCTTCAGATAAGACAACTACACCTGACACTCAGTACAGTCACAAATTATTAAGTGTCTTACAGAGGCCAACTTGCTGCATAGAGCGACTGATAACAGCATTTATCAACACTAAATATAAATTTAATTTTATATTTTAATAAAGATTTTTGGCCAAAAGTTTACTTGAAATGTTATGTCAGAGTTCATTATTTCTAAATAATTTGAATCATGCCCTTTGAATGAAGAAAAATCCTAGAAGACGATAAAAAATTATAAGTGGCCAAATTGCCACCAATGTGATCGGAAAAGCGAATTTGGTAGGCACAAGCGGATGAAGGATAAAGTTTATTAAACAAAGGAATATTATAACTTACGTAATACACAAGAGGGATTATGTCCCTTTGTCACAGTAGAGTTAAGAATAGGGTACTTCTTTAGATTGTTAATCCCCTACGTTTTTTTTTCAGAATATAAATAACTTTGAATAAATAACTATTAAGTCAAAGGGTAGTTTAGTCCAATGTACTTTGGGACAAATAAATATCATCATACTTCTGTTTTTATAAGGAGAGTAACAGTCTAAAGAAGAACATTCCACACACCTTCTTTAGATTGTTACTCCTCTCTGTTATTATATAAGGGGAGTAACAATCTAAAGAAGTCAAATATTATTTGGAACACCCACTACTAAGTCTTCATCTTCAAAAAATTAAGATTTAATACAACTAATTTAAGTATTAGTAAACTATATTTTTATTTACGATTTTGACCCCTCTTTTTCCATAATTGAAACATTTGTAAAAGAATTGTTTCGATTTCCAGGTGGCAGATTGCAGACAAAATAGTCTCAACCTCTCGCAGTCCGAATATAGTTGCGAACGATATTCAAGAAAAAAAAAGATAGAGGCCAGGCAAAATCGATTTTGTCAAATGCCAGAGAAATTTCATAAAGGGTGGTTAGAGGATACCACTTCCAAGATACTATAAAGAAAATGTTTATGTAAAATGGCATTAATGGCACAAGGTACAAGGCAAGGAGGAATAAGATTGGGGAAAGTTCTTCACAGTAAGATTATCGAAGCAAAAAATACCAAACCTAGTGCTTAAAAATCTATATACAAGTAATTGCAAATAGGTTTTAATCGACTAAAGACACAAGAAGGTAGCAACATTATTTAATATTGACAGTTCTCTTGAAGTGTCGCGGCGACAGCTAAATAAACGTTAACTGACGGGGAGAAAAATTATATCATTTTACATACCGCAGGATGCTTCTTCATCAAAGCAAGTGAAAAAAATCCGTGCATTTTGAAGATTAATAAAACTAATTAACAAGATAAATATATGAAATTGAAATAGCCTAAAGTACTTCTGAAGCAAAAGATCTTCGAGAAAAATATCAGGTGATCCGAATGAAAATTTTCTTCCATGGCAAACCTGATACGAATCTTATACAACATATCTAATTAAAGATCTTTTGTCAAAGATCGGCATTTGAACAGAAATACATTTTTTAATTATATTTTGTATTATAATTATTTGACGAATTTGTGGACTTAAAGAGGTAAATCTGCAGTTATCCAGCCACCTAGGAAAAGAGGTTAGAAAATTAATGTTCCCTAAATCGAATGTATTGTTTGGACAAAGGAATATCACCTCTAAAACTAAAATGCATTAATTATATAGATATAATTTTTCAAATGTAAAACTCTTAAAAAATGAACTCTTTTGACAAAGGGATATAATCTCTTAAGTGCGAAATTGGGCCGCCAAGCGATTCTCGACTGTATGGATAACTGCAGATTAGCCAAGCAATCAATAATACTGTTGCTTAATTGCTTAGAGTTATGGAGTGCCCAGAGGACCTTCCCTAGATTTTAAAAATACCTTTTTTGTTTTTGATCCTTGTAGAAACACTACCATTTTATGAGAGTTAAATGGAAATAAAAGAAAATAAGGTTGTTTGGGAATAAAAAAAATACTAGTATATTGGGGTCAAGAAGAGTTTTAATTAATGACATCGCGGAAAAATCGAATGAGGGGGGAGCCAAGGATTTTGACTGCTAGTGCTAATACGTTGAGCAAACAAATATATCACTTGCAGGGGGGGGGGGGGGGGGGGGCTTAGTCCTCTAGACTCTAGACATATCTAGGGAACTGAGTCCCTATTACTAATAGGCATTATTTTTCCCTTCACATAGGTTGGCCAACCTGAGCTGCAAAAATTAAAACTCATTGACCTCAGTATAGTTAAAATGTCATATACATACTAGGCACCATGTGGCTCTATCATTGTACCGAGTGTAATGTAATAAATTTTAGATATTAAGAAAATAGGTAATCATGATGAGTTGATAGTTAAAGAGGATGATTGTAATAGAGTGCCAGGTAGCGGGGGAGAAGGGTCCCTTTCTACATATTCCTTAACTTACAATGTTTTAACCATCTTCATTTTAACTATTATAGAATTTATCAATTCACTACTCAAAAACTTCTGCTTGTATCATGTTGAAATTTTACATTCATGTTTCAATCATACTTCAGACAATTGTAAATGAAATTTTATTAAAATGTTTATGTTAGAACGTAAGATATCAGTAAGAAAAAAAGGAAGTGTTCTCTATTTTAAATATTTAGGTCCGCTTTAACAGTTTTAACGATCTTTATCACTTCATAGCGGTGTCGCTGTTGGTTTTACTAAAAAAATGTTTGTCTCATTGAATAGGTGATGATAGAATCATTTCCCATCCTGAAATTCCAATTTTACATTTGAAGCTAACTTTTTTGGCGAACTCTTTTACGGATAACGCTATCCAACAAACTTAGCCTGAGCATTGTAGTAAAAGGAACATGTATACCAAATTTTAACTAAATTGGTCAAATTTAACTGAAGTTTTATGTCGGACACGTAAACATTACTGACAAACAGAAACAGGATGCATTATTTTTTTTTTTATGTAAGAAGCGAGCTTCGATCATATGGCATGTATACTTTTTGGTAAAAAGGTAGATATTAGTAAAAAAAAATTATATATACAGTGTGTCCCAAGATAAAGTATCCGAGAGGAAAAATTTTCTTATTTTTGGGTTTTCGAAAAAAAGTCATTCTTTATAAAAAAAAACTCCTGCTTGTTCTTAAACATCTAAAAATAATAAAAAAATTTTGATTTTGAGTACAGGATGTTCTGTTTTTTGATAACTTTAAAATATGACCAAGAGTAAACTACCCTATTTTTGATGGTATCAAAATATATTATTTAGAAAAGTGGTTCAGAATTGCAAGAAAGGTATAAATATTAATTTAGTTTTAAATATTAATTTAATTTTCTTGCAATATATATATATATATATATATATATATGTCAAGCAACTCAGGGCAATCGATTAGGGTTTTGGAATTTCTGTAACCATTTTAGGCCTCATTTTCACTGTCCGATACGATGAAAATTAGATAAGATTTGTAAAAAAATATTTTGTAGTGTGGGAGGCCACAAGACTTTGTACTCACATATTAACAGATTCCACCCTATTTCTCAATAATAAGTTTGATTAAAGGATCGTAGTTCCATTAATTATTTTTAACATCCTTGAGTAACATAAGGTTTGTTCCAACAGCCAATTCCAGAACGGTTCTAGAACCAGTTTAGGATTTTTTAATGCGCATGCGTCTATGAGGACTGGTTCAGAACTGATTCAAAAAGAGGAGCCTGTTGGAACGATTTTAGAACTCTTTCAGAACTGCAACCTTCATGTTACCTCTCTTTATCTTGTTTTTATTTTCCTCTTCGTATCTCTCCACTTGTCTTGTTTTGTTTATGTTCACTCAGAAATGGATTACTTACGTGAACATATTCTATTGTTAAACTCAACAAAGTTTATAAGAATGCACATTAGGGCAAATCGTTTAAGTTACAAATTTATCACATTGTCATTTCTGAATGATTATATTTCGCTTTCACATTTGGGATTCGTCAGGCTCGTAACAATCCTGTCTTTTAGTTTCAGTAGCCTATTAAAAATTTGTTTGTATAAATTGTAATTTTTTTAAACATTAACTGTTAAATCATATAAAAAGTACTGGTGTGGAAATCCCACACATGACTTCCATGAAATGTTGTGGAGTCAAGAGAGATCTCAGTATTTACACCCATTTTTATGGAAGTAAAAACATTAAAATGCCCATATCTCCAAAACCGCTTGTGCCCAAAAAGTATAGATACAATCTACCAAATAGGACACATAATATATACCCCAAACAAAATAGAAATCAAATAATGTCTACTGAAGTTATCGTCGACAGCGACAGACCTATTTCGTGCTTAAGTGACTACAGCTCCGAAACGTCGTGAGCTACGATGTTTGGGTTTGTCGCCATCAGTTTTTCCGACAAAAGTTGTAAAAAATGCCGCAGACCGCATCTCAATACGATATATCTTGAAGCGATGTTATTAAAGGTTTAGTTACATACGAACGTACATACACAGACGTATATGAAACGGATTTTAATGATATCCCCGGGTTCGTAAGACCCCTCCTTCACAGAGATCTCGGAATCAAGTTTCGGATGATAAAATGTGAATTTTATCTTGGCTTATTAAAAATAAACCCTCATATAAGAAAAGGTCAACCACACATTAAGAAATATTTACAAATAAAGGGTTCAAAACTACAAAAAAGAAAGTTATAAGAACAATTTATCTGGTTTTTTTTCTAGTTTGTAAATCATCGGTGGATGTACACACAAAAAGATCGGAGGTAATTCTTATAAAGGACTCAAAGTCGCTATGAGAAATTTTAATTATCAAGAGGAATAAATAATATAAAATATAAATTATATTTTATTATTCCAATGTACTATCATGATAAAAAATAATACGTAAAGAAGAAAGAAGTAGTATAATATATTAACTGTGGACTGTGGAGAGAGAAACAAAACGCGCTAAGAAACAGAAATATCAAGAAAACAAATGTTAGGTTATAGTTGAACAGTAGTAGTAGTGTAACCTACACGCCTCCGTATATTAGTATTAGTAATTCTCGTCGAGTTCCTGCTTCAGTCCGGGAACTGTTTTCACGGTTCTAGGACTGTCCCAGAACCGTTCGTCTTTCTGTTGGAACACGGGACTAAAAGTTCCAGAACCGTCCGAGAAGCGTGTAGGAACGGCCTTTCGATACTGCGCATGCTCCTGGCAGTTCTAGAACCGTCCGAGGCTCTGTTGGAACAAACCTATAGTTTGCCTATAACAGAGTACAATCTGAGGCAATTGAAAAAATCACTTCATATGGTAAAATGAAGTTTGGACACATTTATTTACCTCACTATGTTGTAAGTGATATATATGTATTATGCGGAACTAGGATTTCAAATGAAAAAATTATAGATATTCAACCATAAAAGAAAAAAATTAATAAATTTATTTTAATTAAAATATAATTAATTACACAGTCAATAACAGGTATTCAAATCATACCTCCAAAGTAGTTCTAAAGTTAAAATGATGTCACCTAGCTTATTAAAAATATCTAGTAAAACCCCTCTAAATTGGGCATACTTCTCACCAAATTTGATATCATTAAATTAGAAAAAAAACATAAATCATATAAGATATTTTTTTTAAAAAATCCTACACCACTTAATAGTACAAATGAAAAATTAATGTAGTATTTTTTAACAGAATCTTAAACATTTTAATTAATCCAAAACCATTTTTCTTTCATGCAAATGGAAGACAATTATCTTTAAATCCAAGAGAGAGAGAAATTTTAGAGTTCAAAAGCTGATATCCTCTTAGAGCAGGTGTGGCCAACACTTTAAAATAATTAGGAGGGATCTTAGTGCTTAATAAATATTTTTATTTCACTGAAGCTTACAAAAAGGTTGGCCACACCTGCGTTTTATACATACGAGTCTATCAAATTTGGTTGCGTATACCTACGACGTTATTTACCTACAAATAATTTAAAATAAACCCACTTTTTCATAGTAAAAATCATAGTATAATGGGCACGGATTTTTAATCATAATTTATTCATAAGTAAGACATAAATATGCATAAAAGGAAAAAAAGTACAGGCGTAAATTATTCATTCTCTTGTAAATTAATATGATCTTGTAGAAGGCGTATTATATTGTTTCTGCTTTCGTCGGGTAAATTAATAAGATCGTGTGGGATTCCGAAATGATACTCCAGATTCGGCTGGATACCTGTACTTTCGGCTATAAACCGAAATTCAGGTGAGACCCCGGCAACATACTCCATCGAATTGAGTTCTTCAAATGTAAACAAACAGGTTTCGGACGAAGGTGTCAATAGTTGGAAATCTATGACTTTGACACAACCTGAAGCGGTTCTTAACACATCCATGGTGTAGGTGGATAATGAAAATTTACTTTTAACTTTGGATAGGAAGAAATTCTTAATGTCGTTTACAATATTGACTTTAGATACGGATATGTACTCGTGGTAATCCATCTTACTCCGCTGGGAGATACCGATGAGTTCATTATCCGAAATGAAACACCTAAACTCACTATTAGGATGGATATTCTTCCACTTTTTCATGACGAGATAGAATTTAGGTCCACTGTGTCTGTAATCGGAAGAAAGATCTTTGGCGATCTTATCAGAACTTTTGAGGAGTAAATACAGATCTTGTAGGTTTGTGCATTTTAAACTGTTGTTGGTCGCCACCCAAGAAGCGTCGCTAGGCGAGCTCCAGTTGAGTTTTATAAAGACACTTCCACCCAGCGATTTAATATGGTTTTTTAAGGTTTCACTGAACTCTGGAAAAGAAGGAGGAGTAATTTCCAGTTGATCTTCTTCCCCTGAATCCCAATTCACCGAATTATCTTCATGCTCGCCACAGTCGTAAGGATCTTTTTTGTAATCCAACGTAGCTTCTACAGGCACAGTCACACCGTCACTTTTTAAATATTCCAAAACCGTTTCCGGTATAGGTTCGAAAATAGAAAATATGGAACAATCTCTGAATTTCGGATACCAGTTCTGAAACGAACAAGAGGACAGTTCGCACACTTTCATCTTCAAAACTCTTATTAAAGGCCCCGGTAAAAACTCGTGACACCTACAATATGCCAATATAAAGATTTAAAACAACAGTAAGCTAACGTGAACGTTAAAGAAATATAAAAAGACAGGAAATTTACCAAGCCAAGCACTCAAATACACAAAACACGTACTTCATAATATAACTAACCAAAACCTCCCCTATAACCTTTCTACACAAAGGTTTCATTAGGTTATCCAGTCAGGTTACAAATTAATTTTGTTTAAGATGTTATGTAATAAATATGTAGTCCAAGTCCAAGCTTTATTCGTTTAGTTTTGTTTTTAATAGGGAGACTTTTTTTTAATTATGGCTAAGTATGTTATATTATGTTTACTAGTTTTTGTATATTCTATATTAGCGTTTGTATGGTTTTCTGGGTCTGATAATTTAGACTTATTTCTTATGCTTTTGTTTTAATTATGTGCAGGGAATTATTGATAGTGTTTGTGTACGACTGTGAAATGTGCAAGAGTGAAGAGGATGATCCTGAGAAAGCGATTATATATTTTTATCCTACATGGGTGAATAGGGAGCAGAGACATGCCCTGTGCAGCCAGCTTATGGGAGTTACTCAATTTAGTCGATCCACATTCTCAAACCCTAGAATAATTTCATTGCAGAGTGGAAAATTCTCGATGAGGCGTTTAGGACGATACTTTTTGGTAAGAATATAAATTTTCTTGAATCATTAAAGTGCTTCTTAATATTTGATTAAGTAACATACTTTACAAAGGCACTGTTTAGGAAGTTAATATTGTTTTAGAGGCTCGCCTTCATATGCTAATGAGGATTAACCCTATAACAGTTGTAGCTGATGATACAATCAAACTTTTACCTATTTTTATTTAAGTACTTAATTTGATTTTTTTTTATGGATGACATGAAATTTGTCATTACTTACATTAAATATGTTTCTTGCGATAAAATGCATGGGTATAGGTTTCTATGGCAGTATGGGATTGAAGGAAATGAAATTTCCAGCAAATCAGCTGGTTAACTAGGTTCTTGTGTTCAATCGTATTAAATTTAGAGTTTACCTTGACACCTCAGGTTGGCTAATGTATATGAGAAAACATTTTAAGCCACTTTAGGGCCACTCTCTTCTGCCAGTGATTTTTTGTTTACCTAGTTGGCTTGGCACTCTTTTACTTTGTTACCCACCCAAATGTATTTATTTATTTTTTATTTATTATTAAATCCAAGTACCTAAACTATTCTTTTGTTCAAAATTTATTGGATTAAAGGTTACTTTGCCTTACTAGATCGTTAGACTAACGGGTATTGTCATTTTTATTTTTATTTATTGTGTGATATTCTTTAGTCCCAAATGAATAATTGAACATTCCCCAGTTAAGATGTCAATTAATTCGAAAAAAAAAAAATGTCAAACACAACCGAGTAAAATCTTACATCCAATAATCTAAGATATTTTTTAAAAAAATTCTACACCACTTAATAGTACAAATGAATACTACATCCAACCTAATTTAGTTTGTTACTCACTTTTTTTTCTTATTCCGGGGGTCTTTTACACCCAAAGACGCAGGCCACTTAGGTGGGCCCATTGAACAAACCCAGGCTAGGGACTGAAATCTTCACACTCGTGCGAAGATATGGTCATTAACCATGAGTCCCCTCCTGGTTGTAATACAACCAGGAGTGTCATCATCATAGTTACCAGGCCGAAACCTGGTGGCGCCACTCTTTCGAGGACCTTCCCATTTGTTTAAACAATGCTGGGTGGACATTGAGAGGGGGGGCCTGGTCCAGGTATCGAACCCAGAGCTGCGGTCACTTTCTGACCCGGCTCAATGCTGCTTAACTTGCGTTATTGCACGGCAAGCGCTCTAGCCTCCGAGCCACCCAGGCCCCCCCGTTACTCACCTTAGGGTGGGTAATAAAGAAAAAAAGTACCGTTGGCTCGATCTAAACATCAACATCTTGAGCTTATTTGCTCCCTTCCCTATTTCTCTAATTTTAATGTTATTAACAGCTTAGTTTGATCAAAATAGCTTGAAATGAGCCCAAGAAATACCATTGCATTAAAAATGCCCTGTTTATTGTTATCAATATTTCATTTAAAGTAATCAATGTTGAGATCATTAGAATTTTTCTATGCTATAATTTTCGGGGAGACAACTTGAGTGTGGCACTGTTGTTTTGGTGAACATCCTTTCATCCCTCCCTCACCTCCCCCTCCTTCCCTCATCCCCTCCCTCCCTCACCTCCCCCTTCCTCCCGCACCTCCCCCTCCCTCCCTCACCTCCCCCTCCCTTCCTCACCTCCCCCATTAGTTTTGTCCCTAAACATTTATTTTTTATTGTTCATATTAAAAAATTATATAGAATTTTATGTAAAGTTATGTACATTGCAATTCAAATAATTATTTTTATTTTCTATTGTGTCATCACACATGTAATAAACACACAGTGTATGTAATAAACACTGTCTTGTTTATTATTTTGTTTTGAGTTTTACTTATTATTATCAGTCAGTTAATGTGATCACTTTGTCTGGGCCCCAAAGTGATCACAATAAGTGAAGTGTGTTGTATGTAATACATTTTATATTTCTATAGTTTTGTCCACAGAAGTTTATTATTTATTTTCTTTTCAGTGTGTTGGGACTGATAGAAACATTCCAGACATTGTATTAGAGACACGCTCTAAGATACTGTATAAATTGATCAGGCTGTTTCACTATGATATTGAATCCTTACAAGCATCATTACCTGCATCTGAAGAAGAAAATGTGACTCTTTCAGATAGACTCACCGAACTCTTCCATATATATATGCCTATATTACAGTATGCGACCAATATATTCGGAAATATTCCTACTTTTAAACTTCCCAAGGTTTGAAATAAATATGTATTATTTGGAATTTCATATTTATGATTATTTTATTAATGAGTAACATTGATTGTTTTCAATATAGTTCAGGAGATAGCATGCAAAACAGTGTCTGACTAAGGCGAAGATGCATGTGCGACGTGCATCCTGAAAGCAAGATGCACGTCACACTTGCATCTTCGGTGTAGGCTCTCGTTCAATTACCTCGACTCCTTAGATAATCCGGTGTTTCCATGACGCATGCAACCTGCGACTTGCTACTTCGGTGTGATAGCCACCTAACATCAAGCCAGAATTTTGTGTTTAAGTTAATCTTTTGGTGCCTTTTAAGAATATGTGGTTGACTAAGGCTAAGGTAGTCTGCGGGACATAGCTCGGCACTAGGCATTTGAAAAAAACAAACCGGTGGAGAGCGGCCATGTCCTGCCCTTCTTGGTGGACAATGTGATTCTCATGATCCTGAGTACAAAAATAGTTAGTTGATATCAAGTTGTTGTTAGTTTATCACTTGATAGTTTAGTTACTCAAGTATTACTCCAAATCAAAGTTTTCACCTTTTAAGTGACAAACTAACAATAACTTGATATTTGGTCTACTAACAAATTTTGTACTCGGTCATGAAAATTATATTGTTCACCAAAGTGGGCGCTTTCCACCAGTTTTATTTTCAAATGCCATGTCCCACTGACTAACTTAGCCGACCACATATTCTTTAAAGGCACCAAAAGATTAACTTATACACAAAATTCTGGCTTGATATTAGTCAGACATTTTTTGCACGCTATCTCCTGGACTAATAGAAAATGTACCTAATAACTTTTTTTTTTTTTTTTTTTTTTTTTTTCTTAGAGTGCCAGTTCTTTATTTTTACAAGCTATGCATATACTGCAGAATTTACAAAGGATACCTGGAGTTTTAGGAGGTGTATTTCTTCAGCAAAATAAGTAAATAAATTAACAAACTATTTTATTGACAGGGAAATGTATCACTGTGTTCTTAAGCAGCCCCTACACGGTCAAGCCGCTCGATCAAAACCGCGTGTCAAGCAAAGGTGTCAAGCATGATTGATCGTCTAGGAACCCGTTTGATGTTTGAGTCAAGCCTTGACGGAAATTGATGGAAAGTTTGAATGAGTCAAGAGGCTTGACAGAGCGCTTGATAGTCTAGAACAATTTTGATCAAGCATTCCGTCAATCACTTGCTCAACACCTCAAATCCTGATTCGAAACCATGGTATCAACACAATACTGATTCACTACAGTCCAGGAGGAGCAGTTCACTAGTTGAAAACTCCACTACAAATGAGTGTTGATGAAAAGATTGATGGGTTGCTTGATGGTATGCTTGATGCGCCCAAAGGACTTGAAGGTCGTTTCAATCAGCTTGACACGATGTTTTTATCAAGCGGCTTTACCATGTGGGGGCTGCTTTAGTTAGAGCAATTCCCTCCTTACTTTTACGAACAGTGGTTGAAACAAAATTCAATTAGTTTATTACTAGACCTGTTATTACTACAAAGAAATTAGTAACTTGGTGGACAATGTGATTCTCATGATCCTCAGAGTATAATAATAATATGTAGTATATAATCCAGCGAGAACATAAGGCTTATAACTTGTATTGCAGAATGATATATTTTTTAACTTTCAATAGATCAAGGTGGTTGGAGTATAATAAATAATATTATTATAGAATCTATGTCATCATAAAATTTCTACATAATCATAAATAATGTTTTTGAAATGAATTAAATTACTTAATAGAAAAACAAATGTTTACTTTAGTAATTTATTTTTTCTTTATTTCAGAGTTATTGTTACTCAGTTAAGTTACCAGTTAACAAAGCAGTTTGTTGTCACTGATCCTTATAGAATAAAGGTTGGTAAACATATTTCTTTGAGTTATTTTAAATCACAAGTATAACATTTCGACTTCATATTTGTTCTGATCTTGGTGGTGGTTTATTTTTTTATTTAATTTGATTTCTTATTAACGTTTTTCTAATATTTTTAAAGAATATTTTGCTTTTGTCAGAATCATTAATTTCTTTGTTTGTACCAAGTGGTATCTTTAATATATAGAAGGACAAATCTCTGTTCTAAGGTTCAAATCCTCGCCAAAACCGAATCTAAACCGTGCCATTGATATGCCTCCCTTTAGGGGGACTGTGAAAGAAGAAAAAATTGAGCCAAAGATCGAGGGGGGTTGTTAAGGTTTTCGATCTTTCTTTCGAGCGCCATGGACGCTCGATTCCCGGTTCTCTCTCAAAAATCTAGCCCTATTTGTTCATTTCCTCCAATGCAATAAAAATGTTACATTTTATTTTACTTTCAGTTGCCTGCTGATACAGTACACACACAGTTCCACTTGCCTTTAGGGGTCCAGCTGATATCTGTTTATGTAGATAAAAAGGAGATAGGAAGACTGAAGGAAGATATTGTGAAACTTCACGAAGCAATAACACAACTTCCCGAGTGGAGGAAAGATTTGGAGCAGTATGATGTCAAGGTAAATTAATTGATTATTTCTTTGTGTGGTTATGCAATTGTGGTGCACAAAGATCCTATCTCTAATTCCAAGGGTTGTTGCTCTGACTCTCCAGCCATCAGATTTTTTAAAAAGGCTTGGTCAACTTACCATCTGATATTTTAATCTCTAAAGGTGCGTCCACACTATGCCAAGCGGCAAGGAATGGCCAGGCCAAATGGCATTGCCAAGTGTAATGTGGACGTCTCCCTTGGAATTTGCTATTTTGCCAAGCTTGGCTCAAAATGTGCCTCTTGACATGCCAAGCCGAACCCGACGATTGTCGGCCCGGATCAAAGAAAGCCAGGTGGCAAGAAGTCGTATGGCAAGGGTGTGGACGTACCATCCGGCAACATTGCACTTGGCATCTTGCGAGTGTTCGAGCCCCTTCTGACAATACTACTAACTCCTCTTCGTCATACATCACTGCAGGCTTTGCCAGTTACAGTGTGGACACGCCTTAACATGTTTTTGCTGTTGTGTGATATTTACAGAGGTGGTAAAAACCTGGGCCAAACATGTCTATAAAAAACGATCTTCACAACTCCAACAATAGAGACATACTAACTTTTTCCCTATAAAAACCCAGTCAGTACTGTACACGCCTATGGACGTAATTAATTAGTGCCTTCCACAGCCTATTCACGTCTGTGATGGACGTTTTGAGTTTCTTTATGTATGTTTATCATTGGAAGCCTTACTATACGTCGTACGTGACTCCTAATGCTATCTATTAAAACTAGAATGATGTACAATGGTTATTAATATGCTCACTAGGTATCACTGGGAGTTTTTATATTTCTGCGTAATCTTATTTAAGCCATGAGGTCGCGAAGGTCAGAACCTATTGTACCTCCTTCTTTTTTCCTTTTATAAAGCCATAAATAAAGCTTTTTATTTTCTTTTTTTTTTGGGTTGCAGTAACAATTATAATTCTGAAGTATCTTTCTGAACCACTGCAATGCCATTCTTGGTACTGGTCTATAATCCACTGTTATCAATGACCCACATCCAATTTCAACAATCCTATTATACATCATTATTATTTTTTTCTTGTACAAAATGTAATATTGAACTCACTGTATATTTTAATAACTCCAATTTATTTTAGTCTAAGGACATGGAAGGAGGTATGAAAAAGTCTAAATCGACGATGTTTACTGTTCCTGAAGAAGGGAGTACACTGGAAACTATCCATGATAATGAACCAGGTTCATCTGACCAGGATGCCAGTACATCCAAGAAAGAAGAAAGCCCCGAGAAAGTTCCAGATGTGGTTAGGGATGCGGTGAAAGCAAGGCACATGGTTCGAATAAAGACCATAAAACCAGCTGAATTTATGCTTTCTCAACCACCAGAGTTACCCAGGGCTGCCACTACAGATAGTCTATCATCTACCAACAGAATCCCAATGAGGTTAGTCCCCTCTGATTTCCTCTCTTAATTTATCACTTAGCTCTTACTCTTCTATCTCTTCTTAGTATTCTTTCACAGCACCAAGACCTTACCTAGCATGGGACCTGAACTTAAAGCCAACGTTTTAGTGTTGTTTTAAAAAGTTTTGATCTAATAATGATTACATATTTTTATTTTTAAATTTAATTTATTTTTTGCTCCTTTCAAAGCTATTGATTTCATGGATAATCGACTAACCACTAACCTATTATCCTGACACACTTTTTAGGGTTTCGTAGATCCTTCTCGAACCCCTTTTGCCGAGGGTGTCTGTCCTTCCGTCGCTCTTTAGTTCATATCTCCCGAACCATTTATGCTAAAAAGTTGAAATTCGAAATACTGGCTTAACTTTTTGACTAACTCATAGGAGAAATGTAGAGAAAATATTGTTATTTATGTAACTAGGCAGCAAAATGGAATTTTTCTGATGAATGATTAAATTAGCCTCCGAGCCAGAGGCGAGGTTAGGCTATGGAAATTAACTGCCGAGGCAGGTAATTTATTCGATTGACTGCCGAGGCGAAGCCGAGGCAGGCAATATATCAATGAGGCAGAAATGTTTCCTTTGCTGCCTTGTTGCATACAATATTTTTCCTACTGGCGGGAGAAAAATGTTTCCTATAAATAATATTTATTTCATAATACTTACTTATCAAATACTATTTAAAAAGACAAGCAACATCAAATGTTACAATTATAAAAATTGAATTGACAGAAATACCGTAAAAACAATACAAAATGATGATAATAGACAAGCTGCAGTGTTGCCACTCATTTAATTTTTTATGATTATTTTAAGATCTACTATTTTTATTTCTTTTTTATCTTTTTACTCCATTTATTTTATAAATATAATCAATGATAAGTATTTATAAACTTTTTTTTTTATAAATTTGTAATATTTTTAAGGTAAATTGTTCAAATAATTTAGGTTAAAGATTATATAAAACAAAAGGTTGTTTGTTTATTTATTTGTAACAGGGAATGTGGGCGTGGCTTAGCCTGGAAATTTCCTCAGCAAAATCATATTTTGCTGCATATTGTAAAGTTTTCTTGAAACCTCAGAGAATTTTCAAAACAGTTCAATTATGCGTAATTTTGCTGCCGCTATAAGGAAAAATACTTAATATGCACTTGCGCTATTCGCAAAAATTTGGTGAACTCAAATATTTTTATTTTATTTTTTTTAAATTTTCGAGCGGGATATCAAATGAAAAGCTGCTGATGAGTAGATCTCAATTCTTTATTGGTTTAATGAGTTAAAATACTTCATAATAGTATAATGTATATGATTAATAATCTACAAAACCGTAAAAAGTACTTGGATACAAGTACTTCCCTGTCATTTTTTTTTTTTTATTTTGCTTTATTTATCATTATTTTTTGATTCAGATATTACAGCTTAGGATTGAGTAAAGTGGAAGATGATTGGGTTTCAAGTAAAGACAAAGAACCTATGCCGAGGCCTTATTACAATACAATTGCTGATCCCAAGTATCCTCTATTCAAACCTGATGGCTTGCCGTGCTCTGCGTCACGTTACGGTTCTTCAATTCTTACTAAATTAACTAGCTTGAAGCAGGCAGATCAAGAATCAGAAAGTCAAAGTAAGTTCATCAAAATGTCTTTTTATTAACCTCTCCTGAAATGTTATATAGTTATTTATGTTTTATGATTTTGGTAGTATTCATACTACGGAAAGATTAAATTTTAATTTAAATCAAATTATAATTATTATCAACTACTATTATAAGCGCTATATCTCGGTCGAGTTCTATGTCATTAATGTTGACTTCTAAGACTTGTGGAAAATTGAAAGCTTAAATTTGGGACAAGGTATCATTAACGTCAGAGAAAATCATTCTCCTGCGTAGCTTAGTTGGTAGAGCGCTATACTGGAAATAGAGGCCCGTGGTTCAAATCCCGGCGCTGGAGTGTCTTTTTCTCTGTCTGTTTCCCGTAGTTAATAATAATTATAATTTGATTTAAGTTATTTATGATAATTTTATTATTATTTACATGATAATATCATAGAATATATTTTCAATTTGTTTTATAATAACTGAAATGTATTATTTTAAAATAAAATTACAGTAGAACCTCAATAAAAAATGTCTCAAGGGGATTAGGGAAACAGTCTTGTTATGGAGGTGCTCTTTTTGTTAAGGGTTGTGTTATCAAGGTTAAGGGCGGGGTTTTTAAGTCTAGACTTGTTCAAGGTCAACCCATTCCTGTATAGAGACGCATTATCGAGGTTGACTTCTCAAAAGGACTTGTTATAGAGTTTCTGAGTTACGTTGTGAATTGGGAAAAATCTGTGTTATTGAGGCTGTTTGGATAATAATAGTCGCGTTATAGAGGTTAATTTAACATTATGTGTTATGGCAATCTCAAGGGGATTTGAAAATTGCACTTGTAATTGAGGTTGTCGTGTTATTGAGGGTTGTGTAAGCGAGGTTCTACTGTTTATATAACAAATACAATTTTATATATTGATACTTGTTTTTGTGCTTAATGTATCAATGGTGATTCGTTTTAATGTCTTTTTTGTTGACAGAACCAAGGCCTAAAAGTATTACATTAGAAAAAGACCTTCCTCCTACTGAGAAGAAACCAGAAAGGCCAAAAAGAGATTTCAAACTTAACCTTAACCAAACATCAGGTACATATAAATCTGTTTTATTTGCACATATATAAAGAGTAATCATGTTTATTGACGATGTTGGCTTATATATAATACTTAGTGAGACACTCACATAGCTATATAACCCAACAAAATAGGCAGATGTGTAGTTATCGGTTTATCATTGTATTGAATGATAAAATAAATAATGATAAAAGGAGTCCAGAATAGAAAGCAACAAAAGATAAATAAAATGAGCAATGGTTACCTGAATCAAATAGCTGCACGTCTCAATAGTATAGTGGGTAGTGTAGGTAGGGGAATTACAGTATGTGCGATACAAGTTGTGGCTTTGGACACTCAGATTAGCCAACCTATATGAGGAAAAAGTAAAGCCACTAGGCCTGTGGTAAGGGCGGTGATATTTTTATCACCACACCATGTCAGTGACATTTTTGTTTAATGACCTCTCATTCCCTTCCTATCCCAATTTCCCAGATTCTCCTGTGATGTCAAAAGTCACTACGCATAATGCGCTTACTTTAGCAGCAGAAATCTAACTCACACATAAGTTGACCTATGGAGAGAAATGTTAAAATAAGAAGTCAAAGGCACTTTTTACATGTGTGTGTACTAGTTTTGCTATTAACTGCTGCTCATAATTTACAAATAACTTTTTTACTGTAATATTTTTCCTGCAGATGATCTGAGATAAAACTATTAATGTTTTCATAGCACTAAATGGTAGATACCTCCTGTACAAAAGGAAAATAGGAAATGGAAAATTCAAATAATATTTTTAAAGCTATTGTTATCTTCGCCAGAGCTTGATAATGTTCAACCACTTTTATTCAGCTGACATTGGCTTTATTAAGTGACAGCTCTTATTAACTATTTTTGTAATAATTGAGGAATGTTTGTCGTACCGTAGAGTCTCAGTAATCCGGATTTTATGGTAGCGGGCACTGTCCGGATCACTGAAAGTCTGGATTAAACGGAATCAGTTTTAAATTGTAAAACTAGCTTTAGCAATGTAAAATTATTAAAATCAATGTTAAAAGTGGACCTAAGAATCCACTTTCTAAACTTACAAATTGATTTAGGATAAAAATTTTACTTTCTTATTGATATAAATTCAAATTTTATTGATTGTACATTATTAGATAATTATTGAGGTTTGTCTGGATAAACCGGATGTCCGGACTAATGGAGTCTGGATTAGTGAGACTACTGTATTCTGAAATGTTTACCTTTAAGTCTTGCTTACCTGAGCTAATCTAGACTTGAATAAAATTTTATTGGTTAGACACTGGGTTTATAAAATACAAATTTATGTTTTATACCTTTTTTGTGGACATCTGAGACATGTGGGTAAATAGTTTTTAAGCAGTTTTTGTGGATGACGAACAGTAGTTTCCTGAACAATTTTATTGATAAAAAAAAATTATCTTTTCCAATTAAAAATATCATCTTTTACTAAATTTTGTATCCATAATAATAATCCTTTTTTTTTGTTCTAATATTATATTTTTGCTTCCGAGCTTACCGAAGGTAATGAAAGCTATGTGATCGTTCTGGAGAACGAAAAATTTTTAGGCCTCTGATTTCAAAAATTCCAAGACAGAAATCCGTTTCAGACATCAGGGATCATTTTTGGTTCCGTGTCGGTCTGTCGTTCAATTTTTGCGAACCAACATATCTTAAAAACTGCACGTCCGATTTTGATGAAATTCATATGGTAGGTCATGATTAGCCTATTGTTGGTCTCATATAAGTTTCAACTTTCTACGCTCATTCATTTCTCTTCCACATGCGCACAAACATACATTAATTTACACCTATAGCTTTAAAAGTACTTATCTGATTTGTATGAAACTTTTATAGTTTATCGAAAGTAGCCCGCAGATAGCCCCAGATTACTTTGAACCATCTGCGCTCTTTAACGTTTGCTTAATTGATACTTTAATTCAAGTAAGAAATCAAAACAATTTTGGCAGATTAAAAAAACAGGGGGAAACAAACAAATTAGACAATAATGGCTTGTAAAAGCATAAAATCAAAAAGTACTTGATAGCATGCGAGGAAGCTATGTGCCACACCAATTGGCTGTCTATTTAAATTTATATTAATACCAAATTAGAAATAATTTAGGTTTTATTAAAATTATTTAATATCTAAAAAAAAAAAAAAAAATGGTGTGAAAGAAAATGTATGCTTAACATTAAAAAAAAACTTTTTTTTGTAATTTTAGACGAAACAGTTGCCTCCGTAAAGAAACAAAATCAGAGTTTAGCATTAACACCTCTAATGGCAAAGCTTTCATTGCTTGCCAGTGAAGCTGATGTCTGCATGGATACTCCACTCAGTTCTAGACCATTGCCTGCCAAGGCTCCCATCGCTAAGACACCAAAGGCCAAAACACCAGGCCCGTCTAAAGGTCCTGCCCTTGTACCTTGGGTTGAATCTCCACCGGATCCCAGCGGAGCTAAACCATTGGATCCCGCTGTTCTCGCTGATAAACCTACGAGAAGAAGAAGAACATTCTCTGACTATGAAAGAGACGAACTCACTCATTCAGTCCTCTATGTCTTTGGACAAAATAATACTGTGATACTACTACTTCTTGAACTAGAAACAGCTACCAACCCTGATCACATACATTATTTGGTATTCACTTTTTTTTTAATTAATACAATTTTTTTTATTCCAAGAGTTTTGGTTTTTTAATAAATTAAACTAAAAAAAAAAAAAATGCTTTTCTTTTGTCTTCCGAGCTTTCCAAAGGTAACGGAAGCTATGTGATCGTTCTGGTTGGTTAGAGCGCTATACTGGAAATATAGAGGCCGGTGGTTCAAATCCCCGCGCTGGAGTCTATTTTTCTCTGTCTGTTTCCCGTAGTTAATAATAATTATAATTTGATTTAAATTAAAACATATTTTATGTCTCCAATTTCAAAAATTCCAAGACAGAAATCCGTTTCAGACATCAGGGAACATTTTTTGTTCCGTGTCTGTCTGTCAGTCTGCCGCTCTATTTTTGCAAACCAACATATCTTAAAAACTGCACGTCCGATTTTGATGAAATTCATATGGTAGGTCATGATTAGCCTATTGTTGGTCCCATATAAGTTTCAACCTTCTGCGCCCATTTATTTCTCTTCCATATGCGCACAAACATACATTTATTTATACCTATATCTTCAAATGTACTTATCTGATTTGTATGAAACTTTTATAGTTTATCGAAAGTAATCCGCAGATAGCCCCAGATTAATTTGAACCGTTTGCTCTCTTTAACTTTTGCTAAATTGATACTTTAATTCATGTAAAAAAATCAAAACAATTTTGACATTAAAAAAACAGGGGGAAGAATTAAACAAAATTGGCAATAATGGCTTGTAAAAGCATAAAATCAATAAAGTTTGTGATAGGATGTGAGGAAGCTATGTGCCACACCAATTGACAGTCTAATTTTTCTTAAATTTGTAGTACTATTTTTACTCATTACTTACTTGTATTTTAATTTATTCTTATTTTTTTATTGGAGGTTGTCACTCCTTTTTAACTTGGCTTTTAGTACTTTCTTTATCCGACCTTTTTTTTTTTAGAATAGAAGAGAATTTATTTCAATATAATAAACATTACATAGTGTTTACAATAGTTTTTATAAAGGTCACAGTTAACAACTTTATCCTTTATCTTTTATAATTTTAACCTATTTTTATTTACATACTATAATACAATAAATAGGAAAAAATATATGACCTTTAAATTTGTAATTTTTTAGGCCATGACTTGTTCTATCTTATTAAATCAAAATTGTTTGTATTACTAATTGTAATTAATAATATATATATTATTTTTTTTTTCAGTGGGAGAACTGTGTTGGTGATATAACTGAATATCAGGAGAAATTAACTAGAGTATTGGAAGCAACAGAACCTAACGGAGGAGGTCCAGATACTTCATATAGTTACCTGCTTGTAGACCCAGGCTGGGGTCCTACTGACAGAGCTGGAGCTTACAGACCTCATCATATTCAGCTACTTACTGATCTACATCATTCCCTTAATATTAATCCTCAAATGACTGATATCACTTTAAGGTATGCAGAACTGAATATGTGTGTTGGATGTAGTACAGACTTTTTTTAAACTTAAGGTTTTGATATGTACTCATATAACTAAATTAAAAAAAAATATCATTATATGATTATGGTGGGGGTTTAGACAAACGAGTGATAAAGCTAGATTAGTATAAAATTTTGTATGTTGAGCCTAATTTTGGTAAATTTGAATGATCTATGATATTGAATAAGAATAAGAATAGCGTTTATTGTTTTAAAGTTACGTTTGTACTATTGAGTTCAGTCTAATAATATGTGTGTACTTCTTTGCATTAAGTAATTATTTGATAGCGCAACCTTTAAACATTTAACTATAAATAGATGTAATATACAAATAAACAATAAATAAATAGAGAATAAATAATTTAAAACTATTAAAACCTAGATACATATTACAAACAATTATTTTTAAAAAATTTTTTTTTTTTTTTCAACAATTAAATATAAAATGCTTCATGAATAATAATAATTGTAATAAATAATTATTGAGTTGCTATATTATATAATAAAAAAGCTCTTAATCTCAATGCCTGAACGGTAAAACTATATACATTATTCACTGTTTCTATATTTATAGAGGATAGGATTTCCTCTATTGAACTGTAGTTGTGAAGCCAGTATTCCCTTAATAGTCCATGAGATAGCGTGCAAAAAAGTGTCTGACTAACATCAAGCTAGAATTTAGTGTATAAGTAAATCTTTTGGTGCCTTGTAAGAATATGTGGTCGGCTAAGTTCGTCTGCAGGACATAGCTCGGCAATAGGCATTTGAAAAAAACAAACCGGTGAAGAGCGGCAATGTCCCACCCTGTGTGATTTTCATGATCCTGAGTATGTACTAACTTAGTCAGTACCAAAAGTCAAGTTGATGGTAGTCCATCACTTAATAGGAGGCCTCTTTGATTTGGAGTAATATTTGACTAACAAACCTATTAAGTGACGAACTGTCATCAACTTGATTTTTTGTCTACTTACTAATTTCGTACACAGGATCATAAAATTCACATTGTCCACCAAAAAGGGCAGGACATGGCCCCTCTCCACCGGTTTGTTTTTTGTCAAATGCCTATTGCCAAGCTATGTCCCGCAAACGAACTTAGCCGACAACATATTCTTAAAAGGCACCAAAGCATTTACTTATATACAAAATTATAGCTTGATGTTAGTCAGACACTTTTTTGTACGCTATCTCTTAGACTATAAGTGTTTATAGTGTGGGCATCAAGGCAAACATTTTATGGTCCCATCTAAAATATAGGCTACACTGTTGTATGTCAGCCTACCACAATCTTTTTCACATATCCTTAGTTGGCTGACAATCCTCAATTTTTTCATTGGTATTCTCTTGCTGAGATACTCTTCCCCTAATCCTAGCAAACTTATCTACCTATAGCTGGGGTTCTCCATTTTCTTTAATATTCCTCCTTTATTCGTCTGCTATGTTTTATATTTATGATTTTCCTGTGCACTGAATTAAGGTTTTCTTTCAGTTGCGAGAACCAGTTTAATTTAGTTATTACTTGTTCTCTTCTCCAGCTCCATGTATCTATCTAAACAAGCTTTAGGAATCCTTTCATCGGGCATGTCTGACATTTTGACCCACCTGTTAATCATTTTTGTAATTATTTCACCTCTAACTTTCTTACGGCTTGTCTCCAGTCTAACAAAATGGTTTGGGGTGCACTCAGCCAGTGAAATACTTTCTAATAAAGTAAAGCTTGATTTATGATATTTTAACTGGGTGAACTTATAAGCCCTTTGTAATATAACATTCTAAGCAGCCCTGGTGCTTTTTATTATTTGTTAAGGAAAGATATTGACGAGGAAAGTACTGAGGGAGATTATATAGTTAACAAATGCCTAATATTTATTCTTTCAGGACTGAAGATACTGTTTCATATGGTTACCAATGTGCTGGACGTCAGGTCTACTACCAAGAAAGCTGTAATGCGGTAGGTGGGCTACCACCACCGACTGATCCAATGGGAGTGGTTCCCGTTAAGGCACGCCGAAGACTTCAAAGAGACCATAATATTCTTATCCTATAAAAAAAATAACCTACTTACTCTCATTAAATAATTTATAATACTTCTAGAACTGCGCAGTTCTAGTTAAAACAAAGTATTATTGCATTTTTATTAGGGCTTTCCATATAAGTATAAAATAAATTTTAAAGATAAAATATAAGGATATGTCTTCGTAATTAAGTATAATGCTATTATATTATATTTTTATATTAAGAGCTTGCCATGAGTTATTATGCTATCTATATTTTGGATATGCATTCAAAATGCATTTGGTGTGTTAAAACTTGAAATAAAGCAGTTTATCGGCCCCTATTTCTGGGTTTTTTTATAGATTTTAAAGTGATGAATTGTGTAGGAACTTACGAGCTTAAGCACCTAGCTGCAAAGCCTGTATATTCTGGTTTGAATCTGTGTTTGTTATTTTTAACAGAACATATCAGCTAGAGCTCATAAGTTCCCGATGGCTCATAAGTGTAAGATTTAACTATACGCACTTTAATGAGTTCATTTTAAAAATAAATGTGCTAGAGTTGTGCTTTGGTTGTGGAATATGGATGGTATTATTACAATTTATTCGATGTTATTATTTACTTATTTATAACGAATTCCGTCTTTCTTAATCATCGATGGATCAAAAAATGATAAAAAATACATTAAGTATAAATTTATTCTAGTCGTCTGTTGTAGAACATATCTCTTCCTGTATTTTATTGAGGCTGTATTGAATATGCAAATTTTACTTAGAACTGAAAGTACTTAAAAGTTATTATTTTATTTATTATTAAAATAGTTTAACATAAGAGAAAAGGATAGTGTTAGAACTGTAAAACAATAGAGCATGGGGCTCCTTCCCGCAATCTATTATTAGACAAAGGGATATTATCCCTTCTATGTACTGGGAAGCTAATATTTCATTTAGTTTCAGGGATGTTATCACTTCAATACACTAGATAGAGAGATAATATTCCTTTTTTTAAACAACTTTTGAATGAAGGAATATCTTCAACCTAAAAAAAAAATTAAAATTATACAGTTTTTTAAATGACGTAGTTTTTTTTTTTTTAGAAAATAGTACTATCCCATTAAGGTTTTTACTGGAATCTACTTTTTGACTTGTTTTCTATGTATTTTATATTGTATCATGAATATCTATACTTATCATAAATAATTTATTAGCTTTTTTTAGATCTTACTTTGTTTTGAAACCTGTACACTATGTTGTACATGAAAGTACACTGTGTTTTACATGAATGTACTCTGCGTTGCACATGAATGTACACTATATTGCACATAAATGTACATTATGTTGCACATAAATGTACCCTGTGTTGTATATGAATGTACACTGTGTTGTACATGAATGTACACTATGTTGTACATGAAAGTACACTGAGTTTTACATGAATGTACTCTGCGTTGCACATGAATGTACACTATATTGCACATAAATGTACATTATGTTGCACATGAATGTACACTGTGTTGTATGTGAATGTACACTGTGTTGTACATGAATGTAAACTATGTTGTACATGAATGTGCACTGTTTTTTTTATACTTATTTTTCCACCATTTTATTTTTTTTTTTGACAAATTCTTAAAGAATAATTATTAAATTATGATTACGCACCATTTTAGTATCAAGAACAATAGCTTTAGTTTTAAAACAAGCAAGTTCCACCAAAGTACTTTTTAAAAAAAAATAATATTAAATCATTAATAAAATATAAAAGAAAAAAATAATATTGATTAATTAAAAATGTTCTTTATTGTACCGACTTACTTGGGGGTAGATTACAGTTAGCTTCTTGTTTTTAAATCATTTTTTTCAAAGCTATTTTGTTGCTTCAAAATTTGGATTCACCCCTCATAAAGTGATAGAAAAAGAATATGGCTGAGAGAATCTTTCTTCAATATTCGAAGAGGAACATTAAGGATGCGTTCGGAATCTCTAAAGACCAGCCGTTGGTGGAATTACTAGCGACATGGCAGATTCAAATGTTTCATGTGGGCTTTAACTAATTATAGCTACCTAGGGGTCTTATGGAAGGCAGAAGTCAACCAGGTTAAATATAAAGACTGGGTTTTGTTTGTGTGTGAAGCCCCTTATATGATAATACATTTCATATTATATATCTTTAATGTATTTTTAGAGATAGTTAACTACTTAAAATTTAGTAATGGGATAGTAACAAAAATTGTTTATGATTGATAGGTATTCTATTTATATATTTTTATTTACAAGATTAAATCTGTATCTTTCTCTACAGCCTTTTATTTTTTAAAATTTAATTTTGATAGCTTTATGTGTAGTATTTGAAATTATTAAACTAATTTGTGATTATTAGCTAATTAAATTTTATTATTTTAAAGTATAGATCAATTTTGTAGGATACATTAAACAATAAACTTGACAGATTCATTAAGTGATAAAAGTGCCAATTTATTATAGCGGTAGTTTTATTAATGATTTATTATATTAGTTAATTACTTTATTTACTTAATAGATTTATATTATCATAAACATAAAATCATTTTTAGGAAGCTCACTCTTAAAGTGTGTATGAAAAGTCAAGTTAAAATAGGCAGTTTATAATGTAACACCATATCATTAATGTGAAATGAATTACATTCCAATAGGAAAATAAAATGTTCCCAACTTTGTATCAATATTAAAATATTTTTATCTGTCATTTTTTTAATAAATTATCTTTTATGACCAATATTGAGAATTTATTATTTTTTTACCTGTGTACTTTTTACTTTCTCATGTATGCTTATAGTATATATATAAAAAAGGAAGAATTGTAATAGCGCAAACGGTATTTTTTTACTTAAGTACCCCCCTATATCCTTTTGTTTTCATAGTTATTTAGACAAAGGAACATAATCAGAGTAGTTTATATTTCTTAGTCTAAATTACTATTGAAACAAACGGATATTTAGTCCAATGTACCTTGGGACAAAGGAAGGTCACACTTGTGTACATAAATGAGATAGTATACCTTAGTCTAATTAACTATTAAGACAAAGGAATATTAAATATATTTCGGTAAAAGATTTAGTCTTATACATGATAAGACTCAATCTTAAAATAGCGTAATAAACCTTGCCCCAGGAATCTCAATGTTGTGGGGAGACCAACACACAAACCCTTAAAACTTTTGTTGGGCAGACTATAGAACCAAGGGGGTGCTAAAGTAAAAAAGTGCTGTTCAAACATTTATTTTTATTGATTTATGCGTTTTGAAGTCCCCTGAGTCCAAAGTTTTTTTGTTTTTATAAATATCTGTTGCCTGAGCAGATTTATAGAACCTTAACTACTGGGCCGAATGCAATGAAAATTAGCATACATGTTCAGATAAATCACACCCCCAAGGCGCTCTAAATTTAACATTCTAAAGTTTAAGCTCTAAATTTGGGGGAGCTATCTCCAAAAACTATGAAAAAAGTATTTCTCGAAAATAGTTCCGACAATTTAGATCAAAAAATTCTAAAATGTAGTCCATTTACATAAGAGTCTATCCATATAGGTCAATTTCCTGGGAAATATCTAGTTGCCTAGAAAATACCAGTTTATGGGGCTGATGGTGAGAGGCCGGGTTCCATTCCCCGCTGGGCAGGTGTTCAAAAGATGGCTGTGATTATGTGTGCCATCAAAATCAACTTTGTGTATTCTTCAATAGAAAAAAATCAATACTATCATTTGTTACCTAGGAGCTTAGAATTGGATGCCTGTCATTATCTACTGGTTCGACAAACCTCAACTTATGAACGTTGAATTTCGAAAATTATGAACGTTGGATTTTCGAAAATTCGGACTTTACAAAAAAAAAATCTTCATAATTATTTTAAATAGTAATATTACTAATTGATTAACCTTTATTATAATATTGTTGTTGAACCTTTATTGATAATATGTATTTACATATGTGCTTTTAGTTTGTTGATTACAGTAAGTTAGAATTTTTTGCATATATATTATAAAAAAGAAAAATAGGAACATAGGGGTAAATTCTACATACAAATAAGTTGCGGGAAACATATAAATTTGTAAATCAAGGCTTATCAGTACTACTGCACTACTGAACCTAGAGCCTCTCAGTCATATAAGTGAGAATGGGGGGGAAAAAATAGGGCAAAATGTGTGACACAGGGCAGTTGTAGGAGCAAAACACTTTGTCAAAGCAAGAGATAAAATCGGAGAGATATTCCGGCTCATCCATGGAATTTGATTTTCAATAGATGACATGTTTGGAGATAGGATATAATTTTAAAGATAATATAGACATTTATAAAATAATCATGCAGAAATACTACTAATTATCATGTAAAAATTAATACATAGGTATAAATAAATAAATGTATATTACCTGTAATAATTGCCTTGGGTCGTTGTTAAATAATTAAATTAATAGTACTTTTAATATTATTATTTTATGAACATTTATACAGGTAAAAAGAACAAAATAAAATTAAAAATAATAAATGTTTATTTAGAATGATATATATACTATATACATTTAAATAATTTTTGGGGATGTGATTAAATGTGATTAATTTTAAATAATCAACACACCATTTACAAACTAATTAACAAATATACAATAAATAATTTAATCATAAATAAACAATAATTATACAAAAGTATAAATATTTAGTTTTTTTAAATATACATTCCTAATTATTACAATTACATTTTTTTCTCTCATTTTTATTTTCCCAACAACATCAGTATATAAATAAATACATTTTATTATATTATGATAACATACACACTGCCCAATTTTTCCTCTTGATTTCCTCCCTCCCCCTTTCATTTTATTGAAGTTTAAGGTGCAGAAAATGCTTAGAGGTGGACAAGAACTGAGATGGCTGGAAGATGTGGAGAAGGACAAAAGCAAAGTTGGTTGGCCTCAAGTTTCAAAAAGTTTGGAATGGATTATGAAGGAGGTCAGGGTCATAGATTAGGCTGTAGTGTCATGGAGTAAATAGTTAAAAGTTATTATAGACCAATATTTAAAGCACTTGAAAAATAATTAAGAAAGATGTTTTCTCTTAACAATAGAAGTAACCTTATTGTAAAAAAAAAACTGACTTTCAACCACTAGACGTCACAATCATAAGTCATCTTCAGTCCCGCTGAGGAGAAACAAAATTAGAAAGAGGAAGAATCCAGAGATTTGAGGAAGAGGTTTCAATTTCTTAATTCTTTCACACCCATCTGAAATTACTTTAACTATAAAGCAATACTTGACCATTCTTCAGCCGTCCATGTGAAGAAGAATTTCTTTCAGCTGTTCAGGTGATCTCGGAAGAATATCATCGGGATTCTCGTACAAGTTAGAAGATTCATGAACACACTGGTACAGTTCACGATATATAGCTAAAATAACTTCGGTTGATCTCTGCTGAACAAATGATCGGTGACTAGCACTCACAAGACAGTTCACTTGAGGTAAGACTAGAACTTCAGGCAAACTAAGATAGTTCTCTAATTTACTCTGTCAACAAAATAAATAAAATAAAATACATGAACTGAATAAGTTTTAACAATGTGAATTAAAAAATCTCAATAAGTGTCACTTTAAAAGTTGACTCTTTCACTAAAAAATTCAATAAATTGTACAGGTTGGCCTCATAGTTTATTATGAAAAAAATGTTTGGTTGATTCTAGTAATAGTCCAGGAGATAGCGTGCAAAAAAGTGTCAGATCAAGCTAGAATTTTGTGCTCAAGTTAATCTTTTGGAGCTTTTTAAGAAAATGTGGTTGGCTAAGTTCATCTGCGGGAAATAGCTTGGCAATAGGCATTTGAAAAAAAAACTGGTGGAGAGCGGCCATGTCCTACACATTATGGTGGACAATGAGAAAAAAAATCAAGTTGATGTTAGTTTGTCACTTCATTGGTTAGTTATTCAAATATTACTCCAAATCGAAGTGGTCACCTATCAAGTGATGAACTATTATCAAATTGATTTTCGATCTACTAACTAAATCTGTACTCAGGATCATGAAAATCACATTGTCCACCATAATGGGTGGTACATAACCGTTCTCCACCGGTTTGTCTTTTTCAAATGCCTATAGCCAAGCTATGTCCCGCAGACAAACTTAGCCAACCACATTATCTTATAAGGCACCTAAAGATTAACTTGTGTACAAAATTCTATTTTGATGTTAGTCAGACACTTTTTTGCACGCTATCTCCTAGACTATAACATTTTGTATAAAACGCATGCCCTTTACAAGTAAAAGGATGTGTAAAGTGTCAAATTCCTTCATTTTCAGGGCTTACAATAGTAAAATGGTTACAGAAGATGACAGTTAACCAGGATGCAATAATTATTTATTCATTTATTATTAATTAATATATATTAATTCTTAATTAATATTAAGCTCACCGCAAAGTTTTGTAGATTGCTCGGGTGCATGCCAGGTATCTGCGAAAGAGGTGATTTTCCCTGCTCTTGAAGTATAGTGTATATTGGTCCCAAATTTAGATTCGCTACTAAGGAACTAGCTTGTTCTGATGTCAGTGTGTCCAACTGGGCATCACATTGAGCCTGGAAAATTAATTAATATATAATAGTATCCAGATAAAGGGATAGAGGTGAAGAGTCTAACACTGTGACAAAACATTGGCATGTGCACATACTCCCATAGCCTAAAAAAGAGAGTCAAATCTTTCCTCCAGGTGGTTTGGAAGTAGTTACGTGGGTAAGTGACCCAAACCATATTTCTGGATGTGATTGACTCCACCACCAAAGAAGGCTAAATTTCCGTGAACTAATACTAACCGTCCCCTTCTAGGATACGGTCATCTATTGTGGGAAGGAACAGGGTACAACTGAGACGATTGCATTTTTAAAGATATAATTTTATGTAACTTTAAACAAACCGGTTTTAATTTATTTGAGTTCAACAGCCTAGAACCTATGCTCCTTTTTTACATAAACCTAACTTGGAGAAGTTATAATGATATAACTTACATAATAGGATTTTTAAAATCACCACAGAGTACGAAACTTAAGACAAAGTCCCTTAAACATCAGGGGCCATGTGCATTATTCTAGAAGCATGGGAGGTATCACCTAAAACCACTGCCTGATATGAATCTCAGAGATAAGATTTAGGATCCCTCCATCTTGCAATGACCTAATTCTTTTTGTAATACAAATTACACAATTTAATAGAAATTGCTTTAAAAAAGAAATAAGTACAACAAATATAAATATTCTTTTTTTACCTGAAGCCTTTCCAGCCTATCATCTAAGAACTGGTACAAAGCCAACGTGTTTTGGATCATATGAAGACAATTAAGTAGATAAACAGCCATATCAGCAGTAGAGAGTCGGGAAGCACTCACATTGACAGCTTGTAGAACTGGATCAACTACACAACCAACAATCTATACAAAGAAAAAAAAAATCTATCACTAATACAAATAATAGAACAAAAATAGTAACAATAAAAAATAAAAATTAGCCAAGTATGTGCTTTTAGCACACACAAGGGGTCCGTAGACAATTTAACAGATACGATGAGTTTGTTAATCAGCATAATCGGTCAGCCATATAAAAAATGGCGGCCATTTAAAAGTCTTTTTTAGCTATAACTTTTAAACTGTTCATTATAATGATGTGAAACAAACACCTTTGAATGTATTTTTATTTTAATTTAAATCAAATTATAATTACTATTTACAACGGGAGACAGACAGAGAAGAAAAATAGACTTCAGCAGTAAAGAAGTCTTTACTGGAAATAAAGGAGGCCCATGGTTCGAATCCCGGTGCTGAAGTCTATTTTTCTCTTTCTGTCTCCAGTTGTAAATAGTATTTATAATTTGATTTAAATTAAAATGTAAACGTTCCGTAGTATGAAACTACTAAAAACTTAAAAATTGTATTTTTATTGTCCAATCATATAACACAATCATACTACTCTAAAGTGTCTAGCCCAATCAGTTCTTAAAATAATGATTTTTTAGAGATTTTTTTGAGGGGGGGGGGAATTTTTACCTTACCAAATATGGGACATGTGAAAAATTCTTTAAAACCAGTTTTTTAACAAGAATAACTGGTTTTTTTTTCCAATTGTTTTGTTTAAAAATTAGAGGAAAACTTGAAAAAGGCATTTATAAGGACACATGGCAAAGATGAATTGGTACAAAAAAGGAACCATCAGGACGACCTCCTCTTTCAAGGTGCAAAAAATTAAAAAAAAATGTCAACCCCTTAAACTTCAACCTCTAGTTTTTGAGGTATGAGTTTTGGGGGCTTTGTGATAGGGTTGTTTACACATAACATAACTGCAAAGTTTCATATCTGTTTGTTGGGTACTTTTGTAGATCAGGAGAACATACAAGCACAGGAATGTATAAAGCTCCGTTTACACGATGATAGTTCTCCCATGATAGAACAATCATGTCAGTCTACGTCATAGAACTATTGCAGGGGTGTACAGTCTACAAGGTGAGAGTTAACATGTGTCAAAACATGTTTTCTTGTACTCAAAGTTATATCTATATCCTACATTCTTCACTTGGATACAGAAATAGAGCATTAAATATATTATAATGTTAAATTATAATACATATACAGCACAAGGAATATTCATATTGTCGAAAACAACAAAATCTGATGTCAAATGTGAAGCAAGGTATAATATTTGTTGCCTTTTAGATCTGTTATCATATGATATAAAAGTAAAACAAACAATAAGCCAATCAGCGTCTAGAATCTAGTGTGGTAGTTTTTTAAATCTGAAGTGTGAATACTCCGACTGCTGTGATAGGGCATTCAAATATTTCATCAGATGAGATAGTGAGATAGTTGGTAGTTCTATCGTGACAGAATCTATCACAAATAGTCTACACATTGATAGTTAATGCGATAGTTGCTATCAAGACCGCAACTATCGCATCAACTATCACTGTGTAAACGGGGCTAAAGGGTCCTTGTTTTTGGCTACAACCCCTAAAAATAATTTGAAAACTTCGGTTGAGTGTCACAGTCCATTAAAATTACTATCACTAGATATTAATTTGGAGAGAAACCATACAAATTTATTCCTTTTTTTAATAACCTATATAAATTACCTTGTTGAGATTAGTCTGATTTGAATCTGTAGGTGCAGATAATAAATCCTGAAGAAGAGAGGTAAGGACCGTAAGGGAAGATGAAGGCCCTAAGTTAGGTGCAGGAGGCGCTGAGACAGATACCACTTCTTTCTTAACTATCTGACTAAGGCTGGTCACAAGGGCTTGGGAAGTGCACTCACTCAGACTCTGAAGACAATGAACTAGTCCTGACTCTTTACCAACCTCCTGTCAACAAATGGAGAACTATTTTACTAAACATATCTTTACATAAATTAACTTTTTTTGTATTTCAATATAAAATATTGACACCATCAAAGTAACACTGTTGTGATGCAAGGAAGGTCAATAACAGTTAATAGGAGAAAAGAATTCTCATTTTTATAAATCGGTGTGGAGGGATTCCATTACACAATCTAGGTGCTACAAAAAAGAAAAGACTTAAAACGAAGAAAAAATAAAACGAAGACCAAACAAGGAAAACTTTTAACCATTAAGGTTTTCGATCTTTGGACTACACAGCAACACATCGCTTTACTAGGACAAGCAAACAAATAAAATCTATTAAGAACTAACCTGTGAAAATATTCTTAGATAAGAAGAAATAAGCCCAGATATAGTGTAAAGAGATTTTACAGGAATATCAGAAGACGTGATCTGTTCAACTCTTGCACTAAGCGGAGTACAAACTCCTTCTGCTATCTCAGAAAGACTAGTATCCACAACATCACCTAGTTCTGTAACATAATAAATGATAATATATACAAAAACACTTCACAATTATATCTTTAAATGTAATAATGTACGTGGTCTGATCAAAATGTATCCGACCTTAATTTTTATTGGCGAAACAAACGAAGCTATGGGGGCGGGGCTTGGTGTATATTAGAAGGGAGGCCTAGTGTGCATGCTTATTTTTTTGTATGTCTGCAACACGTGTCAGTCGGTCATAGGCCATTCATTAGTGAGCAAGTGCGAGTGAGTGCCGTCGCATTTTTCTTTCAGACAAAAAGACAGAAAAAGTCGAACAACGTTACTGAATAAATTTTTGTTTAAAGCTTGGCGATTCTCCAGTGGAAACAGTCTGAGAGATTAAACAAGTGTTTGGGAACAAAGCGATGAGCACCATACAGATTAAGAGTATCCAACATGTCCTGTGCGATCTCTAGACGAAGGTATTTTTGCTCTCTTGTTAGCAGTTTAGGCACAAACTTTGCTGAGACCCTCCTGAGGGCCAAGTTGTCAGACAAAATGGATCGAATGAACCCAAAACTAATGTTCACCTCATCTACAAGGTCTCTGATCGTGATTCGGCGATTCTGCATCACCAAGTTCCTTACTTGATCAATGACGACCTAATTTCTGGATGTTGAAAGCCTTCCAGAACGTGCTTCACTCTCCACTGAGGTGCGGCCATTTATGAAGTGGTTGTACCACTCCTTAATCTGTGTGGTGCTCATCACTTCGTTCCCAAACTTTTGTTTTATCTTTCGGACTGTTTCCACTGGAGAATTGCTAAGCTTTAAATAAACATTTATTCAGTAATGTTGTTCGACTTTTTCTGTCATATTGTCTGAAAGAAAAATGCGACGGCACTCACTCGCACTTGCTCACTAATGAATGGCCTATGACTGACTGACACGGTTTGCAGACATACAAAAAAATGAGCATGCACACTAGGCCTCCCTAATACTGTACACCAAGCCCCGCCCCCATAGCTTCGATTGATTCGCCAATAAAAATTAAGGTCGGATAATTTTTAATAAGTTAAGTGGTTTTGTCAAAGATGTTGTGGTATTACCCATATTAAAATATTCAGTTCACCAGGGGATTAATAAAAAAAATGCAATACTCTAAAATGCAACCCAGCACCCGAGGGGGCCCTTGGTGCACTTAAATTCAGACACCGATATCCGTTATGACAAATTGTGATTTTTTTTCTCTCTCTTTAACTTGCTGGCATCGAAAACTACCCCCTTAGAGGTAAATCTATTATAAGGTATTATGTTTTTTAAACTTATTACCTTTTTTTTCCTTCTGCACCAGATTTTCTGATCTGGTATTGTGCCATTGCAGGCAAATAGGTTGCTGACCCCTGCCCTAGAATATTAGGAGTTTGTATAGCCTGAGCATCAATTATTTTTGTCTGAAAGTTCCAAAGGAAAAACCAAATTTTTACTATACCTGACTGATTGCAGAGTTTGAGAAGAGTGTTCAAATAATTAGCTTCACCAGGTATAGTTTGCCGCAGGTATGCTAACATATCTCCAATATATCTATTAAAAAAAGCCAAAGAAAAAATTAGCTAAGAATAAATAGTTAAGAAAAAATATTAATATTTTTAAATAATATATTCTCTTTTAATTCACTTAATTAATTCATTTCAATACTTTCAAAGTAGTGAAACAAATTACAGTAGACTCTTTAGATTCGGCATTCTACGGTTTGGCACATTCTGTAATCCGGCACTGATCATGCTTTTCATATTCAGACTTTTTGAGGTGGATTCATTGACCTTTGTTGCCAAAAAGACCAAATATATATGTACTTTGTCATATACAGTAGAACCTCGCTTACACAACCCTCAATTATATGACAACCTCAATTACAAGTGCAATTTTCAAATCCCCTTGAGATTGTCATAACACATAATGTTAAATTAACCTCTATAACACAACTATTATTATGCAAACAACTTCAGTAACACGGATTTTTTCCAATTCACAACGCAACTCAGAACCTCTATAACAAGTCGTTTTGAGAAGTCAACCTCTATAACGCAACTTTATACAGGAATAGGTCAACCTTGAACAAGTCTAGACTTAAAAACCCCGCCCTTAACCTTGATAACACGACTGATAGCCAAAATAACCTTGATAACACGACCCTCAACAAAAAGAGCACCTCAATAAGAAGATTGTTTCCCTAATCCCCTTGAGACACTTCATATCGAGGTTCTACTGTATTTAGTATTTATATCTTCTGAACAGGTGTAAGTATGATGATAAATCTTTGGTATTCCAGTTAAACTAGTGTAGTGTAAGATAGTACTTCCAAATTGATAATATGGCATAGCAGTGGTGGTCCCGAACATGCCTGATTAAAGAGCACCTACTGAAATGATAATGTACCATTACATATTTTAAATAAATTAATTACCTATGAGGATCATGAGAGTGATTCTCAATTGGAGGGGGATTTCCATTTGGGCCACCTTTAGTTAAGGCATCTAGAAACATTCTAACTAATACAGCACGCCTTTGAGTACAATACTCCGATACAACATATCTGAAATTAAAAAAAAAAATAAGAATTAATGTTTGACTCTAAAAATAAAAATTTACAAGAATTCCAGAAAATTGATAGATAAATAAATTACTTGAAAAAAACAGGTCTAGTTTGTAATTTTGCTAAGGCTTTCGCAAGGAGTTCACCCGTAGCTAGAGATTCAATGTTTTTACAATGAGATTGAGCCCATCTATACAATCTTTCCATTGCAGCCTCCTGAAAATAATAATAAATAAACTCTATTACATTAAAAAATACATTAATTATTATTAACTTTTCTTTGCAACAGCAGTTGAATTGAAGTTTAAATAATTAGGTACTTTATGGGCCAAAACATTTTAGAATTTATTTACATCCCTTAGGCTACGGCCACACCGGAGCTACCTCGCTTGGAGCCTCGTGCCTTAGTGAGTCGCTAGGCGTGTAATCCATGTGAACCAACCTTCTAAAATATATGAGACCGGCCACACCGCGCGCTTGGTTACTAGGCGAGTTACCTAGCGAGTCGCTAGACGAACAGTCCATTCTGTTCTACATGGCAACTCACCAAGCCGCTAGGCTCTAAGCGAGGTAGCTCCGGTGTGGCCGTAGCCTTAATGAACTAAATATTTAGAAATTATAACTATAAGTTATAATTTATAGTTTCGTCTTCGAACTCCCTTGTAAACTGTTTTGATTTGTTGTGTGTCAATTTCCGTTCTTTTTTGTCCTTTCTGGAGTGATCTGGATTTTTTTTTACCTTTTTTTTCTTATTTTCTTTTAGCTGTCTTTACTTTATATACATATTATTATTATTTTAAATGTTTAATTGTTATTTATTTTATTATTTTTGATCTCTCATGTAGTTACTGTTATACAAAGTATATATCAGATTAGCTGATGTTAATTTTGTTTACTTTTGTTAGCCATTATTATGGTGTGTTATTTTATGTATTAGAGTGCCTCGCTTACGGCTTCTGCCGTTGAGGACTTTTTAAAAATATGTTAATAAATAATAAATAAGGGATCAGCATACATTAAAAGAATAAACATGGAATTCAGCTGTTTTTTAAACACTGGCTAGCAACGGCATATTAAATTGTAAGTTTCTTAGCCATGAGTTTAGAAACAGCACCTCTATCAGATAAGATGGATAGACACAAGCTGCACTGGTTTGGTCACATGGCTATTATAGAGGACCACAGAATTCCTAATCCAGGCCTCCAGACTGTCCAAGAATTACTTGGTTGAACTCCCTGGAACCAGCATTCCACAAATGAGGAATTGACTCTAGAATTATCAAGACAGTGGTTTCTGATAGAAAGAACTCTTTAAACATCTTCTACACTGAGAGGAAAAAGAGAACAGGAATAAGTAAGTTAAGAAAAGTAACCATGAGCTTTAGTTTATATGATTCCAAGATAGAAAAAAAAATTGATATATTTGTTTCAATCCTTAAAAATATAAACATCTAACCTGATACATAGACATTTGGTCCATGATATCGAGAGCCGCAGTCTGATGACCGGCTTGCATAAGGAACCTACATTCTGAATGTATTGTCTGCACCCTTTCCAACACTGTGAAGAAATCATCGGTAACTGTTGTTTCTCTCAGTGTAGCCAACTCATTTGGAGCAAGTTGAAAGCGTTTCAAAAAGGATTTTGTCACGTCCAACTCCATGAGAAGTTTGTTCCTAAATCATAAGAATATTTAATTTTTTAAAAATTAATAATGTGAAAAACAATTAATATCTTCAAGACACGAGCACACTCAACATATACTTAGTAAGAACCGAGGTTTATTTAAGAAATTGAGGTGAAGGAATTTCCAAAGATAATCTACTTACTTTTCAGCTTGTAGCTTTGACGTTTTTTCAATAAGTGCATGAGTCTGAGCCATTCCTTCATTTAACTGAAGTGATATATTTTGAATAGCCAAGTTCATTTCGTTAACATCATTATAAATGGAATCAAAACTTTCTTTAACTTCACGAAACGCTGACAAAAATTCCTGGAAAAAATAAAAGAATATGACTAATAAAATTTTTGGGTTAAAGCCTACAAACTGATTGCATATAAGTAAAACAAGTAATTAATATTTTTCAGCCATATATTTAACACTTTCTGCTACAAAATTCTCATATATCCTTAAATTTATTCTGGTTTTATCTTCCTAAACTTTTGCTGTATTTTAGAATAAATGTAATAATTAACCAACCTCATTTATTTCAAGACTCCTTTTCTCGATTTTACTCCGTAGATTACGCCTTGATTGGATTGTGTTTTCAGTAAGAAAGTTAGATAACTCCTTCAAAGCAACTAGTGTTTCCTGTGAAAATAAATAAATATAATTATATAAATTAATGTATTTCAGAGCTAGACACATCTGGAAAAAAAATAAGTAGAAAATGTCCATTTTTTACTTCAATAACCACGGTGACTGTTACCAATGATGTTTTAGACTATTGATGCCTGAATACTTTTGCTGGATTCATTAATGGATACACTGTGTTTAAAGTTAGCATATTTGTGTAGGAATATGACTTATGGTAAAATCAAGTATACATACTTATAGTTACTACATTTCCATGATGTTTAAATACGTATTGAATTCTAATTTGGGATTTAACAAGTTGGTGTTTACATAAGTAGAATTAAATACAAAATAAAAAAACAAACTTTTACTTGTTTACTTTTGGCAAAGGTTATAGATAATACAAAAGAAACTAGGTCTTTTGGACTTGTAGACTGTAACCAAATAAAGGGGTTATTTGGAATGAAAGTCCATGGTTGTGGTTTAAAATTTTTTGTTTATTTCAAAGCTTTCGCTCTGATGAAGCTTAGGTTTAGCTAAGCGAAAGCTTTGAAATAAACAAAAAAATTTAAACCACAACCACCACGGACTTTCATTCCAAATAACCCCTTCATTCGGTTATAGATAATTTTTTAACCTTCACCTTTTATAACCATGCTTTTTATTACGTATTTTGACAACAGTTTCTACAGAAATACACTAGGAGTGCTCACACACAAGCTCTGAGCATGTCAGGATCGAGTTCAGGTGTTTCCATTGCAACTCGATCCAGATAAGATCCCAGAATTTAGTGTATCATATCGGGATCGGTATCGTATTTAATCCTTATTGAATCTAGGTTTCCATGGACACTTTGGATCCAAAAACTGAATTCAACCCGTATTTTAACATCATGGAAACATAGTAAGTCTTTATGGAGTGTCTCAATAAATTATACTTATTGCTGTCAAGGTGAAGTCATTTAGGCGTACTTTTTTTACTTAAGCACCCCCCCTGTATCCCTTTGTCTTAATAGTTATTTAGAAAAAGGAAGATATACAGAGTAGTATATATTTTTTAGTCTAAATGACTGTTATGACAAAGGGAAATTTAGTTCAATGTACCTTGGGAAAAAGGAATATCACACTTATGTCTATAAATATGATAATATCCCTTAGTCTAATTATCTATTAAGACAAAGGAATAAAAAATATACGCTAAGAAAACTGTAGAACTCATTGTCATATAGTTTTTTGTATAAGATTTAGTCTTACACATGATAAGACTCGATTTATAAATAGTGTAATAAAACTACCCCAGGAGTCTCAATATCTTAGGGAGACTAACACAAAAACCTTTGAGACTTTTGTTAAGCAGACTATTGTTTAGAACTACTCGCCTAGACTATTGTATAGGCGGGTGTTAAAGTAAATAAGGGCTATTTAGGTATATGGGGGGTTGCCTTATTTAAGTTTTTTTGTATTGATAAATCAAATCAGTAGTTAAGGGAAAAAATGTTGGTAGAAGTGGTTAGACAAGGTGGCTTGTTGCTGAAATATATCTAAAATAGGTTCTGTTCTATTACTTACATCAAACTACTAATCATACTTCCAAGATTAAATAAGAAAAGTATTGTTAAATTAAAGGTCAAAACCAGTAAAGTGCTTTAAAAGATGAAGAAATAATTCACGTGGTAAGGGATTTTTAAAAAATGGCCATACTTTTTACATTGAAAATCCCACATTGAGGGGTTTATGAATGTATTAGTTTAAATAATGATCGTTGTCCTGGTATTTTTGAAGAAACACAGTAGCGGATACAACAACCCCAAAGACAATTGGACACTTATTAGAGTGTAACTGGGTCCTTAAACAAAATTTACCAATAAGGGTCTCATACAATATCATCTCAAATACCAACAAATGTGTGTTTGTTCATTTCTAATTGTCCGATTAAATAAGTGTTTTTAACAACTGCTTCTTCTCATGTTTTAAAAATTTTGGTATGTTTCCTGTGTATATCTTCGTGTTTTCAAATTTAGTTTTGGGGTAACAGAAAATTAATCAGAAATAGAAATAAAATGGTCAAGTCCTCCTTTGGAAAAGGAAAAGTAAATAGGTAAGTCGAAAATAATGAACTAATACTTATCACATTTTAAATAATTAAACTATTTGAAAAATAAATCAATTAATCTTACTTTATCATTGTCTAGCCGGGTTTCCAACAGCTTAGACACTTTCTTCTGAATAACAGAATTCCTCTCTGGTTCTTCACCAAATGAAGCCATGATTGATAAAAATATTAATAAGTCGATGTTATAGTTATCATAATTTGTTTAACAAATTAAAAATATTATATATTAAAACAATATTAGTAATGTTTAAAAGAAACTTAAATTAAACCTGGTGTTATCAACGAAAGAATGACGTTGCCTGGGTTTGGTTGACAGGGAAGGTAACTGGATAATAACAGATTCTTAAATCTTTCTATAACACACTACAAAATCTAAACCAAGAATTTTCACTTTTAGAGATAATTATGATAAAAAATGATGTTTTTGTTTTTGTTCTGAATTCTTGAATTGATTATTAAGTTTTACTCATGATTTCTGTATTATATCGTTAATTTATTTATCAAAATGGTCGAAGAAACATCCTATGCTTCCAACAAACCTAAAGTAAGTAATTCATATATGTAAGTGGAGATTTAGAAAATATATTCTCTAATTTTATTTCTATAGTCGAGTCTTCGATAGTTCTTCTTAGATAGTTTTATTTTTATAGTATTTTGTCTTTAAATTTTAATCTAAAAATTACCATTGTTCAAAGGAATAATCACAAGATTCACACGAATGGGGAAAACGTCTCTTTAATTTAAGTAATAAGCAAAATTTAAACACAGAGAAATCTCAAACTCGAATGACAACATGTCACAAATGAAAAAAAGTAAACAAATAAATAATATCTGCCGGTGGCGCTGCGGAGATTCTCAACATTCTCCCACCTCAAGTCCCATGATCTTCAGGGGCTTGATCCAGTTCTAGGGCATACACTCGCTGGATGGGTCGAGTCATTGGTCCCTTCGCTGTTCTTAGTCGCAGAACCCTAACGTGTCCGTCTCTTCCTGTCACTAGTTCTTCGACTCTCGCTAATGGCCAGTCGAGTCTCTTAGTATTTATATCCTCGACGAGGACAACATCACCTACCTTAAGCTCTGTGTACACCTTCTTCTTTTTTCTCCATAGTGCCAGCTGTCCAAGATACTCGTTACGGAATCTGTGCCGCATACAGTTCCGCAGTTTTTCTCGATATTTCCACCTTTTAGTTAGAGAAACCGCTGACTCTACTTCGTCTAAGTCGGGGACTCCTGAATCCCTAATTCCCTGTAAAAACATGGCTGGTGTCAAAGCTACAGGGTCCTTACTGTCTTCTGTTTGATATGTAAGAGGTCTTGAATTAACAGTGGCTTCGACGTCGCATAGAACTGTGGACAGCTCCTCGTAAGAAAGTCTGGATTTTTTCAGGGTTTTTCGCAGTAAATCTTTGACAGTCCGTATAAGTCTCTCCCACCACCCACCCCACCATGCTCCTGTGGGTGGGTTGAATTTCCAGTCAATAGATTTAGCAGTCGTGTAGTCCGCGATTTTATTCCAATCCAGTCGCGCAAACGCGTTATTAGTCCCTGTAAAATTAGTCGCGTTATCAGAGTACATTATTGATGGTCTTCCTCTCCTAGCAATAAATCTTCGAAAACCCTGAAGAAAAGCTTCTGTTGACAGCCCTGATAATAATTCTAGATGTATACCCCTATACACTGCACATGTAAATAAAAATATCCATACCTTTTCACCACTACGCAGGTATAGTGGTCCAGCTAGATCAACTCCTGAAACTTGAAATGCTTCAGAATCTTGAACCCGAAATTTAGGTAAAGGTATGTCTGGCGTTTCAACTTTCTTCGCACTATATCTCTTACATAATCCACATTTATTTACCGCTGAACGAACTGATCTTCTTCCATGAATAACCCAGAAACGCTGTCTCAGTATACTAAGAAGACCTTGTACTCCCACGTGATTATTTTGTACGTGAAGGTGTCTAATTAGCCTCTCAACTACTGGATGTTTAGATGGTAATATCACAGGTAGTAGGAATTCTTCATCGTCAGATCTTTCTGAGATTCTCGACTTCACTCGCATTACACCTCTCTCATCCGTTATTATTAAGGAACATTTATCTACAATTTGAGATCTGGTTTCTTCTTGAATAAGTTTAATTATTAATAGCTCTGCTTCTCTTATCTCATTACAACTTAAATAGCCACTCCTTCTGTTATCTTTGAGTTTCAAATTGTATAAAAATCGTAATATCCAAGCTATCAGTCTCACAATTTGGTTATAATTAGAAAAATAACGATAATACCAAGTATAGTCACGTAACTCCGTCGAAACTAGAGTTGACACTATACCCTTTTTCTTCTCTGAAAGTATAATGTTCTCGTCACCTTGGTACGACTGACTTGGCCATCCATTCGATGATTTCTTTAACCAGGCCGGACCCTCCCACCATTTCGATCTTAAAAGTGCTCGTGGAGAACATCCTCTACACGCCAGGTCTGCTGGGTTGGCTGTACCAGGTACATGAAACCATCGTGAAACTTCTGACAACCTACGGATTTCTTGTACTCTATTCCATACGAATACTCCCCACTCTGTTTCTCTCTTGATCCACGACAGCACAGTGGTAGAATCCGTCCACCAATAAATATCAATGTCTGCGTCTTCTATACTTTTTCTAACACTATCAGTAAGTCTAGCTCCAATTGAAGCTGCTAATAGCTCCAATCGTGGGATTGTCATTTTCTTGAGAGGAGCAACCCGTGCTCTCGCTTCCACTAACTGCACACTAATACCGTCCTCGCCTTCTGATCTTAAAAATATCACGGTCGCATAAGCATCCTGACTAGCATCGCAGAAACAGTGTACGCTGTTTTTCTTTGATCTTCCTACATCCCCAGAGAGACATCTGGGTATCCTTATTTCAGCAAGGTGCTTTAACTGGTCTCGCCATTTCACAAAACTTAACTTGATATCTTCTTGTACTTCTGAATCCCAACTAGATTTTCTATCCCACGTCCTTTGTAATAAAAGTTTTGGATAAAGTGATACCGGCGCAGTAAAGCCTATTGGATCATACAATCGGTGAGCCATCGATAAAAGTGTCCTTCTTGTCACCACATCAAATTCCTCCTTGTTAAAACAATCATCTGATATCCGCAGGGTATCTTCTCTATTATTACAAACTAATCCTAAAACTTTTGTTTCGAAACATATATCATCTTCATTTTGACCAGTAAACTCCCACCCTCTTAAATCAAATTTTCCGTCGGCCATTACGTTTGTAGATTGGTCAATAAAAAGTTTTAATTTTTCTATATTTTCTACACTAGTGACACAATTATCTACATAAAAACTACTTTTAAGTTGCTCAAGTGTTTCACGAGAATAGGGTGATGATCCCTTTTCTACACCTTCAATAGTTCTATCTAGATGATAATCAATCACAGCCCCTAATAAGAAAGGACTACACGTAATACCGAAAACAACTCTAGTATGTCTGAAAAATTTTAGAATATTGTCTTTAGTTAGCCAAACAAATCTTAAAAAATCTCTATCACTTTGACACAAACTGACCTGTAAAAACGCTCTTCTAATGTCCGACACCACACCTATTCTATGTCTTCGGAACCTTATTATACTCGCTGGAACCAAGTCTATCAAATTTATCCCTTTTTCTAAACACTGATTCAAAGACGGAAATCCTTTGACTCGTGCCGAAGCATCGAACACAGGCCTCACCTTCGTTGTAGCACTACTCAATTTCACAACATGCCTATGTGGTAGGTAGTGGCCTCGATTATTTATTTCTTCTGATGGTATCTCTTCAATTATTCCTTCTTCTATCCACTCATGTAATACCCGCTGATAATCATCATAGTAACCGTCTCGACTAAGTTTGAGAATAAGTAAATCCAATCTCTTTCTGGCTACATCGTACCCGCTCGGAATCGGAGGATGGTCTTCTATCCAAGGCATATTTACTTCATACCGCCCTTCATTATTAACCTTTACAGTTTCTAAAAAATGTTTTCTAACCTCCTGCTCTATTTCTTGTCTGTCTTTCTTTTCGCTTGGGTCATTAATGCCTAAAGAGTCTAACGCCCATAAGTCTGATATACATTTTTGATTAGATAATAATGAAGTCGCAGTCATCGTAGCCGAAGGTGTTTTGAATCCTTTTATCTGTGTGACATTAACCTTGCCTATCAAAGTCCAGCCGAGTAAAGTTTCAAGAGCTACAAGGCCGCATTTAAGTTCATGACGCTTGCCCGTAAATATTTTCCCAGCTATATCAGCTCCTATTAAAAGTTCTATAGGCCCGTCTTTCTTATCTGATATTTCAATCCCCATCTCTTCTAATTCTGAAGTCCAAGTTCCCGAAAATGGTGGTGTTATTGGCCCACATATAACTGTTTCGTCAAGTGCCTCAAAGTTACAACTATATGTGCCATCCAATTTACTAGCGCTCACCCTGTAACAGTTATGAACACAAAGTTGTGTCTGTTTTCCGCTAAAAAGTGAATGAACTATTTTTTCCTCTCTTAGAGGTTCATAACCCATTTCTAAGGCGGTGTTTTTCTTGATGTAAGATCTTTGAGATCCTGTATCTACAATAGCACGGATATTACGCTCTGATTGGCCTCTTAATCTTACGATAAGGGTCTGTAGAAATACGTGAGGGCCAGTATGATTAGCTAATACTTGGTCTGTGCTAGAGCATGGGGTAGGCGTCTGTTGTTTCTTTCCCGGACACATGATTGTCATGTGTGATCTAGCACAATCTCCGCACTTAACAGATACTCTACACTTATGAGCTAGGTGTCCGTAATTTAAACATCGGAAACAACATCCCTTCTTACTTAGCAGCGTTTTCTTCTCACTTAGCTCCATATTCTTAGCCTTGGTGCATTCTTGTGAAGGATGGACATCTTTGCAGAATACACACAAAGTCTGGGTGTTCTTATGAGTTAGTAAGCCCGCAGCTGTCGGAGGTGGCGCTACTAGCTCCGGACTCGATGGTTTTCTTTTATCTTTTGTCTGAAATCCAAAACCAGATACAGCAAGCGAAATTCTTTCTTCATTTTCTACTTCTCTTCTAATGAAAGTTAGAAGTTCCCCTAGTCTATCTTTTAATAGAGACCCAGTCTGGTAAGTATTACTGCGCTGCCACGCTCTAAGAGTTTCCTCGGGTATACAAGACTCTACAAGCGGGTAGAGCATCGCAGCACAAGCATCTGATTTGACCCCTAAAGAGTCAAGAGCCTTTAACTTAGACTCTAGATTGTCATAGGTTTGGGCCAAATTAACTCTTTTCTGAACGTTATTTATTAATAGTTTTAGAAGCTCCCTCACATAATATTCTATAAGAAGGTCATCCCTACCAAACCTTGATTTCAAACTATCAATAACCTTCTCATAGTTCTCTCCTGACAGTGGGTAGCTTTCTACTAACTGTCGGGATCTAGAGTTAGGAACCATCGACTGTACTAAATAATAAAATTTATCTACATTATCCAAAGCCTCATTTCTATGTATTCTCTGAAACTGATTCCAGAACGGTAGCCAATCGCAAATATCCCCATTAAATTTCTTAAGTTCTATTCTAGGAAGTTTTAAAGATTTTTTTCCTCCTTCTTTACTACTACCGTTCAAAGTTATAGAGTTATTTGAAACTCCATCTCCCATTGCACCCTTTTCATTCCCTTCTAAAAGCTTACGAATTTTTACTTTTAGAAGATTATACCTTATTTGATAGGTGTCTGCCGTCTCCATATCTCTTTCTAAGTCCGTCGCATCAGGTAGCGATGTAAGATATCTCATCACCGCTTCATCCAACTCCACCAGTGCGAAGGCCTTCTGTTCAGCTAGATTGAATCTTCCTTCGGCAGCTACACTATCAATAGGATCACTCGTAACTATCTTCTCCAATTCATTACAAAGTCGGGTGAATGCTGATCTAGTCGCTGTTCGTATCCGCTTATTACTTTCGAAGTTAATCTCGTCTTCGTTGCCCATCGTCCTGTCACGGTCGCCAATTGTTCAAAGGAATAATCACAAGATTCACACGAATGGGGAAAACGTCTCTTTAATTTAAGTAATAAGCAAAATTTAAACACAGAGAAATCTCAAACTCGAATGACAACATGTCACAAATGAAAAAAAGTAAACAAATAAATAATATCTGCCGGTGGCGCTGCGGAGATTCTCAACAACCATTATCTTTAATTGTTACAACCGTATTTATAGTAAGTATCTCAGATATTTATCCTTTAAGTTCGAAATCAAATGTTGATAAATATGTTGTGAACTCTCGAACACTTGTTGTGAAAGTAGCGATTAAAGGGTTTTTGCATACCCTTTTTTCTGACAGGTAGTAGCATTTTACAAACCATATCTGGGGTATTTTAATTTTTCTTTTAAAATTGAAGGAGATGAAAAATGAAATATAAATGGTCAATCTGCCACTGAAAATCAAACAGCATTCATCCTGTGTAGCCCAGATTTACACCAGGCCCTCAGGAGGTGTTAATTTTTCTTTCACTCCAAAGGCCAAGTGTACTTTTACCTATATTTCTCCCTTTTTCTTCTAACATGAATTAAGGTTAACGGAACCATTAACCTGGTAAACTGGCTGTTAGTTGTGGTTAGTGTCATGCGGCTTGAAATAATCTTGTTTGCGAATAGGACCAGTCAAAGGCAGTGGCCAACCAAAAAGGTTATTAACAAAGAGAGATTATACAATTGGTTGTTGATTGGTGTGAGATAGAAGTAAAGCAATTGCAATATCTCAAGTGCATAAACTATTGTAGCGGCACCCTGGAGGTTAAATATGTTTATAGCCAACAGCCAACATCCCTTTCCTTTTTACATCTACTGAAAACTGATTACACGTATTAAAGTGATTTCAGCCACATCTTCCACCTGAAACACTGCACCTCACTGTTCACATCGATATGGTCCATGTTTTGCAAAAACTAAGTATTATTAAAGAACATTAAGAAATAGCAAAAAAAAAAAAAAACCTGGTAAGTGATTCTGAACGCATTTCTGATACGCACTAAGGTATGTTTTTTGTTAATCACACATTTAGCCTATGGATGTATTATTAGATTTGGAAAATCTGCAAATAAGGGAGGGTCAAATGTACTGGTTGACAAAGGGAATGTAATATCTCAAGTGTAAATCATGCCAGGTGATTCTCGACTGGTTCACACGAAATAGCCTTAGATTAAGCTAACAAATAATAAGCTTTATTCTTTTTTCCAGACAAGAGGAGCTCAAAGGCCAAGACCTATTTATTTATGGACGGTTCAAGATGTTCAGAAGTGGCTAAGAAGACATTGCGCAGATTATTATCCTCAGTATGAAGACAAATTCCTATTTGTAAGTGTAATCTAAATGGTAAAAGTTACATGCATAATGCATATCACCTTCAGTTAGTCAAAAAGAAGTTAAACATATTCATTTTCAAGGATCAATCCTTGTTTGCAATATTATTTTTTTAATGTAAATTATTGTAATATAGTAAATAACACTCCAAGAACAAACTTAATTAGTTTATCATACAAAAACTGCAATAGTTATATTAATAATAACAGATATAAGTTGCATCTGATCAATTTAATATTCTTCATCAAAGAACTTATTTATGATGGCCAACTAATGATTGTCAACGATCGGAACATAAAGAGAAATTATCTATTTTGCTCTTTAAGTAAAGCGAATTACATTCAGGACAAGATGAGTGTTAACTCTGTCAGTGTAGGAAAATTAAATATAAAATTGGGAGGGGAACCAATAAGAGGTTGATATTATTAAGTATAGAAAGTCGGAATAACTAGGCAAACAATGATATCACTGGCGGAGTGCCTCCTACAGGCCTAGTGGCTTTATTTTTTTCTCTTACATAGATTGGCCAATCTGACCTGTTAGATTTAACATTTATCATGACCCTCTTGTAATTTGTCTTGACTTACCCCTTTTAATTTGACAACCCTAAAGTTGCTCAAAATTTTTGTAGAAATTACTAACTTGTTTAACCACTCTACCATATAGTAATTTGAATTAATAAGATATCACCTTTTTGCGCAAATGCTTCTCTTATTTTTCTTTTCCTTAAATTGGGTTTACACAATCCATGTATACTAGTCATTTTGATAAAATCCACTTAATCCAAGTTTTTGTGGAACTTTGAAGTATGATTTATTATTATTTACACAGTCTAAGTAATGGAACTTTGTTATCTATAACTAAGATAGACTGTGCAGTTTTTCCCCTCTAGAACTTTCCAGTTAAATTGTACTTTTAAATTTAAAGCAGTGGTGATGTATAACCTTCTTGTAAACAAAACCCGTACAACCTCACATCTTTGTCATTTTTTCACAGCTTGTGCTCATAATTTTACAAGTGGGCGCAATTTTTGTTTTCATCAAAGTAGACTTGATCATAAAAAGTTGGGGCCCGTCCAACTCAACTTGGCTATCCAAGTTTACTTTGACACCCTATTTACACGATCCAAGTAGCGTCAAAGTAGAGTCAAAGCTGACTTGGTCCAAATATACTTAAACTGTGTAAACCCAGCTTTAACTTAGCATTATCAGTAACTATTCTTTTTTCCAAGTTATCAATTTTTATTTGTGTTTTGCAGCATGAGATTAGTGGAAGAGCATTGATTAGACTAAATGAAGGCACACTTCTGAGATTGGGAATCACCAACAGAGAACATCGTCTTGAGATTTGGCGAGAGATAACCAAGCTCCGTCTTAAGACTGATATTCTAGAGATAAGAGATCTAGAGAGAAAAGAATCGGATTTTGTGTAAATATGTAGTTTTAAACTCTATTTTATTTTTATTTTATTGTTTTATCTTTGTTATTTAAATTCTTAGTCTATATAAGAGGAATAATAGACTCCTAAGTATTTGAATGATGATATTATCTTATGAATGAATATTTAGCACAGAAATCTGTCTAAAAAAATTTTTTACTGGAAGGAACATCATCTCATGAAAATTCAGTATTGAGATTTACTAACTCATATCGATACTGTTACTGTTAGATTATATTTATTTTATTGCAGTTCTTTCTTTTTGTAAAGAACAGTATCCAATGAATAATTATTAGATTACATGTTTAAAAAATAATGTCCTTTATCTCCTTGAAGTGTTGAAACGTTAACATTAAGGATTACACCCATCTAGGAAAAGATAGTGTAATGATATCAAAATAAATGAACTTTAAATCCTGGTTATACCAACCTGTTTGATAAACAATACAAGTGGCCTTTAAAATAAATATGTATATTGATTTAGTTATTCAATTAATTATTATGGTTATTTAAACCATAAACAAATATTATGCTGCTGACATCTTCCATTCCATCAAAAAGCAACTTCTTTTCCATCGGCAATGGCAATGAGCAATTTCATTGAATTGGTGTTTACATGTTTAAATTTCATTGATTCAGTCGTGTTTCAATCATATGGAGCAATGAAATTGAACCGTCTAAACACACCTTCAGATTGTGTTAATTGGGACTTCAAAAATATAAACATATTGCTTATAAGAATAAGAAAGTAGGTGAATGAAAGCCATAAAATTACAGAAAACATTTTATTTAGAAAATATATACTTGTATTTAGTCTAGAAAAAAAAAAAATAATAATAATTTTCCTACCTATTAAATGGTAAAAAAAAAAAATCTATAACTTTTTAGGTGCCCATACACGTTACAGTATACCTGTACAGGTAAAACCAGAGTGTGTGTTATCAAGTTAAGACATAACTGTGTTATGTCTTAATCTCAGGTATAATGGAACATGTATGGCACTTTTAGAGAATTTTAAGTAATGGTGGTTACTGAGCCTAATATCGTTATACAGTAGAACCTCGATAAGAAGTGTCTCAAGGGGATTAGGGAAACAGTCTTGTTATCAAGGTGCTCTTTTTGTTGAGGGTCGTGTTTATCAAGGTTATCTTGGCTATCAGTTGTGTTATCGAGGTTAATGGCGGGATTTTAAAGTCTAGACTTGTTCAAGCTCGACCCATTCCTGTATAGAGTCGCGTCATCGAGGTTGACTTCTCAAAACAACTTGTTGTAGAGGTTCTGATTTACGTTGTGAATTGGAAAAAAATCCATGTTATTGAGGTTGTTTGGATAATTATAGTCGTGTTATAGAGGTTAATTTAACATTATGTGTTATGGCAATCTCAAGGGGATTTGAAAATCACACTTGTAATTGAGGTTCTTCTACTGTATAACGTGATAAAGATTTTACTTATTTTTAGTTAGACTTGAGCACCCTTTGGATGTATCCTACTATATGAACTCCTTTCTTTTCTACCTTATATTATAAGGAATTTCGTTGTAGCATAATGTCTTTTCATAATGTCTTTTAAATTTTAATTAAATATTTTTAACTTAAAGTGACTTAAAAAAAATATATATATATTATCACCAAATAAATAAAATTGTGATGCTAAATAAAAATTATGACAATAACGTATTACTTGTTGATAATTATAACTTGATTAAATATTGTACAATTTAATATACAAACTTTAATGATAAATGTTTTCTATTTGTACCTAGATATTAGAGCAATATAAATCTAGAAATATTTCTTTGTTTGAGACAATGCTATTTGTATTATGACTTGTTAAAATTTTTACTTTTATAATATTTTTTAATTGTTGAATAAATTGATTTATTTTATTTTATGTTATTATTTGTGGCCATTTTTAATTAATTATTTTGTATGATTTCCCATTTTATTTAGTCTAAGAAATAAAATAATAATAATTTACCAACCTATTAAATGGTAGAAAATAAAATCTATAACTTTTTTGGTGGCCCAATTGATTGATTTCGTAGAATTGTAAAAAAAAATCTTTATCAATTACAGTAGAACTTATTTTTATCCATATATAGTCTTTCTCGTTTAACTGTCAGGCTACACCATTTTCTTCCCCCATTTTACCCCTGGTGTGTGAAATGAAGGCACCACCTGACTATTATTATGCTCAAAAAATGCCTTGATGAGCCAAGATATTTATAACTCCTGGTTTTACCGAGTTTTTGTGCCCCTTGTTAAAAATAAAAGTGACAATTTTAGGGCAAAAGAAAAAAAAAAAAGAAATCGACAATTTTAGGGCAAAAGAAAAAAAAAAAGAAATCGACAATTTTAGGGCAAAAGAAAAAAAAAAGAAATCGACAATTTTAGGGCAAAAGAAAAAAAATCCTAAAATTTTCCTATTTCACCCTTAACCATCAAAGCTTCAGTCCTTTGACTGTACCATTATTTGTTTCTTTATATTCTCATAACGAATGGAGTAAATTGAACAGTTACTCAATAACAATGACCAATATTAATTTACAATACCCACTTTTCCCCAGTCCCCTTTGGTTTTTGAACGTTTTAGAGAGCTATTATTGTCAGTAAATCTCTAATGATGATCAAGTATCTGGATTTTAATTTTTTTTTTTTTTTTTTTTTTTTTTTTTCTACTACCTTGTAATTAATTTAATAATAAATTTATTTTAAAAAATAACAAAACAACAGGAAAACTCCTAACATAGTTTTTTTCTGACAAATTCTAAAAAAAATAAAAAATAAATAAAAGAGAGATCCAATATTGCACGCCTCCAATTCCAGCTCCATAATAATATTCTGAATGCAACGCAGAGCTATATTTCATTAACAGCTAATAGAAGTGATTTAAGGACTCTAGCTTCACATGTCACAGTGTTCTTTCCAGTTGGAATTTGGAAGTCATCTAGTGGTGACTGAATCGTAGTCATAATGTGTCCACCAAATGCTGGAAAACACATAAGTAGATAATTATTTTTTTGTAAGAATAGATTAAAACTAATGTATGCAAAATAGGTAAATTTGGTTTATATAATGTTTATGTTCAAGAACCTGATTTTATTTATTATTACTATTGATATTATATTTGTTCAATGAGTGCGAAAGCTGTTTATTAAAATCACATGCTTACATTCACATTTCTTCATGAATTGTACGCATTCTTTGAGTAGAGATTCGCTAGCAACTAATGTCCTTTTGGTCAGGTTTTCTATTAATGATAGGATACATCTCTTAGCGTAAAACCTAAAATAAAAAGAAACAAATACTTTGAGAATTAAACATGTAAACGGCTTTATCTGATCATGAAATAGATTATTAAGTATTTAAAAAAATTGATTATTTTATCTATCACATACCATGTGTCAGTCCCAAGTTTCCTGTCAAATGGTTCTAAGCTCCAGATGAGTCTGTTGATTCCAAAATCATAGTTACCTTTGGCACAGTAAAGAGTTCTGAAAAATAAGATTCACTTTATTTAGTCTATTACAATTTTTATTATCAATAAATCATCACATTTTTAGTTAAAGATTAAAGATTACGGTGCCTCCCTTGAGCATGGCTCAAGGGAGGCACCGGAGTTGACTTTCAGAGGGGGACACACTGGGGGGTTTGGGGCAGTGGCGTACCAAGGCGGGTGCGGGAGGGGCCGCCCCGAGTGCCATGAGCCTTGGGGGTGTCATTGTGGCAGAAAGAAAAAAAACACCCCAACATCATTTCTGAGGGGGTGACAAGATAATATTCCGCCCCGGGTGCCACAAGACCTTGGTACGCCACTGGTTTGGGGTAAAATAACTTAAATAACTTGAATTAAATTATAATTACTATTTACAAGGGGAGAGCTAGCGTGGCTGTGTGGGTTAAATCACGTCTGCTCGGCCATCACTGAATTATGAGTGGAACGAGACGGGGTTCGATTCCTCGCCGTGACGCTCTGATTTATATGGGTCACTATTGATCACACCATACTCGCTTCGGCGGTACAATGTACTTATGTACGATGTGTGAAGTGGCTGGAACTCTCTACCGCGGGGCGTAAAAAGGGCCTAAGTGATGGCCTAATTGCAAGGTTCGAACAAGTAGTTCGTCCTACCCGTTCTAGTAGAAAGTACTAGATTACTACTACTACTACTACTACTACAAGGGGAGACAGACAGAGAAAAATAGACTTCAGTGCCGGGATTCGAACCACGGACCTCTCTATATCATTATTCTTCAGTGTAGCTAAATTGGCTAAAGCATCTGTACTGGAAACCTAGAGAGGTCCGTGGTTCGAAATTCAATTTTTAAGTTTTTGGTAGTTTTCATACTACGGAAAGTTAAATTTTAATTTAAATCAAATTATAATTATTATTAACTACGGGAAACAGACTGTGAAAAATACACTCCTGTGCCGGGATTTGAACCACGGGCCTCTATATTTCCAGTATAGCGCTCTTCCATCTAAGCTAATATAGAGGCCCGTGGTTCAAATCCCGGCACAGGAGTGTATTTTTGACTGTCTGTTTCCCGTAGTTAATAATAATTATAATTTGATTTAAATTAAAATTTAACTTTCTGTAGTATGAAAACTACCAAAAACTTAAAAATTGAATTTCGAATTGATTGTACAAGGTACAGGTACTAATTGAGTACTTTATAATTATAAGCGTTAATTCTTGGTTTAGTTCTAATGTCATAAATATTGACTGTCTAAATGTATATGAATATTGAAAGCTTGGATTCGGGACTAGTTATCGATTACGGTAGTGAAAAATCATTCTCCTGCGTAGCTTAGATGGAAGAGCGCTATACTGGAAATATAGAGGCCCGTGGTTCAAATCCCGGCACAGGAGTGTATTTTTCACTGTCTGTTTCCCGTAGTTAATAATAATTATAATTTGATTTAAATTAAGCATTATTTCTCGATCTAGTTCTATTGTCGTTAATGTTCACTTCTAGACTTGTAGAAAAATTTGAAATCTTAATTCGGGACTAGGTATCGTTATTGACAGAGGAAATTATTCTTCAGTGTAGCTTAATTGGCTAGAGCATCTGTACTGGAAATATATAGAGGTCCGTGGTTCGAATCCCGATGCTGAAGTCTATTTTTCTCTGTCTGTCTCCCCTTGTAAATAGTAATTATAATTTGATTTAAATTAAAATTTAAACGTTCCGTAGTATGAATACTACCAAAAACTTAAAATAACTTTTGGTAAAATAAATAGCTTTTTCATTATCAATGAACAAATTTTTGTAGACATATAGTAAACACAACCTGTTGAGCCGATCTTCACTTATTCTGGAACGAAGCCGTGTCTTAATTCCCTGTAATGACGAGAAGGATCTTTCAGCAGAGATGTTGCTTACTGGAAGAGTACCCAGAATTTTAGCGATGACTTGATAATTGGGAACAAGTCTTCATTTAAGAAATTGATTTGAATTAATAGGTTTGTCTGGGACTTAAGATTTTCCTAGTGCTCAACGTGGAGCCTTTGAAAGAAACCCAACAAACTTCACTTGCCCATTCCCCGTCACTTGCCGTTTTATTTTTTCTGACAGGTGGCACTCCGTGCATTGTTTTTTATCTACAATTTTCTTGACCACGATATGGCTCTGATGTAACTTTTAATTCTTTTTTTTGGAAAGTGGAAGTAAATATTGTCGAGATAGAAATACACATTATAAAAATAATGGACGCTAAACACAGAATTAACTAAACTGTCGAGTGACTATAAGAAAATCTTGTAATGGAAAAAAATCTAGGGGGGTCATGACCCCTATAGCACCCCTCTGGAGCTTCCACTGGCTTGGCTAGAAACTTAGTTGATCTACATTTGATCCATCAATAATCTCACCCTATGACGAGGTTGACAGTGGATAGGTGGTAGACCTTTCTGTTTGGATCTTCATATCTAAGTCTCTCCTCTTCCTTTTCTATTTTCCTCATCAGTTCTTCTGCCTCTTCATTCATCGAAGACATTATGTAAGAGACACACAAATTAGCCAGAACTATCGGAGCCACTGCTAACAACTGTAAACATCCATATAAGTAAAAGAAAACTGAAAAAATACTTCATTTAAATTTAAAATAAAAGAAACTCTGATTGAACGTGAAAACTAAATAGTTAGCCAAATTAAAAAACCTCCCCCCACCCCAATATTTTATTATACCTTATAAGTATACTCACGTTGTTGTAGTATTTCTTGACGATTGGTTCGTAGAAACCAGTAGCCTCTTTGTACTTGTTATCCTGCATGAAAAGAACATTAGCCACATGCAACCTCCATGTGTCGTTCTCATTGCAAAACTCTACGGACTTATGGAAAATATTTTCAACCTGGTTATACTGCTCAAGATCCCAGTAAATCTTGGCTTGAGCCATTAGCACAGGGATATACCTACAAGTAGCCATTAAAATCAGATTAGACCATGTATCAATAATTATTAGATTAGGCAATACTGTTTTTGCTATTCAGCAATAAATAAGAGTTACATTAATTCATACTCTAATAACCTGGTAACAGAACATATAAGTCAGAAATGAATCCTTCCTTCTGAATCAGGTATCTATTTTTGATTCCTTAGAGTGTGGCCACTTTACACATTTACGCATCATCATTTGCCCACAGATGAGTAACCGCTCAGCTATACTGATCACTTAAGTCTAGTCTGATCTTGATGAAATTTGGATGGCTTGTCAAAGTTTGGCCACAGATAGTCCCACTAATAATTTCAACCTTCTGAGCACATTGGTCCTCTCATTCATGCTTAAGGGGGCTACACACCTTACGCAGATACCTTTTATCTGCGCAGTTTATCAAGTGTGACGTCATGTCTGAGCGAAAAATCATTTCTGGAAAATGTAATGTTTTTCCGAAAAACAGGAGTATCATTTCTGGAAAATGTAATGTTTTTCCGAAAAACAGGACTATCATTTCTGGAAAATGTAACGTTTTTCCAAAAAACAGGACTATCATTTCTGGAAAATGTAATGTTTTTCTGAACTCAGGACATTCATTTCTGGAAAATCTAATGTTTTCCAAAAACAGGACATTTTCGGAAACCGACAGAACGCCTTCTAAAGCTTAAAATAACAGGACGTATGGCCACCCTAGGTTAAAATCTATCACATTATATTTTATTTTATACACTTGCGACTAGACTATTCCTCCAGTGAGGACATGAGGAAGCTTTGTGCAAATTAAAGAATGTACTTACTTCTCGAGGCTGTCCTCATAGTCTGCAACAGCTTTCTTGATTGCCTCATCATCCTGATTCATCCGTGCCTCTTGAACTTGTTTTGTTGCCTTCCTCAAGCTCTCAGCATGCCTTTCAGCAAGTTCGTCAAATTTCTTATATGCATCATCTGGCCGGGTTTGTTTAATTATCATGGCATCAATGAATCCGTACAAATACTGAAATAAAAAAGCTGAAAAAATTAACTGCCCATAGGAAATCCAACATATTTGCTATTTGCAAGTAAAGGAAATGCCTAATAGTACTCACTGGAGTCAAGTATTCATTTGTGAGATGAGCATTCTCTGCTAGGACATCAGCGGCTAAGTTGAAATATTCATATTTACAATAAAGAAGCAAAAGATTCGAGAAGCACTCTGGAGGAAATGGGTTCTGCTGAAGAAGAAATACAAGTTTTTCAAAACCTTCAGCAGGCCTTTCTTGCATATTGATAAGAGCTTGATTGTGTAAGGTCACAGCATCAAGTTCTTCCTCTGATCTTGGAGGCATGTCCGTCAGAGCTTCCTTGGCTGCTTCAACTGAAAAAAATATATTTCTTTAAAGATATTTGGTTTGATGACAGACATTGTTTCTATCTATACTCTTTTACAATTCCTAAATAAGGAAAAAAATAATACCACTAGTCCTGTAGGAGGGGTGGATCCAGTGACATTTTCATTTGCCTAGTTGGCCCGACCTTCTCGAATTCAAAATCCAGTGCTCTTATTGGCTCCCCTCCATATTTTACATTTGTTCTATTTTCCAATGTCAAACATTAATACTAATTGTAAAAATCAGGTACAGGGTACCTCGGAACTTTTCCTCACTTCAGAGGCCACTAAAGTGGTCTCCTGCTGCTTCGCAGCAGGAGGAAGCAGCATTGGACGTGGTCAGTACTTGGATGGGTGACCGTTCTGAACAAACTGATTTATTATCATTCTTCAAAAAACCCTTATTTTTAATACCTATATTGCATTTAATTATTTGAAGTCTGGCGGTATTTTGACAGATGTAAACAAACTTTGACGTCATAAAAATTATCGCACTAATAAATAATTATATTCGCTTATAACTATTAAACTAATTAATGGAATTTCATCGGGATTTTTATATTTGTGCCTTAATTTTTTCCGGTTCCAACGATATGCTATACATCAAATACCTATTTATACTTTCGGTATAATTAACTGTCAAAGTTTAAAAAATAAAAAATTGATAACTTCAAAATGGCGGCCAATATCAAAATGAAATTTGGTGGGCTTGTTTGCCATACAGAGGTACATTCGAGCCAAATTTCAACTCGATCAGGACCATTGTCGATTTATTACGATTTTTTAAAATTTTTGCTGACTCAACAAACTGGGTTCAAGATGGCCGAAAAATTTGATTTTCTGGGCGGCACCACTACAGGTAAGGACTGATTTTTCTGCCAAGTTTCAACTCTCTAGGTTAAATACCTTGGGTGCTATGATGATAACACACACACATACATGCACACATACACACATACAAACAGACGTCATGCTGAAAACCACTCAGGAGGTCTTAAAAACACCCAAAACGGATAATTCCGTTGAAATCTCGACAAAAAATGTTTTTGGTAAAAACAGTACTTTTCCTACTATAGGTAGTGAGGAAAAGTAAAAAAGAGTATAAATGCGAACCCAAATTATTGCTTTCATTTGAACTACCACTTTTTTATAACTGCCATGTTTACTTGGATGAAAAGATCAAAGGAATTTTCGAGTGTAGAATAAAGTACTATTAAAAATAAATAAAATAAGAAATGCTTGAAATTAAGTGAGACTTACGATTGGTTAGATGATATTCTATGGCTGCTTTAAGATTGAATGCTTCTATAAGGGCTGTTTCATGAAGTATTAAAGTGTTTCCAACACTAGGAACTCCAATTCCTTCAGTAGCCATGCCAACACTCAACTCTGGATGCTCTCGAATACCTCGCTCAATAATATCAGCTATTAAGAAACAATATACTTTTGTTAATATAATCAGAATCGCTAAAATAATTTAATAAAGCATTATTTATCTGCTGTGATGTTTATAAATACTAGTAGACCAAACAGCAGTGCATTGACAAAGCCTTAAAGTATTGAATATATTCCAAGTTAAATGGCTGTCATTGTCCAATCCTGGGTACACGGGTGGCCCTGGACCCTGGTTAGCATTTTTTCCCTGCTAGCACTGCATGGTGGCTCATGCATGTGTTTTACATGCTCGTGTCTGTGGCGTGCATGTTTTGTGACATTACCACTAGTGAGAGCAATACCTGCATGTTATAACTTAGAGCCTGTGGCTAAAATTCAAGAAACATGGAACATGCTATCTACCAAGTATGGTGATCGAATGATGGTACTTGGTACTTGCTTGTACTTGAAAATCATTAGAAAATTTTGTAACTCTTCTGCGTCACACATCCGTGTTCCCCAAAATCGTGACACTTTTTGGTAGCTAGGTCAAGGCTAAAGCACGTTCCATGCTAAAAATATCATTACCCTAAATACCTAGTATAAGTATTAAAGTACCAATGTGTTTGAGGGCTGGGGCAAATTCTTTAAGTTTGTAGTAACAAAGAGCCATATTGTAAGACAGATGAGGATTGTAGCCTTCAGCTGAGAGAGCGGCAGTAAATTTCCCAAGAGCTTCTCGAAACTTCCCTTCCTATTCAACAATATAATAAACACGGTTTTAATCATCTAAATATCAATAATCAATCAAAGTCCAATAAACAATTCATGCTTCCATATTAATGTATTCATGCTATTCATTAATTTTTGTAATTGCAGTGATTACAAAGTAGCATGTGAGCGAAATTGTACTTGAAAATAAGAGTTTTATTGTGAGAATAGCTAAGGAAATGGCAGATACTTTAAACTGCTAAAGTGTTTTAGAATGCCTGCACACTTTCTTAATTTTAAGTGTGTTAGAAAATCTTATTGTGGCATGCATATTTTATTAGAAAACCATTATGCTAAAATAAATTATGTTATATAACGGCTGTTTTATTTTTAATAAGTAAGTTCAATAAAATCTCAGTCTAAAACAATTTAGTTAGTATTCTTGAGTTACCTTATATAAGATGCAGGCTTCATTGATGATTAGGTCAGGATCTCTGTCTTCAATATGATCTAGAAATGATCTTGTACTTTTAACATCGCCTTCGCCATATTTTATAGCGGCTTTAAGTTTGATGACCTAAAAAATAAATTTTACCAAATTGTTGAACTTATTTTCACCTTCTCATATATATATAAAGTGGAAGTATTGTAGTATTGCACAATAATTTAATTTTGATGAATTTACATGTTTTAAGGTCCCCTGAGTCCAAAAAAGTGATTTTTTATAAGATGTCTGCCGTCTGTCTGGTTGCCTATGGTCTGTGCAATGTGTGAGATGTTGGTTTCAATTACCTGCCAGGGAGGAATTATATACATCCACTTGACATGATCATTAGTGTGAAAAATGTCTTACCTCCCTGGGAATTGAAACATCTCCTGATATATCGATAATGACCTTTGCTTTAGGCAAGAGTTAGCGAGTACGCTAACCACTCAGCTACATCAATACCTTGATGACCCACTAATAAAAAAAAGTCAGTGAATTATTGTGGCACATAGTTCTACCTCTCGTCATATCATTGGACAAATGGCCACATGAGTGTAAAACAAAAAACAATGCGACCCAATTGGGAATTATAAGTGTGATTGTTTGAACCTATTTCTAGAGGGGTAACACTTTAATTTTTATTACATTTTTAATATTAAATGAGCATAGAAGGTTTAAATTAACATTGGACTATCTGTGCCCACAAATAGTAGCCTACTTAAAAAAAAACTATCCAAACTTCTTGAAAATCAGATGAGGTACTTTTAATGATATAGGTATGTATGTGGGACAGGAAGCAATGGGCGTAGAAGTTTGAAATTAATACAGCGCCATATAAACATAGGAGCCAAGTTCCAACCTGATGGAATGCCAAGTTCGTCATAAATTTGTCATGAACTTTATTAACTTTCCCACACATCTGAACAAGTTCCCATGTTTATACCCCGTTATTGGGAACAAAAGTGGGCTAATTTTTATGTAAAATAAATTAAATTAAATTTTGATATTAACTTTTTTCCTTTAGTATACACAGAAGCAAAAAAAAAATAATAAAATGCACATTCCATTGTAATAGTCAGGGTGCCCATAGGCAAAAAAGTAACTTATACATACTCTTTCCAAACCTTTTTGTATGGCTTGTTTAGGCAAAGTCTGACACCGTTTTCCTCTGTAACTTTTTTTAGTTTTGGGGCGTTTTTTTTTTATTTGAACCCTAAAATTTTGACGGGTCAGACTTGAAAATCGGAAAAAGTTCTGCGTCAGACAATATTAAAATGTTGATTTATAGGGTTCAAATAATGTATCTTGAGAAAATCAGCTGGTTATTAATCATTAATTAATATCCATTATTATTAATTAATATCATTATTTAATAACTGGCTGATTTTCTCAAGATACATTATTTGAACCCTATAAATCAACATTTTAATATTGTCTGACGCAGAACTTTTTCCGATTTTCTAGTCTGACGCGTCAAAATTTTAGGGTTCAAATAAAAAAAAAACGCCCCAAAACTAAAAAAAGTCTCAGAGGAAAACGGTGTCAGATTTGGCCTAAACAAGCCATACAAAAAGGTTTGGAAAGAGTATGTATAAGTTACTTTTTTGCCTATGGGCACCCTGACTATAAATGGGTGTGTTGATCCTCTTTCATAGGAATCAATACCCACAGAGATTTATTTTTTTCTGAAATCAGAAAAGGATTGTTTCTTTCTCTAATCTCATAACATGATATTATATTGTCCATAATGCTTTTGTTTCTACCTTTTTCTGATAAGAAGGATCGTCTAAGGATGAGAGAATCCTTATAGCCTTTTCATAGTTTGACGCCTGATACTGTGAGTAAGCATGGTACAGTTTGTAGTGACTTTCTTGTGGACAGAGTTTGCACAACTGTTCATAGCAACTTGCAGCGCTTACAAAGTCCTGTGTATTAAAGTAGCAGTGAGCTAGAAGGGATAAACAAGCTCGTGACTGAAAATATTAAAATATTTACATTAATTTACCAACTCTAGGCTTCCATTTTGTATTTTTCTCTATTTATTTAATTAAACCAAATAATTTATTAGTTTCGATGTAAGCAGTATTATTTATTTATTTTCTATTAAAATAAATTATTAATTTATTTCTTAAATTCTATATAAATGTCATAATACCTGTGGATTCCTTGTCAACTGATCTCTTAAGATATTAAGAGCATCATAGTAGTGACCATCCTGGATCTAAAACAGTTTTAAAATTGCATAATTCAAGTGAATAGTTGTTAGAGGATAATAGTCTAAGTTAATTTTTTGGTGCCTTTTAAGAATATGTGATTGACTAAGTTCATCTGCGGAACATAGCATACCAATAGGCTGTTACATAAAAGAAACCAGTGGAAAGCGGCCATGTCCTGCAGTCCTGCCCATTATGGCAGACAATGTGATTTTAATGATCCTGAGTATGAAATTAGTTAGTAGATCAAAAATCAAGTTGATGCTAAGGTTGTCACTTGATAGGTCAGTTATTCAAATATTACTCCACATCATAAAATGGTCATTTATAAAGTGACAAAGGAAAAGTCAAAAGGACAAAAGGTTTTTGAAAAGAAAATGTGTCATACAAGCAAGAGACTTTGTACAAATTATCTCTGGGGCACCCTGATTGAAATCCTATAAAGTCCCCGAAAAAAAAAGTTGTGCTCAAGCCAACCATCTTGGAAATTAGCGGCCAAAATTCAATTTTTTGCTTCTACTAGCTTAATTATTACGTTCAGAAAAAAAAAGTTCAAGTAAAAATTGTTTATTATAAATTTGATTCTCATAGTTTTTTCTCTCTGACCAACCGTAGAGGCACAAAATTAATTTATATCTCAGCGCGCGTAATTTTCTTGCGCTCAGTGCCTAGCGATTGCATGTTGTCAGCGCCGAGTTACCACGCCTGGACGAGGTTATAGGTGTAGTTGTGAGGTTACAAGTTAATAATAATTGTTTACTATTATAGAGTACCTGTATTAAGGGTTAATTTGGCCTGTATTAATGGTCATTTTGTGCCTCTACGGTTGGTCAGAGAGAAAAAACTTTGAGAATCTTATTTAAAATTTATAGATAATTACATAATAAACAATTTTTACTTGTACTTTTTTTTTCTAAACCTGATAATTAAGCTAGTAGAAGCAAAAAAAAAAAAATCCTAAATAAACCCTTAATACAGGTACTCTATAATAGTAAACAATTATTATTAACTTGTAACCTCACAACTACACCTATAACCTCGTCCAGGCGTGGTAACTCGGCCCTGACAACATGCAATCGCTGGGCACTGAGCGCAAGAAAATTACGTGCGCTTAGATATAAATGGTAATTTTGTGCCTCTACGGTTGGTCAGAGAGAAAAAACTTTGAGAATCAAATTTATAGATAATTACATAATAAACAATTTTTACTTGAACTTTTTTTTCTAAACTTAATAATTAAGCTAGTAGAAGCAAAAAATTGAATTTTGGCCGCTATTTTCCAAGATGGCGGCTTGAGCACAACTTTTTTTTCGGGGACTTTATAGGATTTCAATCAGGATGCCCCAGAGATAATTTGTACAAAGTCTCTTGCTTGTATCTTGTATGACGCATTTTTGTAAACAGCCCCTTTTTTGCTTAAAATGACTGGACTATTAAGAATCATTGGCTTTTCTAGAAATATGAAATATTTAGTTCTTTCTAAACCAAGACATTTACTTTAGTTACTGGAGAACTACAGTTGCGCCTGCGCGTTACAGTCGTGACTTTTGGCAGCGCGGGAAAATCCGAAAAATTTGGGTGAGGAACAAATGAGAGATCAGGAATTTGAATTCTACAAGGTCGGGCCAACTAGACAAACAAAATCGTCACTGGCCCCACTCCTCCCACAGGCCTAGTGGCTTTATTTTTTTTTCTCATTTAGGTTGGCCAATCTGAGTGTCAAAAGTCACAACTCGTGACGCACATACTTGTAATTTTATTTATTTATTTTTTTTTTTTGTTTGTCGCAAAATAAACTATGAAAGAAGAACTAAAGCTATTGTCCTTCGCTTACATGTAACAACTCGTAACATAAAATGTTAAAAATGAATCACAAAACAATAATTGCTTATTACCTTTATAGATAACCTTTTGACAGGTTTAAGATTAGAGTTAACTTCTGACAAGCAATTTTCATGTATAAAATTCTAGCAATTATATTACTAATTAGTCTATAAATATAATATGAACTTACTGTTTGATAAATGACGTTGGTGTAATCTCCATCTCTGACGAATATGCTTTTCTTCATTATCAAGTTTTATTTGAATGTAACGAAACTTTACTGTGTATTTTCTTAATTCTATAATTGTCAATTTATTACAATAATGGTTAGTTTTAAAAACATTCATAGATTATTGATAGTAGGTATTTGTAAAATATATTATTTTAAACTAGTGGAGTAGGGAGTAGGTGAAGCAGCTGATTTCATCGAGTGAGTGGCGGTTTGTTATGGTTACTGTTGCTATGGTGCAAGTAAACACTCAACAGAAAGGGAGCAACCAGATTCTGTAAAGCACGGTTTACACGCTCAAGCCATTTGCACAAACTGCTTTGCGCTAGCTAGTTTGTGCAAATGGCTTGAATGAAATACGCCGGGGAAGTGTGACGTCACTTACGTAAAAAAGTGTGTGTTGTTAGGTTATCTGGCTCATAACATTGGATATAGGTGGGGTTTATCAGTCCTATTTTATTTTATTATTATCTTTTAATCAATTATTTGTTTTATCATCTATAATGAATACATTTATTGGCTTATTAATGATGTTACTGATACATGATAAGGTTAAAAAAAGCTTTTAATAGAGTAAAAAGAGCACATCTGTGAGTAAGTTATTTCACATCTTCTTTCAGTTATTTGTGAGAATTATTTGTTTTATCATCTAAAATGTATACATTTATTGGCTTATTAATGATGTTACTGATATATGATAAGGTTAAAAACAGTTAAAAAAGCTTTTAATAGAGTAAAAAGAGCACATCTGTAAGTAAGTTATTTTACATCTTATTTGAGTTATCTGTTATCTGTGAGAATTATTTGTTTTATCATCTATAATGTAAACATTTGTTGGCTTATTAATGATGTTACTAATATTGATAAGGTTAAAAACGGTTAAAAAAGCTTTTAATAGAATAAAAAGAGGAAAAAACTATCAAATGCTTACAGAACTCTACTAAACAATGTATTGTTATGAGCCAGAAAAGATAACCTGACGAAAAATCGTGGAGGGCGCATGACGTCACAGCAACCTTTGTCACTTTTACGTAACCTCTCTGACGCGACGTATAGACATTCAGTTTGGCTTGCGCAAACTTCATGCCTGTGTTTACACCAAGGATCTTATATAAAGGGGATAGAGGGTTGAGGCAAAAAAGTGACCCCATGAAGATATGTAAAATATTAGCTCCAATGGGACAAATTACCATCCTCTTGGTTATAGGTTACCAAGAATTTGTTTATAAGTGTCAGGTTATAACCTGTTAAAAAAGGTAATTTGTCCCAGTTCAAAGGTCGTGGAGCATGCGCAGTATGATTTTTTCTCCAATTTCTCTTACCTTCATGGGGTCACTTTTTTGCCTTAACCCCCTTCTTAACATTACATCCGCTTTATATAAGATCCTTGGTTTACACGCAACGATTTACTTGCACAAACTGGCTTGTACAAGCCAGGTTTGTGCAAATAGCTTGAGCGTGTAAGCGGACCTTTATAATTTCGAATCATTCTATTTTTTACTTTTTCTATAACTATATTCGCGTAGCATTAGTATACATAAAGCAAAGGTATTGTGACCAATTTGATTTTGAGATACTTTGTTGGATTTACCCGTTTTTCTTTTAAGGTTCCCCTGAGTCTATAAAAGTATTGTTTATTTTAAATGAATGTCTGTAGCAGTCCGTAAAATACCAATTTATCCATATTATAACAAATTTTCCCGGGATAATTTATTGATATAATATCTTATAGCAGTGGTGTAACTATGGGCCCGCATTGCGGGCGGGTCCCCAGTGCCAGGGGGCTCCCAAATCAACGTAGAAGGGGCCCCCAGTTCTAAATGCAAGAGGTTTTTTATTTTGTTTGGCGAGGGGCCCCCAAAAAGTTCTTGGGGGGGGGGAAAACAGGCCCAATGCCCTAGCTACGCCACTGTCTTATAGTTGTTAATATCAACTAAATTGGAGATCGATTCCCCGCCAAGTAGGATTATTTCATAACTAAATTTTGTTAAAATGTTTAGGTATTAACACTGTTCAGCTCCAAAAAAGATCGTAAATGAAAGAGTAATTTTCTAAAGTACAATATATGTTTGTGTGCTGAAAACTATATTTCTTTATCAGGCACAGTTTTCCCGGAAATGCACTTAAAAGATGGGAATAAATGTGTTTTGACACTTTTCACCGACAAAATTGCATACATAGTTTCAAACCGCTCAAAAGATGGATCTAACTTCCAAAATTGTCAGCCGACCTTACTTTTCTAAGAAATAAAAATTTATAAAAATCAATATTTCTCTTTTTTCACTTTCTTGCATGGGAAAGGGGGGACGAGGGGGCTCATACAAATGACCCCTCTAATTTAAGGATTTAACATATAGGTACGGTACTTATTTAGGTTGTTACTCCCCTATGTTTTTTTTTAGAATGTAAATGACTGACTAAATTAATATTAAGACAAAGGGATGGTTAAACCAATGTACTTTGGAATTAAGGAATATCACACTTCTGTTCTTAAGAGTAACAGTCTATAGAAAAACATTTCGTACACCTTCTTTAGATTGTTACTCCACTCTGTTTTTTTATTAGGGGAGTAACAATCTAAAGAAGTGGAGCATATACATTAGGAATACAATGTACAGATATAAAAATATACAGTTCTACCCACCTTCATAGTAATTGCCCCTTCAAGAATCCACCATTTTCTTTTTAAGACAGTTGAAACGTGTGAACTTCAGTTGACTATCTATAGTTGGCTCTCGACTGATCATTCCACGCGTGCATGTGATGTGTAAATAAGAACTTATTTGCCGCATATCCAACTTTTACGAAAACAGACAGAGTTCACCAAACAAATTTCCCAAAGTGTGAGAGAGAGGACACAATTTCCGTAAAAGCCTCCAGACTCACATTTCAAAAAGTCATAATTTGACAGGCTCAGTTTTCCTCAAGTTATTATTACTAGACGGGTAAGACGAACCACTTGTTCAAACCTATAGAAATTAAACCATATTTTTATGCCCATTTTACTAGCCCCGTGGTAGAAAGTTCCAATCTCTTCCCACATTATACCTCTGCACATTATACCACCGAAGCGAGTATGGATTTATCATTAGTGTGCCGTAAATATCAGAGAATCCCTGCGAGGGAGCGAACCCACTACCTCGGGCCGCCCTTGATTCATCGGTTGCCGAGCAGACGTGGTTAGTAATTTAATTCACACGGCCGCGGCCGCACGCTGGCTCTCCATTTTTTCTACTAAAGCCGTCCATACACGTTGCAGTATACTTGACTTGATAGGTAAAACCAGAACAGGTAAACCGGAGAGTGTGTGCTGTCAAATTATGACCTAACTCTACAGCTATGATCGCACTCACGCTCCGGTTCAACTGCACAGGTTTACTGCCTGCCTTAAATATGATAAGCCTACTGTATGTTCAGTGTGATACCACACAATATGTTATTTTATGATGATGCCAAATTAAATGTTTACAATCGGTTCTGTTTTTTAGGCGCATCGCTAGATATAAAGTATACTGATATACTGACGAGTATATAATTTGGAAAATCAGTACCAATTGTACCAATACCTTCAAGTCTACATGTATCTAACAAAAAAACTACCTCTTATTTGTTGTTTCTTTTATTATTATTTATCTTTTGGCAGCGATGAAAGCCATTTCAGTGGCATGTAAAATGTTTTTATTTTTATCTGTTTTATCCACTGTTTAGCTCATCCTTAAGCCTCGTCCAGACTGCCGAACCGAACAGAGGAAACGAGCCGAGCATTGGTCTCTGCGCAAGCCCAGACTGAGATGCGCAGGCGCAATTTAGACTAGGCATGCTCAGACACATGCGTTTCCTCTGTTCGGTTCGGCAGTCTGGACGAGGCTTTAAACGAACTTAAATTTATTATCTTATATGAAAGTAATTGTAAAAACATAAGTTTATTGCTTGTAGATAAATTCGTACGCTGTGATTTTTTTAAGAGAGGGATTAATGATAGGAAGAACTTCAGATTTTTTCTGTAGAGTTATAGTATAATATAAATATATAAATTTAAACATTACATTGGATTATGGAGATCTTAATATTTTAAGAACAGGATAAATGAGAATCAACGTCAAAAACAAAACAATGGAGGGAGAGAAGGATGATGAGTTCCCAGTGACTTGCTGTCCATCTCTTTCGAAAACACGACTCCAGATGGCAGCTGTACCCAAAACATCATCAGGTGGAACTTTATAAACCAGATTGTAATATCCCTTAGTGTTACTCATCTGGAAGTCATTGGTGATTTTGCCAAAACTTGATGCATTATCATCACTTCGAAGAAGGATGTTAGGAGTAACCAAAGTATTTTTTTGGCTAAACTGACCTCCTATGCTAACATCTTTTATATATCTGAAACAATCATTGCAAAATAAATTTATTGTAATATGACTGAAAAGAAACGACTAGAACATAAGACCAATAAATAAATAATGATTATAATACAAAATAAATTTCCTCACACACAAAATAATATGATATATTATTTGTATTAAGTCCTGTCTATGGATAGAATTGACATGGATTTAGAAAAGTACACTAAAACGAATTTGGGATTCAATCCTAAATATTTTATTACAATATATAAAAAAACACAGCAATTTTCAGTACAACTTGGGTCGGTTGTAATAATTTATTGGCTTGTCTTCCAACCAATTTTCAAGTTTGACAAACTTGTTGATACAATCTAAACGCCGTATATTTTTGTGGGCATGGCTATATGTTTTTAAAACTATATGTTTTTACTTTCTCATATAAAGAGAAAGTATTGTGATGGCGCGAAAATTCGATTTTGAGATTTTGATGGATTTACACGTTTTGAGGTCCCCTGAGTCCAAAATAGTGGTTTTTAAAAAATGTCTGTCTGTCGTCTGTCTGTCGTCTGTGCAGACGCCTGGAGCCTAAACTACTGGGCAGATTTTGACGAAATTTGGCATACATGTTCAGAAAAATCATACCCCGAGGCGAAATCGAAAAATGAATTTTAGCTCGAAATTTAGGGGCGCTGCTCCCCAAAAACTCTGAAAAAACGTGAAAAAAAATTATTTCTCGAAAACGGTTCCGACGATTTTGATTAAAAAATTCTAAAATGTAGTGCATTTGAATACGAATCCAACGATATAAGCCGTTTTCCCGGGAAAAATCTAGTTCCTGAGAAATTAGCTTAAAACGCGGACGGAGAGAGCCCGGGTTCGATTCCCCACCCAGGAGAAGTTATTTTTATAATAAATTTTGATGAAAAGTTCAATAATATTTAAATGTACATTTGAAAACTAATAAATGGAAACACTGGGCTAAGTAATTATAAACTCGTATATGAGAAAGTTTGTCTGAGTTGTCTCGGACCGATTTTTTAAACTTGTTGAACTGTGTATGAGCGTGTTGAAGGACTTTGATACAACATTAGTTTGTATCGATCCTAAGATTTGTAGATCTATATTTATATTTATGATTTAATTCTAATTTTTTTTTTTTTTTTTTGGGCAATACTGTCCTTTTTCCTGGCATTACTGACATTTTTTCTTATGAAACCCTATTTAGTTTATTGTGTTATACAAGTTGTTCATCTTGTTCGTTTTATCTACAACAAATCATACCGTGTAACGCAAATGTTGACGCTTGATAAACCTTGTAAGAGATAATAGACAGAAACTTGAGCAATATAATATTTAAAAAACAAAAAAAGTAGAACCATAATTGACAAAAGTCAATAATACTAGATTATGATAAACTTCATTTAAACATTAGTGCAATAACCATTATACAATTATAGTGTAAAAACGATGAAATATGTAGATACTAAAAAAAATTTAAAATTTACAATGTACCTTACCTCCTCAAAACACAAGCTCTATGATTATCATAATTAAAGCAGTCTAGATCTTGTAGTTTCGATGTAAATCCGCATGATGACAGTTTTTCGTCTGTACAAGGTACAACAGCGCATGTCTGAACTCCTCCGGTGGCTACGTAAAAACTTCTTACTCCATTGAAAGCAGCCAATCTAAAACAAAATACATAAATATATGTATTATACTCTAATATTGAGTGTTAATTAGTTAAGTTTTAACAATCGGAAAATTAAATTTTATGTTTTCATTTTCTTGTTGTACGAAAAAGAATATTACTCTATACAAATATTGAATATAATATATTATAATTATGTATATTATATTACATAAATGAACTATCTACCTGTGTTGAGAGAGACTAAAGTCGTCCTCCGCTGTCCGCTGACATAGTTTGGCGATGCGATTCCGCATCATTGCAATTTTCATCTTTACAGATATAAACATTGAATGCATAGATTACATGAAAATCACATTGGAAATCATGGTTGGTCAAATTTTGAACTATGTTCTTAGTGCAGTTCGATATTTTTCCAGGTTTCAAGTCGTCTTTTGGTATCGTACAACCTTCCGGTTTAATGAGAGCTGTAGTGTACGCGTTCAGAGGTTCATGAAGCAACTTAAGTCCTATAGGCATTTTAGTTTGACTTTCTTCTTCTTCTTCTACAACCTCTTCTAACGGCGGGAAGTTTAAATGCGTACTTTTAAAATAATCTAAAGGGGGGAAAAAAATTATTTACATAAGTTAGATAATGTAAGTCGATTCAAAAGATTATTCGTGAAATTTATACTCACTGTAAATAAAATTAAAGAGAAAATAATTATTTATATAACTAGGCAGGAAAATGGAATTTTGCTGACAAGCTTTTAAGTTAGCCTCCGAGCCGGAAGCGAACAGGCTATGAAAATTAACTGCCGAGGCAGGCTATTAATAACCGAGGCAAAAATGTTTACTTTGCTGCCTTGTTACATATTAATTTTATCTACTCACGCTATTTAGATGGAAGCTTTAAGATTTAAATGGAAGCCTAGGTAAACATATTAAGATATTAATGCATGAATAATATAACATTTCTTTGAAATAAAACAGTATACAAATAAATTAAAATAACACAAATTAAAATAAATTTATACACAAAATTATGTTATGACGTATGGTAAACACTGTACTTTCTCTGCCTAGGTAGGGAAATATTTCCCTGACTGTTTTAACTACTTTCCTGCCTGGTTTTATTATTTTATCTACTTGCGGCAGCAAAATGAGGCATTATTGAACTGATTTCGGGCAGAGAAATGTGATTTTACTGCCTAGGCGGTAAAATGAAGAAACATTTTGTATATAACATTATATATTACAGTTCAATACGTAATATTTAATAAATAAACGTTTTAATATTAAAATAATTTGTTTACATTTGTTAATTCTGTTAAATAAGTTCAATGAATAGTAGATCTTTAATTAAAAAAATAGCGGAGTCACTGGCCACACTGCAGCGTCATGTAAACAGTTCAACAATGCTTAATTTTGTTGCCCTGAGTAGATAAAATATTTTGTAAAATAGTGAATTTCCTGCCTCAGCTTCGCCTCTGCAGTAAATTTGTTTAGCCTATCCTCGCCTTCGGCTCGGAACTAAAACTTAAAAAACTTGTCAGCAAAATTCCATTTTGCTACCTAGTAACATAAATAACTATTGTTTATTATCCTAAAAATACAATAACGAATATTTCAATATAGATAGATTTTGACCACTTCAAATAATCACCATCCGTGAAATTATCTCTAGAAGTTCAAATTTTGCTCAATAAATAATTAAATACACTTAAAACCTTTTATATACACGCAATAATATCAAATCAAAATGCATATTAATATCATTATTATTTACCTTCATCATCGCTATCAAAAGCCACCATAAGAAGATGACTTTCATTGCTATTAGAAGTTTGGTAACATACATCGTTGCCTTTCCTGCCTTGGTAAATTCCAGAACCAGTACTGCCTAACTTAGAATAGCTTAAACCAGCAGCTAACAGCGAGACTCCATTAGACCAAGACCAACCTTTCTGATACTGTATTGCTGTAAAATTCACATAGCAATATTTCATATAAATATTATATATAATACGAGCCGTAATGTTAAAATGTTAAATAAACCGTAAAAAGTTAAATAAGTAAATAAATTTAAATAAGTTATTACAGATAAGTTACTATATCTATTTGAAGACCAAAAAATCAAAACAAACATTTATTTTTATTGAAATAAATGTGGTTGCCTTGTAACACTTTTTTAAAATTTTTATCCCCCCTGATGATTTTATTGTTTTTAATAAAATTTAGGGCGGATTGTAATATAGGTCTAACTTTAGTTTTAGTTGTAGTTTATTTATTGTCATTAGGTCTAGGTTTAGTTTTTTTTGTTTTCACTTTTTATATGGGTAACCCTGAGGGAGTTATAACAGCTAAAGAAGTTTTTGTTGAGTCAGAAGGACAGTGAGTTGTGTCAGAGAGCTGTTGGCAAGAAACTACCTCCTTGCATAGTTTTTAAAGTTTAAGTTTAGGGCTGTTCTACGGTGGATTAAGAAGGAGCCGAACTTCCCGGATTGTGGAAACCATCAGCGTTTCGTAGGTCTCCACTATTGCTACCCTAAAACTACGCAGCGTAGCCAACAGACGGTTAAGCTAGAGCACTGCAATCATCAGTCATCAACTTTTGAGGTTGGCTAAAATTATACTTCTCTTTTCCCTCTAATTTACCCCCTCTTTTCCTGCGACGAGTATCCTGAGAGCAGGCGGAAGGTTTAACCAGCTTCTGGCTTGAACCCCTTCACCCTAGACATCCCGGGAACAGACCTGAAGCCCCTTCAAATTTAATTATTATTATATTATTATTTTACTTGTTAAGTTTTGTTTTATGATTTTAATTATTTAGTGTTCCACCCAGTTACTTAAACTAGGCCGGTGGATGATCACCGCTAGGAGTTTTATGTACTGGGGCCCCATAGGAAGCGCTATAAAAATATTATAATATATATTTATCATTTAAGCAGTTACACATTAATTTAATTTACTTGTTACTAGAATTATTATTTTATTTCATTTGCATTTTTATTTTTGTTTCTTTGTGACTGCACAATATTATTTTCTTTGCTGACTGGGGAGTGAACAGAGCCTGCTGTTTACCCAGATTCCATTAAAAGTGTTTTATTTATTTAAATTGTTTTGTTGTTTCTTTAGGGGCTTTAATAAGTTCTACGATTCCCTCTATTTATCTTTAAAACTGGTTTCCCCGTTCCCCAGTTTTCCCACACCTCCCTTCTCTATTAAGCCACTAGGTGGTGTAATAGGGTTTTATATGTTTTTATTTATTTTATTCTTTCATCCTCCTTGTTCTTACCCTTTTGAACAGGGTGCGCCCAATTTCCCCAGTTATACCTCAGACAGATTTACTCCTCCCTACTGCCGACTGAGTTGGGACACATCTTTTACTCAATTAGCAATGTCTTTGATTATTAAGTATATAGCCTTGGCTTAGCAATAACAAATCATTTTGAGGTGCGTCGTCGTCGGGACACTACTCGATTATATAAATGATAGTACCTGTAAGAAATGGTAGCTCAGAGTACCATGCTGTTGGAAATATAATGTGCTTGATTCCTTTCGCTACCAGATCTAGAGCGGGGTGAGCATAGAGGATATCAAAACAAGTGAAAATGCCAAAGGTAACATTAAAATCTGTTGTGAAGCTTACTACTTCTGCTTTCGAAGGCTTATTTACTCGTTCATTGAATAAGTTATACTTCCTGTACCTAAAACAACATAATGAAGAGTAAGAAAAATTGTTATTAATAATGGAAATTAATCAGTGTATTCGAGAGGCTTAACGATCTCTGCCAGGAATCAATAATAACTAAAATATCTGGGTTCGATTTATAGAGAGGCGTAAATGTACGTCAATTAGAAGTTGTTTGCATACAACATTTTTACCTGGCTTCTATGAGAACCGATTTAATTGGACATGTAAGGAGGCGAAATCAAAAAATCGATTTGAGCTCTAAATTTGGTGGCACTGAAAACAAGTTTCTAAGATTTTCGAACTACTATATATACACGATTTCAAGTTTCTAAAATACAGAAATAAATATTAATTTATTTTTTTAATGTAGCAACTAAAAATTATTAATATGGTAGCTTTGTGAAAGTTGTTGAGTACTTTATAATAATTATGTATTTCAAGTGATTATGTAGTTGTAGAAATAGAAGAAATAGGGATTTTTCCGACTTTATTATGGACATGTTTGATTCAAAATGGCGCCGACTTCAATTTTCTAGTGCTTTGTTGGTAAATAAAAGGTTTGTTCCAATCACACTTCAAACTGGTTTGGAACTGTCCAACGCATGCGCATCGGACCACATTTGAACGTTTTTTGCTAATGCACATGCGTCGTACAGTTTGAAACTAGTTTGAGGTGTGGTTGGAACAAACCTAAAGTCTGACCGTATAACTATTGTCATCTAGATCCTTGACTGTGTTTTTATCCTATTCCTACTACCTCCTATTCCTCCATCCTCCTACCTCCTATTCCTCCACCCTCCTATTCCTCCTACCTCCTATTCCTCCAACCTCCTATTCCTCCAACCTCCTATTCCTCCTACCTCCAATCCCTCCTACCTGCTATTCCTCCTACCTCCTATTCCTCCAACCTCTTATTCCTCCTATTCCTCCCACCTCCAATTCCTCCTATTCCTCCCACCTCCAATTCCTCCTACCTCAAATTCCTCCTATTCCTCCTACCTCCTATTTTCCCATCCTCCTACCTCCTATTCCTCCTACCTCCTATTCCTCCTACCTCCTATTCCTCCAACCTCCTATTCCTCCTACCTCCAACTCCTCCTATTCCTCCTACCTCCAATTCCTCCTCCTACCTCCTATTCCTCATACATCCTATTCCTCCTACCTCCTATTCCTTCTACATCCTATTCCTCCTACCTCCTATTAATCCTACCTCCTATTCCTCCTACCTCATATTCCTCCTACCTCATAGTCCTCCTACCTCATATTCCTCCTACCTCATATTCCTTCTACCTCATATTCCTCCTATCTCATATTCCTCCTATTCCTCCTACCTTCACTTTTGAAGTCACTCTATAACCATCAGATCATCTGAAGGAGGCTGCATTAGAAGAGAAAAAACCGGTCATTTGTTAAACTACAGTATTTTGGTGTAAGGACGTTGTTGTTGTTAGGTTATTGAACTATACCTCTAAAGTTATATTGTTGTCTACTTAATCGTACCCAAATATTTATATTAAGTTTAGTTTATTAATTTAGCTGTTCTTGTAAATATAAAAACAAAATACGGTAAAGCTTTATTATAAATAATAATTAGTAATAATAATTAAATTATAATAAATTAAAAGGATTTACTTTGCTGCGATAGTTCCATTACTTCTAAAGACGACATCGGTATTATACATGTTAGGTCCGTCCTTCTCAACCAGATTTATGACTAACCACGTATGGTACTTACTAGCAGCAATGGAGAAGGGATGAATAATCTATATAAAAATAAAAATTCGAAAATTTCAAACAAAAAATATATGATCGGGTATATAAATTTTTGAAAAAAAAATAGTAGTAAAAAAAAATAGTATAATATTTCTCGATTTAGCCTCGGGGTATGATTTTTCTGTACATGTATGTCAAAATCGGGGGTGGGGGGGGGGAGTCAAGGGCGCGGGTTTCTCTTGGGCCCAGAGCGCATCACATGCTTACCGCGGGCCTGGTTGCATTGTCATTTAAATGGAATTATTTTGTTATATTATAGATCCCTACACACGATCTGACAATTACTACTTTCACACATCGTTTTGAAAGCGTTTCGGATCCAATTCGTTTTAAAAACGATTCGCGTTCACAAAACAAAAAATACAGGTGATCGAAATATTTGTTTTCGAAACCTCATAACGGTGACGTCACGAGTCAAACCTTCTTTCTTGTTACCTAATAATGAATATGTCCGCGAATTTTTACATTTTATAAGTTATTTTAAAGGTTCTTTATAGTATTAACTTTTGTTTAAAATCGTTTTTGCCGTTAAAAAAAAAAAACGGAGGCTGGCGAAAACAAAGAAATTAAAAAGTGGTAAAGAGTAAAGTAACCTGATATCTCGATCCCCTCCACGATCTGTTCATATAAGCGTTTTGAATTCGATCCCTCGTTCCGATCACGTATTTTTGGTGGAGCGGATTTCAACCGATACGATCCGTCGTTCCCCGTTTGTACAGGGTTTTGAACTAGCGGATCGTTTTGAAAACGAATTGGATCCGAAACACTTTCAAAACGATGTGTTAACATAGTATATGTCGGCCCGACCAAGTCATGTCCCAATCTGGTCGGTCATAAGCTTGGCTCTACACGTCCCCATTTTCTCAGCTCTAATTAAAATCTTATGGTAAAGTAAAATATTACAGTATGAATAGTTGTGTTGATTGGAATGTTAAAAATAATTAAAGTTCTTAAATATTTTCAAATAAGTTACCTCAAATCCAGAGAAATTATTTTGATTGATATTAGGCTCAGGTACTACAACACCAAGTAATTTTGCGTTTGATTGACTTATAAGTCCACTTTCTGGAAAAACTAAAATGCCATTCTGAAAAAGAAAAAAGAAAATTTTAAATATATAGTGGTTTAGAAGGCCTCGTAATCAAACATGCCTTAAACGGGAATGGATACCCGTCATGAGCAGATGCAACAGTGGGAAAGAAGATAATTCGTATAATCAAAGTATCGTCAATTTTCCAACCCTTGTTAAAATGCAGTAGTTTGAACCCGGTAATGTGTGATGTGATTTTGGCTGCTTCACAGGCAAATTTTCGAAATAATTATTGTAGTCCAGGAGATAGTGTGCAAAAAAATTATGAAACGCCAATAATCTAGACAGTAAATAATTCACACCGTCCTAGTGCGGAAAAAATCGGTCCGAGACAACTCAGACAAACTTTTTCATATACGAGTTCATAATTACTTAGCCCAGTGCTTTCCATTTATTAGTTTTCGTATGTAAATTTAATTATTATTGAAAATTTCATCAAGATTTATCATAAAAATAACTTCTCCAGGGCGGGGAATTGAACCCAGGCTCTCTTCGTTCGCGTTTTAAGCTATTTTTCCTGAACTAGATTTTTTCCGGGAAAACGACTTATATCGTTAGATTCGTATTAAGATGGGCTACATTTTAGAATTTTTTAATAAAAATTGTCGGAATCGTTTTCGAGAAATAATTTTTTGTCACGTTTTTTCAGAGTTTTTGGGGGCCAGCGCCCCCAAATTTGGGGCTTAAATTCATTTCTCGATTTCGCATCGTGGTATGATTTTTCTGATCGTGTATACCAAATTTCGTCAAAATCGGCCCAGTAGAATAGCCTCCAGGCGTCTGCACAGACAGACAGAGAGACATTTTGTAAAAACCACTTTTTTGGACTCAGGGGACCTTAAAACATGTAAATCCATCAAAATCTCAAAACGACTTTTCGCACCATCACAATACTTTCTCTTTATATGAGAAAGTAAAAAAGAAGAATTCTTCAACTTAACGCACGCTTAGCGTATTCGATTACATGTAACAAAACCAATTTGCTGTTAGTTTAATTAAAGTAACTGTTTATATCGAGTTTTTAGTGAAAAACAATGAGTAATTTGTAATTTATGTGGTTAATGACGGAAATGTGGAGAATAATACTTCTCCCGAAATAATTAATTTGGCACAAAATACGATTAATGAATTAATGTCATCTTTATCAAAAGAAAAATACGACCTTACATGCAGGATGTTTATTAAATATTTGTTTCTGAATTTATTATTAAAATCCAACAATCGTAGATAAAGTACCTACGGTACGCAACTCGTGCGAAAACTGCATTTTGCTTTGCTCGTGTGGTTTTACTACCCTCGCTATCGCTCGGGTACAAACTCCATACTCGCATGCAAAATGCTACTTTTTTTCTAGACGCGTTATGTACTATTATCATAAAAATTTATATAGATTCTACAAATAGAATAAGATTATAAAAGTCATGTAAAATAAAACAAACTTACATGAAGTACTGGCCAAGTCTTGTTAAAGGTTTCCATCAAATCAATATATTTGTTGATATTGTCTTGAAGGATTTGTCTAGGTCTCATTTTAGATTCGACATTATAGTAATATTCAACAACTCCAGCTTTGTAGAAAACGCAGTCTGCAAACTGAAAAATGAATTAACAATTTAATAGCATATAAAGTAGAACCTCGATAAGAAGTGTCTCAAGGGGATTAGGGAAACAGTCTTGTTATCGAGGTGCTCTTTTTGTTGAGGGTCATGTTATCAAGGTTATTTTGGCTATCAGTCGTGTTATCGAAGTTAATGGAAGTTTATTCAAGCCTAGACTTGTTCAAGGTAGACCCATTCCTGTATAGAGTCGCGCTATAGAGGTTGACTTCTCAAAACGACTTGTTATAGAGGTTCTGAGTTACGTTGTGAATTGGAATAAATCCGTGTTATTGAGGTTGTTTGGATAATAATAGTCGCGTTATAGAGGTTAATTTAACATTATGTGTGATGGCAATCTCAAGGGGATTTGAAAATTGCACTTGTAATTGAGGTTTTCGTGTTATTGAGGGTCGTGTAAGCGAGGTTCTACTGTATTACTAATTTATTAAATTTTTATTGATATTATATACTTAAATATGTGCTTTTAAATTGTTAATTACAATAAGTCAGAATAAAATTAGATTTTTTTTGCTTATGAGGGTAAATTCTACATACAAATAAGTTGCTGGAAACATCTAAATTTGTAAGTCGAGGCTTATAAGTACAGTAACATAGAACCTGAGAGTCACAGGACAGGAACCTTCATAGATAATTGAAAAGGCACTTAAGTGAGAATGGGAAACAAATTTAGAGAAAAAAGTGTGACACAGGGCAGTTGTAGGAGCAAAAAAAAACTTTGTCAAAGCAAGAGTTAAAAATATTCCGGCTCATCCATGCAATTTTTTTTCTTTAGCAATCATTTTGTTTTTGTTATAAGTGTATTTATGTTGCCAATATGGGTTCGAGGTAGAGGGGGGATCTCCTTCAATTGTCTAATGGGTAGTTCTTATATAAATAAAACCTTTACATTCTCATTCTTTTAGGCGATATTTCAACCCCTCCTTGGGTCATTATCAAGCTTATCATACATTGCTAAGTTACTTAAGAGTCAAGGGAGCTAGCGTGGCCGTATGGGTTAAACCACGTCTGCTCAGCCATCACTGAATCATGAGTGGAACGAGACGGGGTTCGATCCCTCGTTGTGATGCTCTGATTTATATGGCTCACTAATGATCATATCATACTTGCTTTGGCAGTACAATGTACAGAGCAATCTCAAGGGGATTTGAAAATTGCACTTGTAATTGAGGTTGTCGTGTTATTAAGGGTCGTGTAAGCGAGGTTCTACTGCATATTACTTCCAATAATAATCAATTAATTAAGAAGCTTAAGAATGTAACGACTTTGCTAGGTCGAAATTGCCAATAGGTCTCCAAATATAATTTAAAAGAGCTTAGGAATGTACCAACTCTACTAGATCACTATTGCCTACAGGTCTTCAAAAATAATTTAATAAAAGAACTTAGGAATGAACCGACTTTACTAGATCACTATATAGGTTTGTAATACATCTAAACCAAGGATAACTTTGTATAAATAAAAATTACGACGAAATATCCAATTTAGACTTCAATGTTTAAATGAAAAATTAATTTCGAATTCTTAAAAACTGATTTAGCTTTTTTTAAATGATTTAGTATAACTTATTGAAGTGAAACTTCTTTGGCGGCGGTAGAGTGAATTTTTTCATATAGTGATATCGTGTAACGAAGTTTGCCATTCGAGACTCGTCCAAGTGTAACATTTTTACACATTAATTGTATTATATCTATTTAAAGACCAGCATATCAGAACAAACATTTATTTTTATTGGAATAAATGTGGTTGCCTTAGCGTAGCAATATTTTTTTTTTTCAATTAAATTTCCCATAACCATTTCTTAATCCTGAAATAATAAATTCGTCAAAAAATGAAAGAGAGGAATGCATTCTAGAACTAAAGTTTCACTTCTAATGCGTGAGAGCCTCACTCATTTTTTTTTTATGTATAATAATAGCCATTTATTGAAAAAAATACATTTTGGATTTTTCTATATAATATCATACATTTTTTTTTTTTTATTTTTACCTGTATTTTCAAATCGGTTTTTAAAACCGTGGCACCCACTTATTTAACTTATTTATGTAATTATTCTTAAAAGAATGATTTATTTTTAACACAAGTAGAGAAGTCATTTCCTTGGTTGAAGTGGTTTCGTGATTATAGATAAATTATAAGTTATCTATAATGACCATCAATAATGTCTTTTGTAAAATTCAGCTTTTTATGAATGTGAGAACCTCTAAATATTTTCAACCTTGTCGAGAGTAAATTATTAAGTTTTTCGGTAAAATATTCTTGATGGATATAGATTATTGCATTCATAACTGGTAACTGGAAGCATTTTTATAGGTGTTAAGCATTTTGATGTCCATCACATCAAGACTACTTCTTGATGGGCAGTTGATGATACAACTTATTGGATAGTATAGGTATAAATCTAATCGAATAGTACGAAATTCCAATGCACACGTGTGAATGCTCATGAAAAATAAATATCTAATTTTTATTATTATTATTTTTTATTTTTTTATTATAATTATTTTTTATTTTTTTTCTCCAACCGATACGATAGTTTTAAACTGTGAGTTGTCACACAACGTAATAAATTAATAATATATCACTTTACAAATTTAATAGAAATTTAAATTGTTTACAAACCTGATTTATGATAACCACCAGAAATATAAAAATCCAAAATAAAATACATCTTTTGATAATCATCGTTAACACATAAATATCCACTCTGATCAACACTAAACGGTTTAAATCAAATTTAAGCGACACTTCTTGATCTTATAAAGACAAATTACAATAAGAGATTGATTAAAACATGTTTATTTACTGATAACACTGCATTCGTTTTGTAATACATCAAAGTGTCAACTGTTATCACTTGAAATAAAAGAATGTTTGCATAAAAAAATAGAACAGATTGACTTAAATATCCACAAATTTTATTGTTTTCTATCTAAGACATAACTACAAAAAAAGTTTAATATTTTATGCTTTTTTGCTAAAATTTAAAATTATAATAATATAATTTGTTGCTCTAAATACTAACTGATGTGTACTTAGTAAGAGTATATATTAATAGAGTTTTAGTTTTAACATGTGTTTATGCTTACAATAATTGGCAAGGTTTCAACTAAGATGTTTTGTCAAATATAAATACAGCATCAACTAGTCTATAACTTTATAAAGGATAATAAATTGCTAATTGGTATTCAAATACACTAATATTTAAATATTTTGTTTAGTAAAAAAAATGTCACAGCAATTTTTGAGATAAAAATATACGATTCAGCAAAATTGGCAATACGTCTGCACTTTTTTAAAACACATATCTTTCTTCGTTTCTCGCACGTTTACGTTTATCGTATCTCTAAACTCACCGCACACTAGAGCGTATTGATCTGCCTATAGTTTAATATGATTGGGTTCATCTGCGATACATACTAACTTAGCTATTTGATTGGCTGTTGGTGCGCAGACTATCCAATAGAATCGGCCGACTTCTTTCACATAGTTGCTTAATTTAGCCATTACACTAATTAAGCAACCAATTTAAACTATCGGCCAATTACAAAATCTGTAGTGTGTGGCGAGTAGGTACACTTAAATTACCACAAAAAATGTATAATACAACAGAAAGATGTTTTAAACTAAATCATTTAATAATCTCCTAAGGACTTTAACAATAATTGTCCAATTTCTTAGAGTCATAAATTTATTAACTTAAAAAAAGAAGATAATTTAAAATATGAGATTAGGAAAACAACTAATATAGTCAAATTCGTTGTTTTCTATTAGTTAATAGTAAATGCTTAATACATAATTGTATTTTAAAGGTTAATTAGAAAGAAAAAAAATCATTAATTACAATAATATTTATATTAATTTAAAAATAGCAATTAAGAAATACAATGTTATAATTTATCACATATTTAATTAATAGCTAAAGTTTTCTTACATTCTAACAATCACAACAACCAAGGTCGATATAATTATTTAAAAATTAAAATAATATTCACTTTAAATTTATTAAACAATAATTTGCCCTTGTTCTAAAAATAAATGTACGATGAGTAGAGTATAATATAGTTATTGACTTATTTTGCTTGTTTCAATTGTGCATTAGATGGTGTATATGAAGTTTTATTAAAATCGTTACGTTAGAACGTAAGATATCGGTAAAAAGGTTGTTTTCTCTATTTAAAACGTTTAGGTCCGCTTTAATAGTTTTAGCGATCTTTATTAATTCATAGCAGTGTCGTTGTTGGTTTTACTAAAAAATGTTATGTGAAAAAAATGTTCGTCTCATCGGATAGATGATGATAGAATTTTTTCCCGTCCTGAAATTCCAATTTTAAATTTGAAGCTCACGTTTAAGCGAGCATTGCGCGCGAACTCTTGGACGGTTCACGCTGTCTAACGAACTTAGCCTTATTATTAGTAAAAGGAAGATGTATACCAAATTTCAACTAAATCGGTCAACTTTTACTCAAGTTATCGTCGGGCACGTAAACGTTACACACAGAGAGACAGACAAGATGCATATTTCGTTTAATGTAAGAAGCTCGCTTACGCTCGCTTCAATGATTATAATACAAAATAATTGAAGCGAGCGTAAGCGAGCTTCTTACATTCAACGAAATATGCATCTTGTCTGTCTGTCAGTCTGTCTGTCTGTCTGTCTGTGTGTAACGTTTACGTGTCCGACGATAACTTGAGTAAAAGTTGACCGATTTAGTTGAAATTTGGTATACATCTTTCTTTTACTAATATTCAGGCTAAGTTCGTTGGACAGCGTGATCCGTCCAAGAGTTCGCGCGCAATGCTCGCGTAAACGTGAGCTTCAAATTTTAAATTGGAATTTCAGGACGGGAAAAAATTCTATTATCACCTATTCGATGAGACGAACATTTTTTACAAATAACATTTTTTTAGTAAAACCAACAACGACACTGCTATGAATTAATAAAGATCGCTAAAACTATTAAAGCAGACCTAAACGTTTAAAATAGGGAAAACAACGTTTTTACCTATATCTTACGTTCTAACGTAAGGATTTTAATAAAACTAAATGTACATCGTCTAAAGTACAATTGAAACAAGTATGTCAAATTCAACTTGATACAAGCAGTGGTATTTGAGTAATGAAGTGATACATTTATAATATTAGTTTAAAAGCTATTACGGGTGGTTAGTGTGTAGGTTTGTTTAGGAAGTAAAGCTTTGTACCGAGTACCCCCACTATACCCCTCACTACCCTCTTCCTCTTATCTTCAACTATGACATTATTCATCATGATTAACAAATTTCAATATTCAGTATTTTATTGCAATACGCTCGCCTCAATGATAGAGCCACGCGATGCCTAGTATAGATAATGATAAAGTGTATTAATATTACTCATTGTAAAAGTTTAGAATTAGATAAACTAGGCATCGCATGGCTCTATCATTGAAGCGAGCGTATTGCAATAAAATACTGAATATTGAAATTTGTTAATCATGATGAATGTCATAGTTGAAGATAAGTGGAAGAGGGTAGTGTGGGGGTAGAGTGGGGATACTCGGTACAAAGCTTAACTTTCTAAACAAAACTATACACTACACGACTATAAAAATCTTAACCACCCGTCGTAGCTTTTAAACTATTATTATAAATGTATCACTTCACTACTCAAGAACTACTGCTTGTATCAAGTTGAAATTTTACATACTTGTTTCAATTGTACTTTAGACGATGTATATGAAGTTTCATTGAAATCGTTAGGTTAGAACGTCTGTGTGTAACGTTTACGTGTCCGACGATAACTTGAGTAAAAGTTGGCCGATTTCGTTGAAATTTGGTATACATGTTCCTCTTACTAATACTCAGGCTAAGTTCGTTGGGCAGCATGATCCGTCCAAGAGTTCGCGCGTAAACGAGAGGTTCAAAAATTAAATTGGAATTTCAGGACGGGAAAAGATTCTATCATCATCTATTCGATGAGAGGAACATTTTTTTTCAAATAATATTTTTTAGTAAAACCAACAGCGAGACCGCTATGAAGTGATAAAGATCGCTAAAACTATTAAAGCAGACCTAAACGTTTATAATAGAGAAAACAACCTTTTTACCGATATCTTACGTTCTAACGTAACGATTTTAATAAAACTTCATATACACCATCTAATGCACAATTGAAACAAGCATGCAAAATTTCAATTTGATACATGAAGTAGTTTGTTTGTAGCAAAGTGATACATTTTATAATAATTGAAAAGGAGATGTGTGGTTAGAGGCTTAGAGGAATAGTAAGAATGCGGGGTGGTTCCCTTACTAGCCCCTGTACCACTACTATACCCATTATCTATCAACTCATCATGATTCATGGTTATCTATTTTTTCAATTTTCAGTACATATTTATTAATATACGCTCGCTTCAATGATAGAGCCACGCGATGCCTAGTTATAATCAGGTGACATAACATAAGGGGAAATATATATATTTTAAGATGAGAGATCTCTCGGTCACCTCCTCTTCAAAAGAGAGGACAGGAGTTGAACAAAAGAATTGGGATGGTGGGATATGGATTCATGGAATTTTCTATATCGGGATACGGATAGATTTCGATCAAAGGGCACATTCAAATTTAATAGAGGTTGAAACATAGAATGGAGCATTGGTTTTTTACTTTATAATAATACTTTCGGTTTGAAACCAAAAACATTTTTAAAACTTATGGAAACTTAGTAAATAATGGTGTTAATAATGTTTTGATTTCGACTTAAATTTGATACAAACATTACGTAAAGGATGTATCTAATATCTAAATCGGTTTTAAGTTGTAATATATTACTCAACTTTTTTTTGTTATTTCAAAACAAAAAAAGTTACGGATTTTCGTTGTACAAGTATCCTAAAGGCCCATTTACACTTTGATTAGTGCAAGTGGGAGTGTTTAGTAAAAACACTAAACCCATTTAAACACCATGTGTTTAGTGTAAATGTTTAGTAATTTGTAAGCAAATTTTCACTAAACAATTGCAAAAATTTACTAAACACTTGCAAAAATTTACTAAACACTTGCACTCGCACTTTAAAGTGTAAATGGGCCTTAACAAATGTTGATATAATCGTATAATCACGTGAAAAGGGAGGTTTCGAGAAAAGCGAGGTTTCAATATTAATAAAATCGACCCCTCACTTTTCAGCAGCAGTGTTGTGTGTTAAGAAACACCGAATTTACGTAATTACTGTATATTACAAGTATTTATTAATATTAGATTTTGTTTGACGAAAAAATTTGATTTATAAATTATGTTGTTTTGTGGTTTTATGGTATTAAAATCACAAAGGAAATAAAAATTTAATATTTTTGTAAGATTAAAAAGATCTTAGTGTTCTAAGAACAGGGTAAATAAGAATTAACGTTAAAGCTATAATAATGGAAGGAGAAAATGATGATGAGCTGCCAGTGACTGGCTGTCCATCTCTATCAAAAATACGGCTCCAGATTCCAACTGTTCCAATTACATCATCAGATGAAGCGTTGTAAACCAGACTGTAATATCCGTTAATGATGTTTATCTGGTAGTCATTACTTATTCGGCCAAATTGTGAAGTGTCGTTATTATTTTGAAGAATTATGTTAGGTGTAATAAAAGAATTTTTCTCGCTGAACTGTCCTGATATGTTAACATACGTTATATAACTGTAACATAAGATAAACCAAACAGCTCTGAAATTGGACTAAAAAAATCCTTTACAAAAGAGGTTCAATTTTGTTGAAAATTGTGAAAAATAACAAGAAATTAAAAGATATCAACATGTTTTGAATAACTTTAGCTCGAATCAACAACAAGCCTAACTAACTATGTTGAATTATATATAAAACTGAGTTCCCAGTTCCCATGGCCTGTGACTTGGCGAGCTTAACTCATACCTTGAGTCGCGGGAACATACTAGGCTCCATATGGCTCGTGGATGCTCGACTTTTACCATTAAGGATTTAAGGATTCGACAGATCACAAGCCTACGAGCACGAGAAGCTCGCCAAGTCACCAGGCCTTAGAAATCCAGCTTAACTTACATAATTACATAATTTTCTTTCATATACATGTATACAAACATTCTCTCGCAACAACATTATTATGTGCTTTCGCAAGATTCATGTCTGCAAACGTTTTGCAGGAACAACTTGGATTACGTCTGCACTTCTATAAAACTGTAGCGGAACTGAATAATTTTTTTACTGAGTTACTTATTGCATATTTAGTCATACCTGCGGACAACACATGCATTATTCTTGTTGTCGTAAGGAAAACAAATTGGTGCTATGGGCACCGGTGTTAATCCACATGAAGACAAATTTTCATCCCTGCAAGAAACAACTGCGCAAACTTGAGCTCCTCCAGTGGCAACATCAAAACTCCTTACTCCATTAAATGCAACCAACCTAAAACAAAGTTTTTAATATAATTCATTTAAACCTACTTTACTTCTATTTAGTTTTTGGGACTAATGAATTCTTAAACATTTAACCGGGTCATCCGAGAAGTAAGCAATGTGTCCGAAAAGACTAACTTAAACAACCGACCGCGTTCGTAAACCTTTGGTTGATTTAGCGGTCGACCAAAGTGGTCACGACCGCTTTGATTGTATTCAGAATACGGTTAGTCCGGTTAGTTAAGCATAATATATACCTTCTATAGCGGAATGTCATCGTAGTTAGTAAGTTTAAAACTGTTTTGTCTCTTGTTACGTCGTTTTATTGCTATTAAAATTTTATATTTGATATTAGTCATGGTAGGTGTTCCGGCTAATAACATATTTATCAAAATGAGCTGTTTCTACGTTTGGAATAAAAGAATATTGGTTCACTTGGTCCCCCCCCCCCCCCCCTCCAACCTAATTTAATGTGTAAATATTCATTTGTCTCAATTTGAACAACTAACCTATTAAGTGGCAAACTATCATCAACTTGATTTTTGGTGTACTAACTAATTTCGTACACGGGATCACGAAAATCACATTGTCTACCATAAAGGGCGGGAAATGGCCGCTCTTCACCGGTTTGTTTTTTTCAAATGCCAATTGCCAAGCTATGTCCCGCAGACGAACTTTGCCGACCACACATTCTTACTCCTTTCTCTCACACATTTCTCTCTCAAAAGGCACCAAAAATACGTCAAAATAGTACGCTATCTCCTGGACTATTACGAAATGAAGACAAAACATATTATAAATAAAATAAAGTCAAGATTTATTTCAAAGCATTGACAATATTTGAGAGGCAATCTAAGGCTAAAAATTTGGTACTATTACCTGTGATACGAGAGACTAAAGTCGTCATCTGAAGACGTCGTTGGTTTATATTTATCCGCGCCTTTACAACTTTTATCTTTGCAGACATAAACGCTAAAGATGGTTGTTACATTGAAACTGCAGCAAAATTCATGATTGCATATATTTTCAACGACATTCTTGGTGCAGTTTGATACATGACCCGGATTCAACTTGTCAGTCGGTATCTTGCAGTTCTCAGGAGTCAGCAGGCTTGCAGTGTAATAGGTCAAAGACTCCTGTTTCAGTAAAAGAATACTCTTCTCAACTTCTTGGGTATTGACGTCCTCAATTTCTTTGTCAAATATCAATAATCAATTAGTATAGTATTTATAATAACACAATATACGTAGGGATTCTAATATATTATAAAATATTTCTCAGAGGCCTGTAGATAAACCAACAACCGACTGAATTGTAGATGTATTATAGCTGGCTTCTTATATAGGTATTTTTGATTGATTGGTAAATCTTTATTAAGAAATATGCAGGGTGTTCCTAAATATCTTGTACATAAGGGGGGGGGGGATAATTTTTTGGCTTCTTTCTTGACTAAAAATTCATATAAACATAGGTCCACTAACGCTTCATTACCGATATGCAGTGTTGAAATTTCAAGACTTTTTTTTCTTTATAGCTGTTTTACCCTTTACCTATATCGTCTTACATATATAATTATACCTATACACCTATGTAGGGCTTACAGCATTGGGCATGTCAAAGGGGTCATGCCCCCTTTTCTCCCCTTCAGAAGATCAATTACATATCTATTTTGAGAAAATCTCCAGATGGTTGCTGAGGTGTATATTACAAACGAAAAATGTTAAATCATATTGTGAGACGTTTCGACCCTTAAATTAAGGTCATCTTCAATCGTTTATTTTTATACTAATGATCATAGATGATGCTATTTGTCATTATAAAAGAATTTCTATCTCCATAGGAGAGGTTCAATTTAATTAAATTTAGTCAGATAACTACTACCAACTTCAAACATTACCGGTCCTTTAGCAATCTAATACTTAACATGCGTAACAATAACAATTAAAAATAACAAGATTAAAATAATTTATAAATTAATATGGATTTATACATTAAAACCTAATACATGAATGCCTTAAGGCTCTACCGCTCTTTGAGGTTAGAAAGATCATTAAATTGAAAATTGTATTGGTTCTAAGCAAGATATCAAAAATCTAATCACAGGCTTCATTCCTAATTTTCATTCTGCACAATTTGAGCCCTATTTCAACTTCCTATGATAAATAGTCCAGGCGCCATTTTAATACAACGAGTTTTATCGTTACCCTAGAGATATTTGATATCTTGCTTAGAACCAGTATAATTTTAATTTTACTGTTTTTCCTAACCTCAAAGGGCGGTAGAGCCTTAAGGAATTTATTTCAAAGGCATAAATATGTTAAAGGAAAATTATAGGAATAGGAAGAAAGTCTTCAAATTATAGGAAACGGAAATGCGTCATGTAGGGTTTTAAATTAAATGGTTTAAATTTTACAAATTGCTAAGGCCCTGAGTTTAGTTAAATCTTCATAAAATATAGGTACTTTAAAAAATATTAGGTTAATACTTTGATTCTGAAGTCCATCCTCCTTGGATTCAGATGACTCGAGTAAATTTGACTCATCCCTATCTCGATATTCAGCTGTAAAATCCGAAATATCTAATTTTTCGAAGTAATCTACAATTAATAAAAACAGAAAATCAAATAATTAATTGTAATATATTATATTTTTTTAAAAAAAACATGTAGTTTACTTATGTATTAATAATTAGGTACACTAGCTAATTTTCAATTTTAAATGTGCATGAATTTATACAGACGGATGAATTAACACACTTAATTTGGCAATTCACTTAATAACTTGGTGCCATAAACAGATGATTTTCCGGTGAAATCCACGTTACGAAGGGGTTGAAGTCCGACGTTTCGCTTTCACTACTGGAAGCATCTTCAGGGGTGTGGGGCATCGTGATGTTTACTTGAAGCAACAACAAGACATACTGATGCTTCGTGTAAACATCACGATACACAGGAAGCAAAACGTCGGACTTCAACCCCTTTTTGACGCGGTTTTCACCGTAAAACCAAGTTATTTAATAGACTTAATAACCTGCGTATTTATCGCTCTATAAAACATTAATTAATTTACATGCAATTATACCTAAGTTGCACTACACTAACGTACATTATATTATTATATAGTAATTTTAATACAATTAATTATAATGTATAACCCATTGCGAATGAAATTGTTTTATTTATTTATGATTCCAAGTATTCGGTTTATTTCTCTTTCACAAGCCCTGATTTGATATACTAATGGGCAAACAATAGGTTTAAAAGAGGGGCCAAATCTGCGGATGTTTTTGCTTATCAAAGTCTCGGACTTCCAAGATAGTGATGGGTGCCTTGAATGCTATGCCCAAGCCTTTATGTATCTTCAATCGGGGCCTGCTCTTTTACCAACTCTTTATTTTGTTTAACCCCAGGGGTACACTGGAGCCGGAACGCCGTTCCTGTAATACTTTAGTGGATGAAAAAATACATTTTTGTGCAAAATGTGTTCCCAAAACTTAAGAAATTCTAGTTTTTTTACGATTTATTTGATATGAATTTAATCTCGTTTCTCAGTTTCTCGTTGCTTAAACCTATATTGTTTATGTAGCATAATAAAATGTCAGTTGAATTGAATCTCCATCTCACTGTTGAATAGGATTTTGTCTCGAAATTCTAAAACCTTAACAAATAATTATTTTATTCATTTATAATCATAAACTTAAAACTACGTAATTCTTTGCATAACGTATATACTTCACCTAAGTCCACGCTGTCAAAAACCACCATGAGAAGATGACTTTCATTGCTATTTGTAGTTTGGTAGTATACGTCATGGCCTGTTCTACCTCCGTAAATCCCAGAACCAGTGTTGCCAACTTTTGGATAGCTTAAACCAGCTCCTAAAAGTGTGACGTTGTTAGCCCAAGACCAACCTTTCTGATACTGTATAGCTATAAAACATACACAAATACACAAGTAAACTTTAACAGTTATATATATTTTTTTTAATGTTTATATTTCTATATTATTAAAACAGTTTTGTAAACAAACTAGTCCAGTATCTAATATCTTTATTAGTAGGATATATTATAATCTGTGAGTGAAACATGGTTAGAGTTAGAGGAAAAATAGTATTAAATTAACTTTGTGCTAGAAAAGGATAGATGAAATAATTTCAAGATAAAAAGAACTTTTTATATACTACGTTTTTAAATTTTCTGTTGAATCGTATGTAATGTTGATAATATAATTGTTATTGTTATATAATATATAATGTTAGTGAAAAAAAAAATAGTTCCGAATTTATTTACTTCACATAAATGACAACCATCTAGAGAGCTCATCTTAAACCTATAAAAGGACAAATCTTTGTACAACGGATCTCCCCAACACCAAATCTAAACCGTGCCATCGATATATTTGAAATAATATAGTTAATCGATAAATAATATAATCGATATATTTCCTGTTTTGCTGTCATTCAATGTTTATTTCTTATTTATAAAAATCACAAATTTGAAACCCGTCAAAATGAAGATTGCGTAAATATGGGATATGGCAAAACAAATAAAATAACTTGCGGATTTTTTCCGAACTAACTTTCCATACAAGAAAATTTGCTGAAAACCAATTAAATTCTGCTGAAAGATGGCTAAAAGTAATAAAATAATGCATTGTCATCGTGTTCTGAGCTATGCTAAAAGTTCCATATGTCTAGCTATTCGGGAAGTTAGTTAGAAATCGATTGCCAGATTTGTACCGGACAAACAAACAAACAAACAAACAAGAAAGCAAGTTAATATAAATTGGTAAGGCGTGAAGTCTCACGTAAAAAGGGTTTCGTTGGTATTGTGAACACAAAATTAGAAGGGGGGAGGGGGGGGGGGGGGTTGACAAAATGGCGCCGAAAATTAAACACTATCCATAAGTGGTATATATATTTGTAATCTACTCTTCAATACCTTTCATTTGATACCTTACTCAAAATTTATAAAAAATAATTTTTTTCGAGTGACATGAATTATCCGCCATCTTGGATTTCCAGTAGATCAGATCAAACTGCTAATCTTATTTTTTCTATGGCCCAGCAGACCACACATTTTGCATATTTTTCTATATTTTTAGTAATAGCGGAAATACGATTTTAGGGGGGGGGGGACACGCAAAATTTCGATGTTTTTTGACAAAATGGCGCTGAAAATTAACCACTATCCCTAAGTGGTATATATATTTCTATTCTACTCTTCAATACCTTTCATTTGATACCCCACTCAAAATTATAAAAAAATATTTTTTTTCGAGTGACATGAATTATCCGCCATCTTGAATTTCCAGTAAATCAGATCAAACTGCTAATCTTATTTTTTCTATGGCCCAGCAGACTACACATTTTGCATATTTTTCTATATTTTTAGTAATAGCAGAAATACGATTTTAGGGGGGGGGGGGGGGACACGCAAAATGTCGATGTTTTTTGACAAAATGGCGCTGAAAATTAACCACTATCCCTAAGTGGTATATATATTTCTATTCTACTCTTCAATACCTTTCATTTGATACCCCACTCAAAATTATAAAAAAATATTTTTTTTCGAGTGACATGAATTATCCGCCATCTTGAATTTCCAGTAAATCAGATCAAACTGCTAATCTTATTTTTTCTATGGCCCAGCAGACCACACATTTTGCATATTTTTCTATATTTTTAGTAATAGCGGAAATACGATTTTAGGGGGGGGGGGACACGCAAAATTTCGATGTTTTTTGACAAAATGGCGCTGAAAATTAACCACTATCCCTAAGTGGTATATATATTTCTATTCTACTCTTCAATACCTTTCATTTGATACCCCACTCAAAATTATAAAAAAATATTTTTTTTCGAGTGACATGAATTATCCGCCATTTTGAATTTGAACAGCTGATAATATTGAGTTCGCTATATTTTTCCTGTGTGCGCGTCAAAACGATCTTTTATACTGGAAAGTTTCACGTTTTTTTTTTTTTTTGTTCAAAAGTTATTGGAACCGTACAGAGTGACAGACGGACACAGGAACGAAACTATAAGGGTTTCTTTTTTTTGGTTTTACCAACGAAACCCTAAAAAACGTAGTAATAAGGTGGTAATTGGGGGATGACTTACCATTATACTTGTTTTTTATTTTACTTTTCCTTAGCCTTAAAGGAAAAGTATTGTTTTAAATTGGTTTTATATTTAACAAATCATCATCTTCATGAAATAGATAATAGATGCCTCTCTAGCCCTGTGGTAGTCATCGCCGCATGTGAAGCGCACCACATGTGGTCGAAAATATTTCGCTGCATTTAAATTAATAAAAATCGGACGCGGGGAGTCTTGGAACTTTCCAAAAGCAACGGTAGTTTCAAAATGACGGCAGATATCACAACGAAATTCAGTGGAAATGTTTTTATTATAAAGAGGTATATTCATTTTTATTTATTTACTTATTTTTTTGCATACTCAGAAAAATGAGTGAATGAGCTCACAAATTTTTGATTTTCCAGCGGCATAACTATTAATGTGAGGACTGATTTTTATACCAAGTTTCAACTCTTTAGCTTTAAAAACTGTGAGAGTTTTGTGTGACACAGACAGACACACACATACAGACAGTCAGCCAACTAAAATCCACTCAAATGATTTTAAAAGCACCCAATACAGATAACCTCGGATCGCATTTCGTGGTGAAAACAATACTTTCCCTTAGGTATGGAAAGTAAAAAATCGTAATTTTTAATTAACACGAAACTTTTTTCATAGGACTTATTTTTAATAGGTTAATTATTGCAGCTCAAAAGACCTCTCTGAAAATGTTTTAATAATTATAAAATATTTTAATTAAATAATTTCGATTTTTAGCGTAACACTAGTTGATTTAAGGGAAAGCTAATTGTAAATAGTTATAAAGTTATAGCTAAATTAAGATTTAAATAACTGAACCTGACGGGTAACACTGGTTTTTCTGTCATTAATGAAACCCATCAATTGTTTTATAATAAAAGCTTAATTAATTAAAAGTAATATAAGCGTGGGAGGAAAGAGGTCAAATTTATAAATATTGTGCTAACAATTTATTTAATAGTGTGAATTTATTTTGAATTTGAAGTTACTATCTTCTGAGACGTTGATTATTATAATTTTATAGAATGGAGAACATAGCGGTCACTTTCTTATTTATTAAATTAAAGCGGTATGTATTCATTCCAATATAAATTATTTTTATTTTTTTCTATTTAATTAAGATTAAAGTAAAGCTCAAAGCCCCCGCTAATTCTAAGTTTCCTTCTGGGGGTAGGCTGCGAAGCGAGTAGGCAGCAAATCCCCTAGTTTTAATTAAAAATAATCAATATGTTTGAATATCTGTACAAAACTTACAAGGCCACTCACTCACACTAAAAAACTTACAAGAGGCCAACTCACTTTAGTGGCCTCTAAAGTGAGTTACATCTAATTATTTTACTATATTAATTATTGGTAAAACTGAAGAATACGAGGTGGTTTAAAGAAAAAATGGCGGGGCCTCACTTCAACATATTTTTTTTTTACAAAGGGATATCATCTCTCCTATTAATGAATCATACATATATCATTTCTCAAATGTTCAAATCCTACAAATGTACTGTTTGACAAATGAATATTATCTCTCAGGTGTATAAATCAAGCAATGTTGTGCTGCCAAGCGATTCTCGACCGTATCATCTCCTTCAGTTCAGCCTTTATTTTTATATAAACAAATGTACATCCAATATATTTATTCAATTAATAACACTGAAGATGAAGATTCTAAACGAAGATTTGCAGTTTAGATTCGATGTTTCCAACTTAGGATTTAATCCTTACATCCAATATATGCATTCAATTAATAACATTAAAGATGAAGATTTGGAGTTTTGATTCGATGTTTCTAACTTATAATTTAATCCCAACCTTACATCCAATATATTAATTAAATTAATAACATTGAAGATGAAGATTCTAAATGAAGATTTGCAGTTTTGATTTGATGTTGCCAACTTAGAATTTAATACCAACCTTACATCTAATATATTTATTTTATTAATGACACTTTATAACCGTTTATTGAGTGGGATTTGTATTTTAACCCAATATTTTCAAATTAAATTTAAAATAGTCACTATTCATGTTAATGTAGTATGGAGCTATATTTACTAGGGATATAAACTATTGGTTGTACGTACCTGTGAGAAAAGGTAGTTCTGAGTACCAGGCAGTTGGGAAAACTATGTGACTGATTCCTTTTGCAACTAGATCCAAAGCAGGGTGACTAAACATGATGTCGAAGCAAGTGAACATGCCGAAGGTAACATTAAAGTCTGTAGTGAAACTCACTACTTCAACTTTGGACGGCTTATCAACTGGTTCGCCAAATAAGTTGTACTTTCGATACCTGAAAGAACATATAAATTAATAATATAGAATGAGATTGAGGATTATAATATAATCATTAATCATATTATGCCTATATAAATAGTTGAATTATTAAACGCAAATCAGCAAAAATAATCTGTGATTCACAAACTCGTCTAATCACATGTTCCATCATGAGATAGATCATATTGATAAATATGTAGTATACATAACTTCTTTATCGTTTATTGATTAACTTGATAAGCATAAAAAAGTTACATGCAGTGGCGTAAGTATAGCGTCCCCGCCATCCTTGCGTTGCGGGGGACGCCTCCTCCAGGGAGGAGAACAAACAAATTTAGAAAACAATGACAAAATAAATCACCCGTGGTCGGAATTGGTGTTTAATACACAAATATTTTGGTAGTAGCGCAAATTAGTCTTTAAATCGGAGTTGAGAATATTTATAATTTATATTATAATTTATTTTTTCAATATTTTAATTATTTTACAATATTAATTATTTTTACTAATAGTCTAGGAGCCCACGACACTAAACCTGTCGTGATAGATCTCCCAAATTTCATACATATAATTCGTAATGTCATTCATAGAGGAACAGAAAATGGCCCTGCTGTCATGTCTGGGACCGGACAACGCCAAAAAAAACAAAAAACAAGTGATATATTTTTGTAATCTATACTCTTCAATACCTTTCATTTGATACCTCACTCAAAATTTTAAAACATTTTTTTTTTTTTAGCGTGACGTAAATTATCCGCCATTTTGAATTTGAACATATTTTTTTGAAAATTTTGAGTCTGGAATCAAATGAAAGGTATTGAAGATTAGGTTACAAATATATAACACTTGTGGTTAGTGTTTAATTTTCCGCGCTATTTTGTCAAAAAACATCAAAACTTTGCGACTTTCAAACGCTGCTGCCGACATTTTCTCCCCTGCTTGTAAAAGGCAGCAGTGGTTTTTCTTGCACAAAAATTTATGATCTTTCAGATAAGCTTTGGTTTTTTCGGGAGACTTATCTTGACAGAAAACTAAACAATTTTTTTTTATTTTATTTTATTTTTTTTTTTAAGCGTTGTCCGGTCTGTTCCCATATTAATGACATAACGAATTATATGAATGATATTTGGGAGACCTATCATGACAGGTTTAGTGTCGTGGGCTTTCCTACTATAATATATATGTTATATTAGCCGATTATTATTTAGTAAAAAACGTAACCTGTAAAAACATCCGGTTTTTACTTTCTCACATACGTAGTATATTTATATAAAGAAATCGAGAGTAAATACTTTTTTAATTCAAAATTTATTGGCGCTACCCCTAAAAATCTCTGAAAAACGTGAAAAAATCATTTCTTGAAAAATTCTAAAATTATGCCCATATTAGTTTCCAAGATATTGATAAAAATTAATCTGATTTTTTTTAAAATGAAAGCAAAAATTAAACAACCACCTGTTGAACTCTTTTAAGTATGTTTACAATTTATGTAAATCAATTGAATACAGTATCAATATTATAATTAAATATACAGTATCAATATTAGAGTTGGGACATCGATTTCGATATACCGGACCAACATAACATGGGCGCCCATACCTATGAGCAGGGGGGGGGGGGGGGGGTGGCATCCCCTAGCTCTCAGGAAAAGAGGAAAAATATATATTTCCGTAGACAAGTCAGGTGTTTTGCTTTCAAGAAACCTATCCCCACTCCCTCCCTGGTGTCGGTTTTTATAGTAAATTTTTATAAAATGTTTAATAATAACTAAATTTAATCATATAAAACCCGAAAAAATTATAAATGGAAACCACCACCACTGAAGTAATTAAGTACCCCCTAGTATAAAGTTTTAGTATGACTTTTTTTCGATTATAGAAACAATAATCACACTTCATGGATCTTATTGGTGCTTTTTCTTTAGTGATTCACTATCCGCATAAATTTAATGTGTTTTTAATTTATTTGCGCATGTCGAAAGTTATACTCTTAGTCTACTTAACAATTATTGTAATTATCTATTATCTATAGACTAACACAATCTAATTTTTAAAAAAAGTATAGATGAATTTACTTCGCTGCGATAGTTCCATTGCGGTTAAAAACGACGTCAGTGTTGTAATACTTGCCACCGTCCTTTTCTATCAGATTTACTACCAACCACGTATGATATTTTACAGCTGTTGTCGACAATTTTTCAATAACCTATTAAAAAAAAAAAAAAAAAAATCAGAAATAAGTTTATAATTACATTCATCAATGTTAATTAAATTATGTTACTATGTACAGAGATAGAAATGATTGTATGTGGTGGTTGAAAAAGCGCGCCGGTTTTGAATCGCTTGTCAGTTTGCAGTTTGTTGCTTATCAATGAGTGTAACGTTGAAATCTGCTAACATTCCTATTTCATTCTGTGTGTCATCACGGAACGCTTTTCGGCACTTCTTTAGACTATTACTCCCCTTATCAAAACAGAAGTGGGATATTCCTTTGCCTTTGTCCCAAAGTACATTGGACTAAACATCCCTTTTTCTAAATAGTTATTTAGTCAAAGTCATTTTTATTCTAAAACAACATAGGGGAGTAATAATCTTAAGAAGTACCCGCTTTTCTACTGTTCATGTGTTAATTGTAAAATCGTGTTATCAAAACAGAGAAAGTTTTGCAGCAACTGTCTGATGATCAGTAATCAAAATTTCAGGAATAGAGTTTTGATATGCCAGCAAAGTAGAGGGCAAAAGTTGCAACACAAAATTATAGTGAAACAAATGAAAAAAAAGTTAGATACTTCCTATTAAAATTATTAACGTCTTTTTTTTATTTTAAACCTGAGTTAATATGTGCAGTATAATATTTTATTGTTTTATTCATTTTTTTAATTGGCAAAAAATAACAAAAATGAGCCAACTGGATGAGAAAAACAGGAGCCATTTGATGCGGTATAATAATAAATTATGTAACATTTATGTTTGAAAGCACTTAAATGATAAAATATCTAAAACCACAATTAAGCAAAATACTTAACTTTAAACATACATAATTAAGATGAATTAGTAAGATTTAGACTAAATTCTGAAAAGTAACAAATCCAATAATAATTTACAAATATAAAAAGTCCAGTCATGCACCATGACTTAATGAGCGAATTTTCAAAGAAATCTGCGTTTTATTGGCTTATGATAATATAGGAAAATTTTGGTTTAGAATTTGCTCGGGTGAAAAAAAAAATTGGTACACAGGGGTACGGGGTACAAAAGTCAAAATAGTATTTACCCTTCAAGATGCATGTCGTTGGAAAGCTCTTTAAGAGTACAGTAATTGTTGTTATTTACACTTTTATCATATTTTCACATAAAAGGGGGGTAAAATGGAAAAAACACGTTTTTTGACCCTATATGGTCAAAATTTGACCCCTAAATGGACTCCAAAAATTCTGGCCAACGAACTCATCCTTTCTTTTGATATTATTGACATTTTAAAATTTGTTTGAAATTTTTAAGTGCATTCTAAGGGGAGATATCGTCTGGAGTGACACATATATACATATATACATACATATATACATACATATATACATACATATATACATACATATATACATACATATATACATACATATATACATACATATATACATACATACATAAAAAAAAGTGTTAAATTTTAGGAATCGATTCAGAATGGTCTAAAACGGATTTCCATGGAAAAATTTTTCAAAAATTCGCATTACAAAAATTTTGAAGCCATTGCAATAGCGTAATTTTCTTTGAAAATTCGCTAAAATGATGCATGACAATTATATTTTCATTCAATTATATTGAATAAGATTTTCTAATATAATTACCTCAGATCCAGTGAAATTAGTTTGTTGATCATTGGGCTCAGGGACAGATACAGAAACAATATTCAAGTTAGATTCACCTGTAAGACCACATTCTGGAAACACTATAATTCCGTCCTGAAAACAGGTAAAAAAATATAAGAAATAATCTTAACAGTCTAGGAAGAAGATAAGTGTGCAAAAAAGAGTCGACTGACATCAAGCTAGAATTTTGCGTACACTTTTAGTGCCTTTTAAGAATATGAGATTGTCTAAGTTAGTTTGCGGTACATAGCTTGACCATAGGTATTTGAAAAAACACAGCTAGAGAGCAGCCATAGCCATGTCCCGCCCATTTTAGTAGACAGTGTGGTTTTCATGATCCTGAAAATTTTTTTTTTTTCAAATGCCTATTGACAAGCTATGCCCCTCAGACGAACTTAGCCAACCCTATATTCTTAATGAGATATTATTAACTTATACACAAAATTCTAGCTTGATGTTAGTCACACAGTTTTTTGCACGCAATCTCCTGGACTATAATGTATTCTTATAATCTTAAGTAATTATATACTGTATACGGCATTTTATCTAGTGTACAGAAGCCTTAACACATTTAATACTTTAATTCAAACATACCTTAATATTTGGACTTGTCATACTAAATTTTTCTATTATTTCGACATATTTTTCGACGTTGTTTTGAAGAATTTGCTTAGGGTCCAATTTCGCTTCGATATCATAATAATACTCAACTACTCCAGCTTTGTAATGAGTACATTCTGCCAACTGAAAAAAAAATAAATAAATAACTGCTTGCATACGAGTTTGCAAGACAGTGAGACATTATCATGTAACGCTTTTTGTTGTCGATTAATGTGCCTAAGTAAAGACATGAAAATGTCAAAAAATTTGAGCGTGCAGATTTTTGCGTTTGTATATTAGGAATTAAATCGAACATCTGTTGTGCACGAAGAAAGAAAGTACTTCTTCTTCTTTACAGGAGCAGGGGCGCCGCTGGGAGAGAGCAACAAGTCGGGCGTAGAGCTAGTTACCACGCAAGGTGAAGATGTAGCCCCTCAGATGGCGAGCCCGCGGGGGGAAGGCTGAAGGCTCTCTCCACAACCCTCTAGACCATTGGTTCCCAAAGTGGGGGTCGCGCCCCCCAAGGGAGGCGTGAAGACAAGTCAAGGGGGGCGTGGGACCTCGAGATCGAGATTTGCCGTCCGAACGTGTAATGCGATTATATAAAAATCCAAATATCAAACCAGGTGGAGAACCTTACTGACGAATTCAACAGATACTTTCCTAACACATGTGAAGACAACTTTTACAAATTAACAATGGATGCTTTCAGTGTCAACATAGATTCCCTGCCCGAAACACTCCAAGAACAAGCTTTAGAAATAAAAAAGGTTCTGCTGCCGATTTTGATAAAATGGACAAATCATCGTTTTGGGTTAAGTATTACAAACAGGGGCGGATCCAGGGGGGGGGGGGGGGGGGCGAGGGGGGCGACCGCCCTGGGCCCCGCGCCTTGGAGGGCCCCGCGCCATAGATAATTAAAATAAAATACTTATACTTTACAGAAAAAATTATATTTCATAGTGAAGATTGTCCGCGGGGCCCGTGCCATGTACAAAACATGAAATATTAGAATTATAAAATTCAGGAATTTAGTTTACATGGTAGAGCCTAATACCTAACTACCTTTTCGCGGGGCCCCTGGCTATAAAAAAAGTCAAATAAATAAGTTATAAAATATAGATTAATTTGTTTTATGTTTAAGATAGCCCGCGGGGCCCCGCTCCATATAAAATTAAGTGAGTTAACGTCCTAGTGTTTCTCACCCTCCCCCTTTTCAAAATTATGACGATTTTGTTATTTATTCTGTGGGGCAAATCTTCATTATGTGCCCCACCTATATCTAAACATCCAATTTAATTGGTTTTTTTTCAAACTGTTCCTTTTTACATTACAAAAACGATTTCGGTTGTAGCATCTCAATATATTCATTTTTTTTTAATTTTAGGGAAAATTATGGAAGGATTTGGTAAGTTTAGGTTGAGTTTAGTACTTTTTGATCTGACCTAACAATAACCTTCTATCATTACCCATTAAAACGTGACATTTCGTGTATTTTTTTTAAACAAATTAATAAAACACTAAATTTATCGAGATACTACGGAAAACCTTAATCGTTTGACAATGTACAGAGATATGTAAAAAAGACAAATCCTGTAAAAAGGAATAGTAAAAAAACTAAGTATATCGGACAGTACGAAATAATTGGGCCAATTAGTGCAGTTTTACCAATTGATGTCAAAGAGAAACTTCACCCCAGAGATGCATAAAAACGCTGTTTTGAGAGGTCATATTTACAAAAAGTTTCTGGGGGAGGACCCCCGGACCCCCCTTAAAATGTGTCTTTGAAAATTAAACTAAAAACTCGGCACTAAAATGGAAAGTTATAAGCTGAGAATATGAATTCTCGGAGTAAATTTAATGTATTCGAGTGTAGATTTCAAATTATAGGACCGATCACAAATAACACAGCTTAACTTTTTATTTACAATGATAATTTAACCATAAAACCCAAAATATCATGAAGAAGAATAAATAGTTAAGTATAACAGAGCTTAATTAGTACAATAAAAATGTTTCTTTTCGATTACGTTTGCAAAGAAAATGGTGATTAGTTGAAAACTATATAATTTGAGGGGTTTATGTTCAAATAATATGTTAGATTAAAATCATGAGCAGAATTGTAATTATTTTAAAAGTTTTGAATTATTTTGAGAGCAAAAACGTTTGGTAGGCCCTAAGTGAAGGGAATTAGCCGTATAATAGGATTAATTTATAAGTGGTTTATTATTAAGTTACTTTATTGTTTTTTATCAGCAATCCCCGCTCTATCCTAGGGGGCCCATTTTATCTCGCCCAGGGCCCCGCAAGATCTAGATCCGCCACTGATTACAAAGTGTACCCCAGTATATCACAGCAAGCACTTCGATTGTATTTACCTTTTTCAAGCACTTATTTGTGCAAAAAAGATTTTTCAGCACTTGTTGCAATAAAAACAAACTATCGTGGCAAACTTGATGTTGCTGTGCTTGATTTTCGTTGTACACTTTCTAATACTCATCCAACAATAGGGAATCTTGTAAAATAAATGCAAGCTCATCCCATAAGATCATCTGTTAAAAGATTACTTGTAATGTTATAAAAATAATAGTAATACAAATAAATGAATGGTTATTCAATGTAATAATGGGTTATTTTATTTTTTTCATTATCTCATAAAATTTTGAAGGGGGGGGGGGGGCGTGGGAAGATTTATTCTTGACTGTGGGGGGCTTGGTAAAAAAAACTTTGGGAACCCCTGCTCTAGACTAAACTATGACTATACTATGCGACTACAAACTATCTCCTGCAACTTTCTAACTTCTTGGTAGCAGTGTAACTCTTTTCGACTTCCTTCGGCCCTACCAAGCGAGGTAGGGGAAGGCCCTACAGCTGGAGACTGGATTGCACAGGTCCTACATCTTTCTAACTCCTTGTTACACACGGTAATGTTTTTTGCTTAGATTTTTAGTAACGCATTTCGATTTAATGTAGCAAAGCAAAGACATGAAAATGTCAAAAATAATAATAACAATATATAATTATAATTGTTATTTATTTTTACAAATAAGTATCCGTAATGCATAGGAAGGAGCAATTTTAAAATTTACAAAAAATAAACAAGCAGGAAAACGGAAGTCAAAGTCGAAAATAAATAAAGCGTCACATTTGAGATATTATTAAAATTATGATAAACATTTACGGAACCATCTTATGCATTTATTAATAAGAAGAATTTGCTATTAAAAAAAGTAGTTTTTAAAAAAGGTCTGTTTGTCGTCTGCCTACACAGGGCTAATTTTGACGAAATTTGGCATACATGTTTAGAAAAATCACACCCCCAGGTGAAATCGAGAAATGAATTTTAGCTCCAAATTTGGGGGGCGCTACTCCCAAAAAACTCTGAAAAAAACGTGAAAAAAAAATATTTCTCGACAACGCCAACGGTTCCGACGATTTTGATTAAAAATTCTAAAATGTAGTCCATTTAGATAGGGATCTAATAATATAAGCTGATTCTCTAGGAAAAGTCTAGTTTCTGAGAAAATAGCTTTCAACGCGGACGGAGAGAGGCTGGGTACGACTCCCCGTCGAGGAGAAGTTATATTTATGATACATTTTTATAAAATGTCCAATAATAATAATAATACCTACGACCTACGAAAACTAATAAATGGAAAGCAGTGGGCTAAGAAATTATGAACACGTATAAGAGAAAGTTTGTCTGAGTTGTTTCAGACCGATTTTTTTCGACGATATCTCAGTTTAGATACAAAACTCAGGTTTTTTACACGACATCTTATCATTAATGTTAGCTACTTTTTGAGCCTTAATTCATTTTTTTCCATACGCCAGTGACGGACATTTTAGGGTTACGTGAGGTTTTATTTGCCCCTAATTTCTATGATTGCTTTCTATCATTCTGAAAGTACATTTTGAACCACCAATGTTTTCTACCCAAAAGCGGTACTCCAAAAGCTCTTACGTGAACCATGTTGGAGAAAAACGGGATTTTATACTGAATAATTTTTTTATTACAAAACTAAGCAAATAACATAAAAAAAAAAAAACAAGAAAAATTACATCAATCGTTGAAAGCGGCCTTCTCATACGGTAATGCAATCTTCAAACCTACGTCTTAGTAACTGACGTTGACGTATCCGTTCGAAAATGCCTAGTTTTGTATCTCAAGCGGTTCCTGATGAGATATCGTAAAAAAAAAAAAAAAAAATATATATATTGACACCCTGTATCTCAAAAACTGTGCGTTAGTGGACCCATGTTAATATAATAACTCTTTTTTTCTCAGATTTAGCCAAGGAATCATACCATTCATTTTCCTACACATGTTTTGAGGTACTTCTTTACATTGTTACTCCCCTATGTTTTTTTAGAGTATAAATAACTTTGACTAAATATCTATTAAGGCAAAAGGATGTTTAGCTCAATGTACTTTAGGACAAAGGAATATCACACTTCTGTTTTTATAAGGAAAATAACAGTCTATAAGGAAGAACATCCCTCACACTTTCTTCAGATTGTTACTCCCCTCTGTTTTTTTTTTATAAAGGGAGTAACAATCTAAAGAAGTGCCTGTTTTGAAACATCCTGTATAAATAAAATCATTTATTCAATTAATAACGGATAAATATATTACAATGCTAGATTCTATATGTCTGCCTGTCAGTAACACAGAGGACTTGGAGTGATAAATTTTGCCATAGGTACTATCATACGCCTAAACTAAAGCACTGACTGACAGACATTCAGACTATTGAGACTACATTCATATACATAAACAGATGCATGAGGTAGATTTTTTACTGCATGAACGAATTTTCTCTTTAACTTTCTATATATAATATCAAACATTGGGACTAAAAACGGTTGGAATTAAGACCAAACATTAATAAGCTGCCTGATTGGTCAGATTAATTTACATGTTAAACTGGAAAAAATTCTATATTCCTCTCTCAAACGGATGGAAGTTCTTTTTAACACATAACTTATTGATTTGAAAATTTTAAGTTCATGCTTTGAATTTAAAGCTTAACAAAGCTTACAAAGCTTTTGTTAAAGCTTGACAATGCTCCACGTCGTAGTAGCGGATCAAAAACATATTTACATTTAGCATAAAGCAGAAAGTGCGCATATTGCATATATTATACCTACTTAAACATTTTAAATATGTGATACTCTTATTTGTTCAACTTAAAAAACCCTAATTTTAAATTAAAATCAATAATAACAAACCTTATTTGTAATAGTCAGCAATGTAATAAAACTGCAAAGTGAAATTAGCCGGCTGAAGGTCATGTTTATTAAATTAACAGATGTATTACCATAATATTCTGTCCTAGGTATATTATGTATACACACAAGTTGATTAACTGTCGCTCACTGGTTCAAAAATTGAATACAATGTAACTGAGAATTTTAAATAACATTATTATCTCATCTCATTATCTATGCTGATAACAAGCTTTAGACAGGCGTCTCTTAACTCATAATTATAATAATATAAGTTTATATTCACTAGAAATCCATGTATTACAGGATTTATTGATTGCAAATGTCGAAGTATTAGGATACATATGAAATTAATTAAAGACAAATACAGGGTGATTGGCGTTATAAGTGAAAAAATGAAGTAGGTTGTTCTACGTCTTATGGGCCACAAAAAACGCTATATAGGCCATGGGTCAAATCTTAACCATTTTCCCGCAGGTGAAATTATATGATTTTTTTTAAGATCGCATACCTTTTCTTATAAAAACACTTATTGCTCCAAAGGTATAAAAGCTAGAACAAAGTGTTTGGTATCGTTGTAAAGCTGACAAATTTTCCAATAAGAAAAGCGAAATTTTAATTTTCATGCCCTCAAATTACATAACAAACAATGTATACAAATTGTATATTTAAGAAAAAAAATTAAAAACTCAATTGCTTTGCGGTTCTATAACTTGGTAAAGAACCGAGCTTAAACTTTCCGGACTTCCTTATTTACTAACGTTTCGCTCGATATCAATATAATTACCCATTCATTGGACGGAATTTTTATTAAACTTCGCTGAAAGTAAAAAAGAAACGTGTTTATTGTTGCAATTCTTGACTTACAGGTGAGTAAATAATTAAAAACAAGCAAGGTTGGTTTAGTATACTCATCTTTGTGTCAACAATAGCAACAATCATCATTTTTCTTTTTCACTTTCAACGAAATTTACTAAGTATTCCACCTTATGAATGGGTATTAATATTAATCGAAACGTTAGCCAATAAGAAAGTTTTTCCTGAAGCCCGAAAAGTTTGAGCTCGGTTCTTTACCAAGATATGGGACCTCAAAAAAATATTTTTAACATTTTTTTCTCAAAAATAAAATTTGTATAAAATTTTTGTTATATAATTTGAAGGGATGGAAATTAAAAATATGTTTTTCTTTTAGGAAATTTTATCAGCTTTACAACGGTGCCAAACATTTTATTCTAGCTTTTATAGTTTTGGTGCAATAAGCATTCACATATATCGCCAGTCACCCTGTATAAAGGTATTAGAATAAACTCTAATATTGATAAAAGCTTTTTGTTTAGAGTTAAGAAAGAGTTGTTTATGTCAATACTTCGGCTAAGTTTGCGTTCGATAGATTGAAAAGCGTTTGTTTTACGTCAATACAAATAAAATGTTCAAAAGTTATAGATCTTAAAACGACAGGGCCGATTGTGCCGATTATTGGTTAACGATCTCGTACGATTTGTTAAATTGCGCATATGGTCCCTTATTGTTTGTAAGTGAACATACTTGGTAAATTTATTTAAAAATCAAAATCGTCTAAACTATTTTTGAAAAAATGTAATGGCATCTAAATTGGAGGATTCCGAAAATTTATTGATTTATCACTTTTGCTTCACGGTAGATGCCCTACTCTTTAAAAGAGTAGGGCATCTACCGTGAAGCAAAAGTGATAAATCAATAAATTCTTTAACAAATTTCATTGAAATTGATTGATCTTAAAGCTCAATTGACTGCTTAGATCGCGTAAGGGATCTTTTCTAATAAATACATTTTCAAAATCGAAGTTCATTTATCAGAATACCTTGTTGAAGAATATTTCATAGGTGTTGAGTAAAATGTAATCTTTTAGACCCTTTGTGTTAAAGATATTTATTTTGATTATGTGATAATAATTGATTACTTATTTATTTGTTATTAGTTATTACTTGTTTATTTGTTGTTGTTAACTATAGGTATTAAACATCTATACACTATAAAGCCGCATGGCTAACTGACTGACTGACTGACTCACTCACTGACATTAATGTTTACCCACTTCCAGAAGAGCTAGAGACTTGAGGTTTGCGCCATTCGACGCACAATGTCCATATTGTGAACCAAAATAATTATAAAAAGTTCACTTTTCCCACTCCTTCCCCCCCTAAAAAAATAAAAATGGCCTACTTGATTTTTTAGCTGTTTTGGGGCTTATTGCAGCTAAACGGTGAGTCATATTGGAAAACGGATAGCACCAGCGGTAACTGATTTTAAAAGATCTACAACATTGGTCCTATGACTTTTTGTCGTACCTTTATCGGTTGTACCCTAAATGGTGATAATTTTGGATTTTTTTTGTTTTCATTGTTTCAATTTGTTTACTTTGAATGACCGTATTTTTTACAATTGTAGACCGATTTTATTTCTGATTGGGGCGCTTAAATCTCACACTAATGCTCTTTAAATTGAGTATACTAGGCATCGCGTGGCTCTATCATTAAAGCGAGCGTATTGCAATAAAATACTGAATACTGCAATTTGTTAATCATGATGAATGTCATAGTTGAAGATAAGTGGAAGAGGGTAGTGTAGTAGAGTGGGGGTACTCAGTATAAAGGTTTACTTCATAACAAACCTTCATACAACACGACTATAAGAATCTTAACCACCCGTCGTTGCTTTTAAACAATTATTATAAATGTATCACTTCATTGCTCAAATACAGGAGCGGATCCAGGGGGGGCGAGGGGGGCGACCGCCCAGGGCCCCGCGCCTTGGAGGGCCCCGCGCCATAGAAAATTAAAATAAAATACTTATACTTTACAGGCAAATTTATAGTTCATAGAGAAGATTGTCCGCGGGGCCCCGTGCCATGTACAAAACATGAAATATTAGAATTATAAAATTCAGTCGAATTTAGTTTTCATGGTAGAGCCTAATACCTAACTACCTTTTCGCGGGGCCCCTCACTATAAAAAAGTCAAATAAATAAGTTATAAAATATAGATTTTTTTTTTTTTTTATGTTTAAGATAGCCCGCGGGGCCCCGCTCCATATAAAATTAAGTGAGTTAACGTCCTAGTGTTTTCTCACCCTCCCCCTTTTCAAAATGATGACGATTTTGTTATTTATTCTGTGGGGTAAATCTTTATTATGTGCCCCACCTATATCTAAACGTCCAATTTAATTATTATTTTTTTTTTTTTTTCCAAACTGTTTCTTTTTACATTACAAAAACGATTTCGGTTGTAGCTTCTCGAGATATTCAATTTTTTTTAATTTTAGGGAAACATATGGAAAGTTATGGTAAGTTTAGGTTGAGTTTAGTACTTTTTGACCTGACCTAACAATAACCTTCTATCATTACTCATTCTCATTACCCTATAAAACGTGACATTTCGTGTGTATTTTTAAAAACAAATAAATAAAACACTGAATTAATCGAGATACTACATAACCTTAATCGTTTGACAATGTACAGAGATATGAAAAAAAGACAAATCCTGTAAAAAGGAATAGTAAAAAAAACTAAGTATGTCGGACAGTACGAAATAATTGGGCCAATTAGTGCAGTTTTACCAATTGATGTCAAAGAAAAACTTCACCTCAGAGATGCATAAAAACGCTGTTTTGAGAGGTCATATTTACAAATTTTTCCGGGGGAGGACCCTGGACCCCCCTTAAATTGTGTCTTTGAAAATTAAACTAAAAACTCAGCACTAAAATGGAAAGTTGTGAGCTGAGAATATGAATTCTGGGAGTAAATTTAAAGTGCTCAAATGTAGATTTCAAATTATAGGACTGATCACAAATAACACAGCTTAACTTTTTATTTACAATGATACTTTAACCATAAAACCCAAAATATCACGAAGAAGAATAAATAGTTAAGTATATCAGAGCTTAATTATTACAATAAAAATGTTAAAAACTGTATAATTTGAGGGGTTTATGTTCAAATAATATATGTTAGATTAAAATCATGATAAAAGTTTTTAATTATTTTGGGAGCAAAAACCTTTGACTGGCCCTAAGTGAAGGGAATTAGCCGTAAAATAGGATCAAGTTATAAGTGGTTTATCATTAAGTTACTTTATTGTTTTTTATCAGCAATCCCCGCTCTATCCTAGGGGGCCCCGCCATTTTGTCTCGCCCAGGGCCCCGCAAGATCTAGATCCGCCACTGCTCAAATACTACTGCTTGTATCAAGTTGAAATTTTACATACTTGTTTCAATTGTACATTAGACGATGTACATAAAGTTTTATTAAAATCGTTACGTTAGAACGTAAGATATCGGTAAAAAGGTTGTTTTCTCTATTTTAAACGTTTAGGTCCGCTTTAATAGTTTTAGCGATCTTTATTAAATCATAGCAGTGTCGTTGTTGGTTTTACTGAAAAATGTTACTTGAAAAAAATGTTCGTCTCATCGAATAGATGATAATAGAATTTTTTCCCGTCCTGAAATACCAATTTTAAATTTGAAGCTTACGTTTACGCGAGCATTGCGCGCGAACTCTTGGACGGATCACGCTGTCCAACGAACTTAGCCTGAGTATTAGTAAAAGAAAGATGTATACCAAATTTCAACTAAATCGGTCAACTTTTACTCAAGTTATCGTCGGACACGTAAACGTTACACACAGACAGACAGACAGACAGACAGACAGACAGACAGACAAGATGCATATTTCGTTGAATGTAAGAAGCTCGCTTACGCTCGCTTCAACTAGGCATCGCGTGGCTCTATCATTGAAGCGAGCGTATTGCAATAAAATACTGAATACTGCAATTTGTTAATCATGATGAATGTCATAGTTGAAGATAAGTGGAAGAGGGTAGTGGAGTAGAGTGGGGGTACTCAGTATAAAGGTTTACTTCATAACAAACCTTCATACAACACGACTATAAGAATCTTAACCATAGCTTTTAAACAATTATTATAAATGTATCACTTCATTGCTCAAATACTACTGCTTGTATCAAGTTGAAATTTTACATACTTGTTTCAATTGTACTTTAGACGATGTACATAAAGTTTTATTAAAATCGTTACGTTAGAACGTAAGATATCGGTAAAATGGTTGTTTTCTCTATTTTAAACGTTTAGGTCCGCTTTAATAGTTTTAGCGATCTTTATTAAATCACAGCAGTGTCGTTGTTGGTTTTACTGAAAAATGTTACTTGTAAAAAATGTTCGTCTCATCGAATAGATGATAATAGAATTTTTTCCCGTCCTGAAATTCCAATTTTAAATTTGAAGCTTACGTTTACGCGAGCATTTCGCGCGAACTCTTGGACGGATCACGCTGTCCAACGAACTTAGCCTGAGTATTAGTAAAAGGAAGATGTATACTAAATTTCAACTAAATCGGTCAACTTTTACTCAAGTTATCGTCGGACACGTAAACGTTACACACAGACAGACAGACAGACAGACAGACAGACAGACAGACAGACAAGATGCATATTTCGTTGAATGTAAGAAGTTCGCTTACGCTCGCTTCAATTATATTTCATTAGTTCATCCTATTTGCTGAGAACATGAGAGTACACTTTTTCTTGTGTGCCGTGTCACGTGACCACTTTTTTGGTTTTTAATATGGTGTCGTATACCATTTGAAAAGCCTTGATTTGTTCATTAATGCTATTATATTTATTTATTTTTTAAAAATGTTGTACACGTACCTTTGTACCGATTTATAATTTTGTTGTAGGTTAAAGGGTTTAAACTAGGCATCGCGTGGCTCTATCATTGAAGCGAGCGTATGGTAATAAATATGTATTGAATATTGAAAAAATAGATAATCATGAATCATGATGAGTTGATAGATAGTGGGTCTGGTAGTAGTACAGCGGCTAGTAGTAAGGGAACCACCCCGTATTCCTACTTTTCCTCTAACCACACATCTCTTTTTCAATTATTATAAATTGTATTTCTCCGCTACAAAAAAACTACTGCATGTATCAAATTGAAATTTTGCATGCTTGTTTCAATTGTGCATTAGATGGTGTATATGAAGTTTTATTAAAATCGTTACGTTAGAACGTAAGATATCGGTAAAAAGGTTGTTTTCTCTATTATAAACGTTTAGGTCCGCTTTAATAGTTTTAGCGATCTTTATTAATTCATAGCGGTGTCGCTGTTGGTTTTACTAAAAAATGTTATTTGGAAAAACTGTTCGTCTCGTCGAATAGATGATGATAGAATCTTTTCCCGTCCTGAAATTGCAATTTAATTTTTGAACCTCTCGTTTACGCGAGCATAGCGCGAACTCTTGGGCGGATCACGCTGTCCAACGAACTTAGCCTGAGTATTAGTAAGAGGAACATGTATACCAAATTTCAACTAAATCGGCCAACTTTTACTCAAGTTATCGTCGGACACGTAAACGTTACACACAGACAGACAGACAGACAGACAGACAGACAGACAAGATGCATATTTCGTTGAATGTAAGAAGCTCGCTTACGCTCGCTTCAATAATTTTTTGTTATTAGGTTATTTTATTTTTATTTATTTATTAGTGAAATGAATGCCCTCTTGTATTGTTTGTTTTTTTTTTTTAAATATAATTTTGGTACCTTAGAGTTTAGAGTACAGGGGTACAAATGTTAAAGTTAATCTATTATAATATTATGTATATCGTTGAAAAGCTCTTGAATAGCAGATTAATTTTTGTTATGTTCTATTTTGTGTTATTTTTAGTTTTGAGGGGGGTAAAATTGAAAATACTTTTTATATAGAGGTTTTTACGATTTGGTTGCTGTGTTATTTGTTTATTAAATAAATTATATGTGCACTAATATTTGGCGCATGTTAGATCCTTTGTTTCTCCAAAAAATGTTGGTAAATTAGTATCAAAGTTATTAAATAAATATTTACTTGTACAGTGCCGCGCCGCGCCATAAGAAGGGAAAGAGACTGGAATATGTCCGATCTTCCCATCCTCTCCCGTCGCTCCTGTCACCCCATCTTACTAAATCCCCTCTACAACTCCACAGATACTAGCTCAGCTCCTTTAGACGTCAATAGCTTTCATACTTTGTTTCTTTGTTTGCTTTTATGTTTGTTTATTTTGTCATTTATTGCGAATTATAACAGTATAATTAACCCACCTGATGGCTACAATATCCCACAACCTCCTACAACATTACCAGATATTACAAGTACCAACTACTATACAAGTACCAGTACCTGGCATATATCTACCTGGCCACTCGACGGGCGAAGGCTGGCCGTAGGCCAGCCAAGACCGGCGAGTTATATACAGGGTGACCCGCGATAAAATGTCATAAAGAAACTGGGGGATTCTATGGGTCAAATGCAACAAAAAATGTCGAGTAAGCATAGGTCCATATCTCAATAGTTCTCGAGATATCGATTTATTTCCATTTTTAAAGTGCTTCACGAAAAGTTTTAAAAAAATGCCTAATATCTCCAAAACTAAATGAGATAGAGCAATTGGGCTAAGGACCAATTTTAAAGAGCATAAAAAACCTTTCAGAATCATTCATTTATTTTAAAATTATCAGCTGCTAAGCATCTTTTAAGTTCTGTTACATTTGAAAATTTGAATTTTTTAAAATTCGATCATGAAATTCCTGAGCTTACTACTCTTAATTGAGGGATGTTAGAAGTGTGGCGTTTTCAGGAAAAACTTCTGCTTTTCATAAGCTTTCAAATGGTATAATTAAAGTTTAAGCTCAACGGACTAGTTTTTGAATTATGGTGGATTGAATGTTACCAGATGTGAATTGTTTTGGTCGGGATCACAACCAATTCTAGTACAAACGCACAAAAGGTTTCCCCTAACGAAACCACAGAACTTAGTAATTCTTATAGGAAATTTGGCGCTGAACAAAAAAGTTCCTATAAACATGGACCCGGAACAGTTTGGTTTTCGAGATATTCGCAAAAAACATGAAAAATCACCATTTTTGGACGTTTATCCTTACACATTATAATACTTCTTGAAGCAAAATCTTGTAGAGAGTCGAATTACACCAATTTTAGCTCTTTACAACATAATCTTTTAAAATTAAGCGTTGATGGAGATCACCTTAATTAATTGACTAATAAAGTAACTGGGACGTAGAATTTTGAAATTTCGCTGAAAATCAGGGGGTTGTCGTACAGCGCTGGAAAGGTTGTCATTCAACGAAAAATTATATTCTTAACCAGGTTTCCTTCAAGGAGTATTATGGTAAAAAGCGTAAATTTTGAGAATTGTAAGGATAAACGTCCAAAAATGGTGATTTTTCATGTTTTTTGCGAATATCTCGAAAACCAAACTGTTCCGGGTCCATGTTTATAGGAACTTTTTTGTTCAGCGCCAAATTTCCTATAAGAATTACTAACTTAAAAGATGCTTAGCAGCTGATAATTTTGAAATAAATGAATGATTCTGAAAGGTTTTTTTTATGCTCTTTAAAATTGGCCTTAGCCCAATTGCTCTATCTCATTTAGTTTTTGAGATATTAGGCATTTTTTAAAACTTTTCGTGAAGCACTTTAAAAATGGAAATAAATCGATATCTCAAGAACTATTGAGATATGGACCTATGCTTACTCGACATTTTTTGTTGCATTTGACCCATAGAATCCCCCAGTTTCTTTATGACATTTTATCGCGGGTCACCCTGTATATAAAGTGGCTAATCAGCTGATCGGGTTATCAAAATGTTTGGGCACTTCCAGACCACCTAGAGACTCGCGGTTTTTTGCGTTTGGTCCCGAATCGGCCCAAACCGACTAGAAAAATCTGAAAAGTCGAAAAAAATTATTTTTACCCCCCTTAAAAAAATAAAAACGGTGGACGCAAATTGAAGGTTTTCTTCAAAGGGCTATTGCGGCTAAACGGTAAGCCCTATCGAAAAGCGGATAGCACCAGCGGTAACTGATTTTAAAAGATCTACAATTTTGGTTCTATGACTTTTTGTCGTACGACCATCGGCTTAAATCGAGTAAATTTGGTCATTTTTGGTCAAATTTTGACTTTGAGCTCTCATGGCGTCCCCGATTATTGGCCCATTTAATTTTCGATTGGGGTATTTAAACCCCACACTAATGCTCTTTAAAACGAGTATTTATTTTTCAAAATATTTGCATGTTTTGCCGAGAAAAATGAGTATTTATAAAGAAAAAACGGATTTTAAATTCCGTAAATAATGTCATGTTTACATTTTTAATAAATAATAATTTTTATAAGCATATTTATTATTATTATGTTATAGTTAAAACAAGAATAAATAAATATAAACAAATATTGAATAATATAGTATGTTGTTCGCTAGGTAAAAGATAATAAATACATTAGTTTCCGCGAAAACACACTTTGTAAACAAATGCCCCCTCTCTTTCTCCGTCAGTCTCCCTGACCAGTCTTACGTGTCCAGCCGTGGTGTGCACTTCTACTCTCCACATCTTTTGTTATACTACCGACATTTATTAAGGTATAATTTTATTCTTATTTATTTAATTGTTTTTATCACCATACTATTGTTATTAGAATTGTTTTTAATTGGTTGTTAAATTCTATATTAAGAAAATGTTTTAATTTAGTTAAATGAATATTTTAGTTTATTTAAATGAATTATTTACATTATTTTAATGAATATTTTACTTTATTTAAATGTATGTTTTATTTTATTTAAATGAATGTTTGTTTATTTAAATGATTTTTTTTACTTTATTTAAATGAATTTTTATGTTTATTTAAATGATTTTTTTACTTTATTTAAATAAATGTTTTACTTTTTTATTGAGTCGAAACGTCTATTCACTAATAAAATAACTTCTGAGTTTAGTATCTTCTTACAACTCACCGTCCATCATAACTACGTATAATAAATGTTTTACTTTTTTTTTATTGTTTTATTATCATATTATTATAACTAGAATAAACTGATTTATAGTTTGGAAAATTCTATATTAAGTTGATATATTTCAGTTTATTTATATGAATGTTTTACTTTATTTAAATGAATGTTTAAGTTTATTTAGGGCAATTTATAGTTTAGTTGTGTGTATGGCAAATTATTTCGACATTGTTTTCATTTTTATATATGATGTAGCTAAATTTATATATAGAATTATTATTTTTCCTTGACTTTAACTACTTATGTTTCAATTAATCTCGAGTACTAATAAATAATAAAATAAATTGACAAAGGTTCTATGTTTATTTTTATTATTCTGTAATTTAACTAATCAAATATAATGAAATTTATTTCATGACAGGGCCTACAGTTTACTCTAATATATTAACACTGTGACACAGCCAGCGATTCCTAGCATGAACCTCACGGTTACGACCATCGATTCTACTGCTTTTTCTCAGAAAAATTACCGCTTTCTAACTATATAAATCATATTGGATGTTGTCAACCAAAATTTCGGTTTAAATTTTCCGGCCTAAATTTGATCCTTTTGAAATTCATTTTCCCCAAAAATGAACCAACTTCAAAGAAAATTTGTATATATACGCTTTATTTAACATCAGAAAAAATAATGTGGAAGAATTTTTGAAAAAATAAAGAATTAAATATTTCTTATACACGTAACACATATATTAGAAGGTTATTTTAGGTTGTAACCTTCTGCAGGATATTTTAATATTTTTTTAAATTACTTAAATGTATGTGTCACTCAATATATGGTTTGGGTCAGAAAATTGTTTTCATTACCTATCGGTGTAAACATTAATTAGCTGTAATTAATTAATTAGAGATTTATATTTGAGTTTGATCCATGTTGGAAAGTACTTATAGCGTGCTTATGTGAGATCTTCGTAAAATTTTGAAAATATAGATTATTATTTGCATATTTCTGTATAGTGTAAAAGTAAATGTGTTTGATTGTAGAGTAGTAAATATATTTATTTTACACGTTTTAGTTTATTTAGCAAAATAGAGAATAAAGTAATCTAAAAATTAAAGATGGTGGCTCAATCTTAAAAAGAGTGAGACATTTTTTTAAAAAGTGGCGAATTAACACCTGTCATGGAGTTGCATATGTAACAGATTTAAATGACCTTATTGATTTCGTGTATCCTCCCTGTATCCTTTCCTGAAGTTCTTTTTAATAGTGAGCAAGCAGCCAATGAGCGATATTAGTAGGCACAAATGAAATAAGTAAATAAATATTAGAAAATTAAATGGATCACAAAGTGTATGTTACAGTTCGGATACAGAAGTTAATAGTGAAATTACCCTGGGGGGGGGAGGGGTCAATACATAGATGTGTCAATATTGAATTGTGTAAGCCATTCAGGTTTACCAGATCATAGGTTAACTTTCAAAGAGGGTGCAGATGTCATATTAATGAGAAATTTAAATTCCACTGATCAATTCATTAGTTAATGGAAAGAAACTATTATAGTTAAGATATCTAAATATTTTTTTCAAGTTAGAAAACCGTCTTCGGAGAAACAATATTGATTCCAAGAATAACTTTAAATTTTAAGTTGGAAATAGAGGTGTGGAAACTATGCGTAGACAGTTCCCTCTGAAAGCAGCTTACTCGATGACAATAAATAAATCCCAGAGTCAAAAATTATCTTTAGTTGGTGTGGATCTCAAAGTTTGTAGTATTATATTTGATGAAATAGCCTTCTCAATTAACCAATATGATAGTAATAGGTATAATATAGTAATAATACAGCCACTGATTGAAAATTAAAGATGGTTGCTCATTGTTCAATCTTAAGAAAGAGGAAGAAATTGTATACGAAGTGACGTATTAATACACCTCTTAATGGAATTGCATATGTAACAGATTTAAATGACCTTATTGATTTCGTGTATCCTCCTGAAGTACTTTTTAATAGCGAGCAATATCTCCAATATTTTAAGGTATATCTCTAATATGTATCTAAATATTATTTTCAAGTTAAAAACCCATCTTTGTTATATATTATCAGAGTTCATTAGAAATAAATCCCAGGGTCAAACATTATCTTTTATTGGTGTGGATCTCAGAAAAATGTCTTTATACGTCATAGTAAGAAGTAGCTTCTTCATTTAAGTTTTGGTACCATGTGAGAGGGTTACAGATGGAATTGCTTATACACGGAACATTCTTTACTATCCATTACTACATAGTTAAAGTATTTTGTGTAATTATATTATAGTTTTGGGTGTGGCCTAGCTATATGTTTCCTCCGGTTGGCGAGGAAATTCCTATTAGGGAGGCGGAGGTAAATTTTTTCTTATTTTATAATCATTTTGGAAAAAGTTCTGCGATATTGTGGGAGGACCCATTTTCAAGTAATTTATTTTATTTTAATATTTAAGCCTTTTCATTTTCTATATTAAGCTAAACAAATAATGAAGTATAAAGTATTATCCGAAGAAAAGTGAAGTATAAGTGTTATTCGATGAAATGGCCTACTCAATTAACCAATATGATAGTAATAGATATAAAATAGTAATAATACAGCCACTGATTGCAAGCATGAACCCCGCGCGAAGCGCGGGGCGAATGCTTGTTATAATAATATATTTATACGAAGTGCAAAAAAAAAAAAAAGAAACGAACTCCCCCGACGGTCATTGACCAAGGGAGTTAAATACGTTTTTGATTAATTTTGTTTGTAAACATTAATTTGTAAATAAACGTTTTTTCTTCTTAATACTAGGTACTTCATAGGTTCTTTTTATTCTTTGATCAAAGTTTTTTGGCTTTATAGCTAACAGAAGGTATAAAGGAAGCCATATGTGCAATCATTCTAAATAACGAATATATTCAAAAACAACTGTTCAAAAATCATAAACACAAACATTCAAAAATTTGAAGACAGAAATCAGGGAATATTGCTGCCGAGCTTACCGAAGGTAACGGAAGATATATGTAATCGTTCTGAGGAACGAACATTTTTTAGGTTTCCGATTACAAAAATTCCAAGACAGAAATCCGTTTCAGAAATAAGGGAACATTTTTCCTTCCGCGTACATTTGTCGCTCAATTTTGCAAGCCAACATATCTTAAAAACTACTCGTCCGATTTTTATGAAATTTGGATAGTAGATCGTAATTATGCCATTATTGGACCCATATAACTTTTAACAAATTTGTTCCTTTTCTGCACGCATAAAAACATACATTTATTTACACCTATATCTTCAAAGGTAATAACTGATGAATATGAATAAATAAATAAATAAATAAATTTGGGTGGTAGGTCATAATTCGATTTTTAAGAAGGGGGAAAAATTAAATAAATTAGACTATAATGGTAACAGCATAACATTTTTAAATTATACGCGCTAACACGGAAGGAAGCTATGTGCTCGGCATCCAATTTAAATCTGTAAAAAATGCTTGGTTCATTTTTACACTAATATCAATTAAATAAAATATCAATTTAGCATTATGCAACGTGCACAGATGGATGAAATTAATCTGGGGCTATCTGCGGGCTAAACTTTCGACAAACCATGAGATGAGTACAGTAGAGTCTCGTTTATCCGGACCCCGCTTGTCCGGACATCCGTATAATCCGGACGGGCCAAAAACTATGTACAAATTGGAACCAGGGCCTGTTAAGATTTATTAATTGTTAAGATAATTGGAGTTTCTGCTTATATTGTCTATTAAAATGTATAAAATTGTTCCTAGTATAGTTTATAGGTGTATATTCAAACAGTCTAACACAAGGAATACCCGGTATTTTGTTAAAAATTAACAGATTTAAGAATAAGTAAGAACATCGATAAATCTGTTTCGGTTCCATAGAAATGTAGGACGAAAGATATAAAGGAAGTGTATTCCAGGAAGTACAATTATATGTGACTGAGATGGGGAAGGGTTTTAAGAAACATGTAGCGGCGGCTCAAGCCAGTTCCATGAAATTTTGCCAAGCCAACAATGTCTAATGTCTCAACTTTTTGTGACATGATTATCGCTCCTCGAATTTCATATCGGAACTCAGCACGTTTCACAGGAAGACCCTTCTATACCTGCCACCTGCGTAATAGATTGTCATTTTATTTTAATTAATTTGATATTTGACATGACTGGTACTGGTGACAGAACAGCTCTTAACTTAAATAGTGGACCTACGTAGTACAAGCATGTTTTGGAGACTAATAGAAGTATTTTTACGATAAAAACCTCGATTTTAATAGTTTTACTCCAATAAAGCTTGTTCTACAGACACATTAAAACTGATTCCGTTTAATCCGGACTTTCGGTAATCCGGACTGGGATCGGTCCCGTTAAACCCGGATTAGCGAGACTCTACTACTTTTAAAGATACATATATACGTAAATTAAATGTATGTTTGTGTGTGTGTGCATGTGGAAGAGAAACAAATGGATGCAAATGGTTGAAACTTATATGGGACCAACAATGCGCTAATTATGACTTACCGTCCAAATTTCATTAAAATCGGAAGAGTAGTTTTTAAGGTAGATAGTTCGCAAAAATTGAATGTCACGAGACCAAATATGTTCCCTGATGTGATGTCTGCAACGTATTTCTGCTTTGGAATTTTTGAATTCGGTGACAACAAATTTTTGTTCTTCAGATCAATCCCATAACTTCCGCAACCTTCGGTTCACTCGGAAGGAATTGAATCTATCTCTCGACTTAAACGTTTATTATTAGCTAAGTTTATCAAAACAAACTAAAAAACGTTGACAATTTTTCTCTATTTATCTTCCTGGTTGAGTTAGTGATCATAATCTTAACTTTAAGAAACTACAAACTGAAAACACTCAGCACTAAAACTGTTAAACAAATGAAAATTTTCCCTCTAAATTGGAAAAAACGACATATGTTAATTGAATGCACCTTCAAGAGGTTAATAATACACTCAAGAAAAAACAAACTAAAAACATTTGTTCTCTTACAAAACACAACTGATAATTGAAAACATTTTAAAAGTACAAAAACCATAAATAATCCTTTAATGTATTTTAGTTGACGTATCTTCAAGCTTTCACAATTAGTATTGTAGCTTCATAAACTTTATATTTAGCCCAAGGAAATAATGAAGAAATCACAATCAACTAATTCTTACTAATGCCCTGGAATGTCTTATCATTGCGAAAAACCTTCGACGACACAACTAAGTGGAAAAGAGACAAACTTAATCCATGTTTATATCGTAAAAAACGCCGTTTCAGCTAGCTGAAACGGCGCACTTTTATTATGAACGAATTATGTTGCTAAAAGATCTAAAGAAAAAATTGATGCTTTAACGAATTATAATAGAGATAAAGCAATGCAAATTACTTTTAACTGTTCGGTAAAATAAAAAAATTAGAATTAACTCTATGTGCTCACAAGTTTGTGGTTAAACATTATAATATCAAGGCATGTAGAACATGTGCGACACTCAAATCGAATTGTTTACTCGTAGTAGGGTGGGAGGTTATCTAATATTAGACAATTAATGTAATTCAAATTTATTCTCTGACAAATCTAAAACAATGTTTTAATTGAACTAGAACATTGTTCATTCTTAAACGGTGTTCCGTAAAACACAGGTGTTTCCCGGTCATTTTTATAGATACTCTAGCTTTCACCCCGCGCTCCGCGCGGGGCTTATGCTAGGTGTTAGTGTTAGTAGCTTTGTTTCCTATGATCATGTAGGCCTAGCAATTAAAAACCTGAGACCAATGAGACTGGGAAGTCATTGAACAATTATCAACCATGATGGCGCATTAATGTAATTACCAGTCTCTTCCCTGAATACGGCAGTTGCACCGGTAAATAATTAATAACTCTAGCTCTACCTCAAATTAATAAAATACTCGATTTAAAGAGCATTAGTGTGAGGTTTACCCCACTCAGAAATTAAATCGGTCAACAATTGCGGATGCCATAAGCACTTAAAGTCAAATTTCTTTTTTTTTAAAAAAAAGGTCCATTTAAGGTAGAACTGATGGAGGTACGACAAAAAGTTATAGGGCCAAAGTTGTAGATCTTTTAAAATCAGTTACCCCTGGCGCAATCAGCTTGTCGATACGACTTGCCGTTAAACCACAATAAGCCTTCAAAAAAACTTTAAAGTACGTCCGCCATCTTTAATTTTTTAGGTGGGGGGGGGGGGAGTATATTTTTTTTACATTTCGGATTTTTCCAATCGGCTTGGGCCAATTTCCGACCAAACGCAAAAAAGCGCAAGTCTCTAGATTCTAATGGTCTAAAAGTACCCAAACATTTTGAATTGCGAGTCTGCGGGGTTTACGGTGGGTCAACCTAATTTTTTTAGGTTATGTTTTTTATTCATTTTTTTTTTTTTTTTTTTTTTTATAAAATTGTTAATAACTTTGGATCTACTCAATATTTTTAGATTAAACCAAGCCTACAACATGCGCCACATGTTTGCGCTCACCGCTGAAACAAAAACAAAATCTATTTAAATTAGCCAGTTTGGCGCCTATAAAGTTTGACTGGGGGGACATACACACATACATACATACACGAAAAAAGTTAAGGCCGGATTCGGTTATCGGAATGTGTAAAATGAAAAAGTATCCAAAAAAAATTTCAATTCTGACAAATGTACAGACAAAGCTTTAATTTTATATGTATAGAAGTTCAATGGCAAGGTAGGTCAGTAACGCACCTCTACTGAAACTGCCCTTCCTACACCGAAATATCAGGTTCGAATCCCAGATAGATAAGACATGTTTTACACTGATAATCACATCAACCAGATGTTTAAAGCAGCTGATTCCTTCCTAGCAATAGGAGCCTTAATTAAAAATCGGTCCGAGACAACTCAGACAAACTTTCTTATATACGAGTTCATAAATACTTAGACCAGTTATTTCCATTTATTAGTTTTCGTTGGTACATTTAATTATTATTGAACATTTCATCGAAATTTATCTTAAAAATAACTTCTCCTCGGAGGGGAATCGAACCCGACCTCTCTCTATCCGCATTTAAAGCTATTTTCTCAGGAACTTTATTTTTCCTGGTAAAGCGGCTTATATCGTTAGATTCGTATTTAAATGGACTACATTTTAGATTTTTTTTTAATCAAAATCGTCGGAACGGTTTTCGAGAAATATTTTTTTTCATGTTTTTTCAGAGTTTTTTTGGGGGTAGCGCCCCCAAATTTGGAGCTAAAATTAATTTCTCGGTTTCGCCACGGGGTATGATTTTTCGTGACATGTATGCCAAATTTCGTCAAAATAGGCCCAGTAGTTTTGGCTCCAGTTGTCTGCACAGACAGATATTTTTTAAAAACCACTTTTTTGGACTCAAAACGTGCAAATCCAGCAAAACTCAAAATCGAATTTTCACGTCATCACAATACTTTTTCTATAAATACGAAAGTAAAAACTGATTCCAAATAAAATTTAGCTTGTTAGCTAAATTTTATTTGTGTAAAGACATTTAAAACGCCCTTATATTCAAGGCGAAATTTATTAATTCATTTTTTCCTATAAATTAGAGAAACCACGAAAATATGTTCCTATCCTCCCAAAAAAAGGCTTCAATTATTTTGGTTATTACTTTAAATCCATACAAATCACAAATTCATAGAGATCATGCTATAAAATATCTTAAATAATATAGTTTTTTAAGAAGTATTGGCTAAAAGATACAAGATAATTATGATTGAAGGCAAAACATATTTTAAAAAGAAAACTAAGACAAGTTGAGCCGATTTTTATTTGTGCTAATATGTTAAAACAAAATGAAAGTTTTGGAAGGAAAGGAGTGATTCGATCAACCTGAAAGCTGTTATATTAGATTCAGTTTAATAAAATATCATTTAATAATTTCATTTACTTTTTTTTAAATTATCCCAACATATATTTAAATCCGCTACTATACAAAGTCACACATGAAGTTTCATGAATGGGATGAATTTTGTGTTTTTTGGGCTCTGGTTTTGGTCTATGGAGGAGGAGACTTCCATAACAATGCTATAATAGACTCCTTCAGATAGATAGAACCTCTAATAATAAGAGACTCAACTGGGTCACAAGCGTAACAACAATCTTTAACAGCGTAGGCCTTTCTGAAGTTTGGGAGTCGCAACATCTACTCTTCAAGAATATGCAAATCTACACAACAATATGCAACAACGAAATCAAAGGTTATGGGGTACAGTTAAGAGACAAGAGACAGTGACGGAAAACTTGCAAAGAACACAAAATATAATCTGTATTACTCACACCTACAAATAACCGAAGGCCCTCAACATTATTTAACTTCCGCCTGGCCTATCAAAATCAAGAGTACAATAGCTCAACCCCGCACATCAGGGCAAGTGTACACCAGATTTATTTTTAGAATATTCCTTTACAAAATAGATCCATCCTCACTTTGCAACATTTGTAACTTAAAAACCAAAGAGGATATAGACCATATAATATTTGTCTGCCCCATATACCAGCACTACAGGAAATTCCATCTAGACTTCTTATCTTCATTAAATCTACCCAGCGACAACACTCATCTTGCCATAGCCACATTAATCAATTCACTCAATTTAAACAGTTTCTATAAAATACATAACTACCTAATTCAAACTTTTCAATTGAGAGCATTTTGCTAAGAAGAATAAAATTCAGCATTACATTGTTATTAGTAATATGTTACTATTCTATACAAGTATGCTAATCAATTCTAATACTTTTAGGTTTCCGTACAAAGTACAAAAAGAAACCTTATATAACGGCTCTGTCTGTCTGTCCGTTGCTTGTTTCAATTCATAAACTACTATAGCTAGGAACATGAAATTCGGGCCACAGGCGCATCTAGGCATTTAAGACAACTGGACACATTTTGGATTTTTAACACTAAATATTTTCAAGATGGCAGCCAATATGGCGGGCGACAAAAAAAAGTTTTTAGTTACCATGACATGTTATATATCAATTTAAAGGTCATGAAATGAAGAAAAAGAATATGCAACTATTAAAATTTCACTTGTAATATTTTCAAGATGGCGGCCAATATGGTGGTCGACTAAAATAAGTTCTTAGTAACTATGACATGTTATACATAAATTTAAAGGTCTTGAAGTGTGGACAAAGAATATGCAATTATTAAAATTTTACACTTAACATTTTCAAGATGGCGGCCAATATGGCGGGTGACAAAACATTGTTTTAGTTGCCATAACATGTTATACATCAATTTAAAGGTCTTGAAGAGAAGAAAAAGAATATTACTATTAAAATTAGTGTAATTATATTACACTTAATAATTTTAACTTTAATGTACAGAAACCGGTGATTATCGCCCCACGTACTTACGTGAAGCGCGCCTTACTTGTTTGTTATTATTATTTATTTATATTTAAAGTGGGAAAACGCAAAAGAACTTAAACTATTACATCACTGCATTACTTAATTGTTTATCTAACTCCATTGTTACCGGGCTACGCCCCTAAAAAAATCATTAAAGATGATTATCATAATAATATTATTATAACACTGTTTTTGGTCTATTTTACTAGTGCTATAGGGTCATACCTTGAGGTAAAATAGAGAAATCAATTTTGGTCCTAAATTTGGGGGCAACACTCAAACTATAAAATATACTTTTAAATTACCAGTCTGTTCATATTTATACAGTAGAACCTCGGTAAGAAGTGTCTCAAGGGGATTAGGGAAATAGTCTTGTTATCAAGGTGCTCTTTTTGTTGAGGGTCGTGTTATCAAGGTTATTTTGGCTATCAGTGGTGTTATCGAGGTTAATAGGCGGGGTTTTCAAGTCTAGACTTGCTCAAGGTCGACCCATTCCTGTATAGAGTCGCGTTATAGAGGTTGACTTCTCAAAACGACTTGTTATAGAGGTTCTAAGTTACGATGTGATTGGAAAAAATCCGTGTTATTAAGGTTGCTTGGATAATAATAGTCACATTACAGAGGTTAATTTAACATTATGTGTTATGGCAATCTCAAGGGGATTTGAAGTTTGCACTTGTAATTGAGATTGCCGTGTTATTGAGGGTCATGGAAGCGAGTTCTACTGTACATATATCCTAAACTGACAGTTAAAAACCTTAACATATAATAGGTGAGACATGAATTACACTAACGACTAATGCTTACTTAAAGTTGTGAAAAGTGGTCGATTCTTACCTGAAATAAAATAAGAGCAAACAAAATGTTATGTTTCTTGGGAAGTAAAACGAAAATTAGGTAATCAAGAAAACTATGTAATTTTTTTAAAAAAAACGTTCGCCTTTATTTCCAACACTGAAAAAAGTTTTTATATAAATAACAAATTAGTCTTCTTTCATTTCATTGCTCCTCAGTAGAAAGTAAAATAAATCAATAATAACATTTAAAAAATAATGCCATCCTTTAAGTAAAAGAAAAAAAAAAAAGAAAAGAAAAATAAACAGCAAATAAATTAATCCACACAAAAGAACAAACTGTACTGGTTGCAATGTTATTATTCAGTTTAATTGACTTGCATTAAAAAAAAAAAACTTTACATAAAATTCCCTAATAGTGAATATACTATTCAAATTATTGATTGATTTATAATAAGTTAAGATAGAGCTGAATAGAATAGTTTATATTAGTATTCATTGATTCATAATCCGTTTTGTCAAACAAATTATTCCAATACTTCTTCACCATCAGTCACCTCTTTGAGGTCAAGAAGTTCCAAGTGTCCTGTAGCACCCTTAGATGAGTGAAACAGTTCATCTACTTCTCGGTAACTACCAGGATCTATTAGGCAAATCTGTCAAACAAAGAAAGATAAGATAAGAAGGAATTGAATACAGTAGTCATATCATAATCAGTATGTCTACAGACTACTACAGGAAAATTAATTTTGAGATGTTAACAGATTAACCGGGTAAGTCTTTGGCATAGTACGCATGCGAGTATAATAAGCAGGCTGAAATTTCAGTAAAATTAAAAATATGCATATTATGTGCACTCGAAAAGTCAGGGATTATTTTATGCTTGAGAGTATTGCAAACAAGATTTCATTAATTTTTTTTGGAACAAAGTTCCTTATGGCACGTTCTGGAGCCCGGGAGTGAATCCGAAAAAAAACCAAAACACCAAGGGTCACGAAATCTACAAATGACGATAACTTTAGTAAAAGATGACCGAGTTAATTGAAATTTGGAACACATGTTCATTTTACCAATGCCCAGGCTGAGTTTGTTTAACAACGTTATCCGCCCATACGTTCGTAAACATAAGCCTTAAATTTAAAATTGGAATTTTAGGACGGGAAAAAATTCTTACTTCATCTATTTAATGAGACAAACAACTTTTTTAAATATATATATTTTTTTGTAAAACGAACACCGACACTGCTATGAAGTGATAAAGATTGCTAAATTTATTAAAGCGGACCTGATCGTTTAAAACAGAGAAAACAACATTTTTACAGATATCTTACGTTCTAACGTAACGATTTAAATGAAACTTTGTATGCATCACCTGTAGTACAATTAAAACAGGCAAGTAAAATTTCAACCTGATAAAAGTAGCAGTTTTTGTGTGTTACTGATTTATATTTTTTATTATAATATTTAATTGGAGTAATATACCGACGGAGTTTGAGAGGACAGTTCTTTTTCGTCTCTACAACCATCTGCTTTAACTATAAATTCATCATTAACTTTTTTCTCAATATACAATACATTATTTATTGAAAGACGCTCGCTTCAAAGATAATAAAAAGCTTTTTTTTTAAATTTTGCCTTAACTCCGCTAGTACAAATAGTTAGTTACTTTTAATTTTGTCTCTTTTCTAACTCCGCCATGTATAAGTAGTTAGTATCGTATACTTATTTTGGAACTGTGATTTTATAATAAAAAAAAAAGATTTTATAATTTATATTTAATGAAAAGCGTAAGGAACATCACACTTATTTTTTTTATTGTTATTCAGTACTTTTAAGAGGCAAAACATAATTTTGTTTAGATTTAGCAGGGTATTTATTTATAAATCCCTACTGGATCCATAGGGCACTTAAAAATGAATCCATTAGAATAATTTGTAGACAGCAGAGCTTTTATGGTTGGCCTTTGCCGACAACAATAATTAAAAAAAAAAGTTCTCAGTAATAAGACGGCAGTATTTTAAAATGTTTAAATCAAAGGTTTTAGTTAATTTCCTAAAAAAAAAAAAAAATGTTTTAATTATTTCTGTTTAATTTACAATGAAATAAGTTAAACTCTAAAATTAATAAGTTCTTTTTTTATAATTCAATGTAAATTTGATTGGTTAACCCTTGGAAACGTGCGGTCCTGTGAGGGCTAAACTTGAGATATAACTGTTAAATTGAGATAGATGTGGGTGCGATTGGAAGCTAGGGATTTTTCTAGCTACATTTCTTGCTTTTATTAAGAGAATCAGTCACTGTTTGACATCGTACGTGATTATACTTCAATTCTGTGCCTATATTGTCCTGACAGGAGACCTGCACCACTTTCACTTAAATTTTAGTATTACGCTAATTTTAGTGAAATTTATACATATAATTAAAAATAAATTGAGATATGTAATTAATATGTAGCCAGAATTTAAAAATAAAATAATAAAAATATACAGAAAAAATTAAAATTTTGAAAATTATAATTGAAACTGACTAATTTTGTGCTTATAAAATGACACTAAACAACGGTATTTTATAAATTAAAAAAATAATAAAACAATAAAACCAATTTAAAAATGTTTAATAATATTTTGCTAAAATGATTTCAAGTTTATATTTATTTTACCTGTTGTGTGGGCATATAAAACAGATTAAGTCTCCTATTAGGGGTCCGCGCCTCCTCAAGTCTGTATTAGACCGAGCGCACCCGAGGGTTAAAATAAACACACAATGATTATTTAAGCGGTTTCATTTGATTACTTAAAAGTAAAATAATATGTAGACATGTACTGTAGCAAGTAGTCGTATTATGATTATTTTTTAATCACCTGCCTATTATAGCAACAAGTTAAGTTAAAAAAGCCAGTAGGTAATTGTTTTCACTCAAGCATAATAATTCATTGTTCCAAGAAATTAATTTAACTTTTTAATATTACCGATAAAAAACACTGTGACACCGCTGGGGTCTACTCTACTCTCCTTACTCTATACTGTTTTCTTTTTTCTTTGTTTTTTTCGGGGGTTTTCCATTTAAATTTGTTTACATTTTTTACTTTTAAATAGGGCGGGACGGGAAAATAATAACATGTTATTTCAGCACATAATAACATATGCCTAATAGCATCGAAACCCTAAAAAGTACTTGGATGTAAGTACTTCTTCTGGGGGCCTGGGTGGCTCGGAGGCTAGAGCGCTCGCCTTGAGATAAGGCAAGTTAAGCAGCCTCGAGCATGGTCAGAAGATAGATGGGTGACCGCTTCTGACCACAGCTCTGGGTTCGATTCCCGGACCGGGCCCCCTGCTCAATGTCCACCCAGCATTGTTTAAACAAATGGGAAGCTCCTCAAAAGAGTGGCGCCACCAGGTTTCGGCCTGGAAACCATTATGATGACACTCTTGGTTGTAATACAACTTGGAGGGGAGTCATGATTAAGTGGCCTGTGTCTTCGGGTGTAAAAGCCCCCCGGAATTTAAAAAAAAGAACTTCTTCTGATTTAATTTTACTTTAATTAAATGAAAATACTCACCATATTAAGTGTGCCAGATTCCCAGCTCTCAGAATCCACAGCCGCTGTAAGTTTGGTAAGCTTCTCTCTGACTTTTCTAGCATCTTTACCAGAAATTTCAATTTTCAGTCTCATTCTGGCTCTTTCCAAAGGCATGACTTCCTTTAGCTGAGGTATAACATCCAATGCCTTTAACAAAAAAAAAAAATATATTGGTTTAACCCTTAGTGGCAAGGCTATAGTGGATAAACAATGAGGAACGGGCGGCATACGTTATGCGCCAATGCATTTTTCAAACAATAAACACGTCAAATCCAGACTATCTAGATTTTTGAAAATGTTGAACTAAAAAGTCAATTAACATATTACATATTTATTTCTCAATGATATGTTTAATTATAAAAATAAAAATTACTTTGAAAAAAATAGTAATTATAAAAAAAAAAAAAAAAAAAAAAAAAAAAATGTGTTACCAGATTATCAAACTTGGAATAAAAATGAAAATAATATTATTATTAATACTCTAAAACAACTTTGCAATACTTAAACTGCATTACTTATATTAACATCTCCTTAGCAACTGAAGGAATACACACAATTTCAGTCAGTAGATTCATCCAAATTGACGCTACTACACATCTCATAAATGTATTTCACTGCTTTCAAATGGTTCTTACAAGGAAATTCAGATCATTCAGAACAGTTGACAATTGTTTAGTTACTTTTAGATCTCCCACATAAGTTGCAGTGACCTCGCAAGAATGTTTTCTTCGGAAGCTCACAAATTTCTCTTCAATCTGTTTCCTCTCATGGTAGTAATCTTTTGATAACTGATTGACTTCTTCAGCTTCTGACTTAGTGTCGGGTTTACAACCTTAATTAATTATTAGTCGTCAAAGTCCTAAAATAACCCCTCAAAACCATCACCCTAATCTGACAACTATCGCAAAACACACAAATATTGATCAGGCGGCACAATTTCTCTACCGGACATGGTGGCACGGGCAGCGTATACAGTGGCCCCAAGGCAAATAAAGACGGCAAAACTATGCAAAGCAGACTGTTTCCTCTGTTTTAGGGGTCTCTAGTGGTAGGGTAGAGTGAGGGTTTATTATTCTCGCATGGTGCATCTGTGATTTACAAAAACTTTTTTCATGGCCCACTCAATGCGTCAGTCCGTGTCAGTGTGTGAAATACACCGGTGGGCCCCGAAGTACACTGTAAATCGAAATATATGTAAGTCGAGGAATATACTTAGATGAATTCTTAACTGGGTACTTATTACTAACAAAAAAATGGAGTATGTAAGAAAAAACTTTTATTGGAAAACCTTTATAAATAAATTGAATTTGTACGTACATAATAATAGTTATCTATTACTTCCTACTAGTTGGGTAGGACGAACCACTTGTTCGAACCTAGTAATTAGACCCCCATTTTACAAGCCCTGTGGTGGAGAGTTCCAGCTACTTCACACATCTGTATATTGTACGGCCAAAGCAAGTATGGTGTGATCATTAGTGAGCTATATAAGCGGCGTCAAAGCATGGGGGAATAGAACCCCTTAGGTGTCTATTGCCCTGCTCCATCTGCGATTCATAGATAGGCAGAGGATCAAACCCACGACCTTGAATTGCCTCAAATGATTGATAGCTGGGAGCCTAGAGCCCTTTGGCCACTCTAGCTCCCTATGTACATAGTAAGTAATTTTTAAAGGAACAAAATAATTTGAAGGGATAAAAATCCTTTACAAACAATAAGTACAATAAAAGTTATTTCGGACCTAAATTTTAAAAAAAATAATGGTGTTACTCTCCATTAGAAAAATACAAAAAGAACATAGTCCACATAGAGGCACTCTTTTAGTTTGGTACCCCCTACTTCATTGCAAATTTCAGAAGACCTGGGTGGGTAAATGAGTGGGAAATAGTACTGAAATTGCCTAATTGGACAGTTACTACTATGTCCAACAAATTTAAACATCCAGGTCATCTTAAATTTCCAATGAAATGGGTCAGTAATTAATAATATATCATGAGTGGATTTTACATACTTTTACAAAACATTGTTTCTGATCATCTTTTCTTTCTCCGAAATGGGAAAGAAAAGACTTCACTTTGTCTAAATAACTACAACGATAATGGGATATTTAGTCTAATGTACATTGGGACAAAGGAATATCACACTCTTATATACAAAAGTGTGATATTCCTTTGTCCCAATGTACATTAGACTAAACATTCCTTTTTCTTAATAGTTATTTAGTCAAAGTTGGGCAGTTACGATATATTTACCGGAGGTTTGAGTGAGCGATACTAGGTTATTTTCATTCATTTTAATATGTTAAAATTTTAAGAAATAAAATACCTCAAACAAACTTTCACAAAAATTACAATTCACATTTTAAGTACCTTACCTTGCTTCCATTGGAAAAACTCCCTCTCATCAAATTGTCCATTAAACAGAATTGCACTTCGGAAATTTAGACCTCTTAATTCCTCTAAAACTCAACTTATTATAATTTCGCTTTGGACAAATCTAATATTTTTTCTGTCAACGAAATAAAATTTAATATCAATGCCTATTTTGACATATAACAGGCCATTCAATTAAAAAAAAAAAAAAAAAATCCCCAAGAAATGATACATAATACTCCATTTGCCTATGACATTAGAGAGGTGTTTCTCACTTTTCTATTTTAATTCCTGCCCTAAATTAATTTAATTAAATAATCCTACTAGATAATTCATTTTTCTTAGGGGGGTACCAAACTAAAAGAGGCGACCCTATACGCCTCTTTTAGTTTGGTACCTCCCTTCTTGATTGTTCCTTTTTCTTAGGGGGGTATCAAACTAAAAGAGGCGTATAGAGGCGCCTCTTTTAGTTTGGTACCCCCTATCTTTTTCTTCTCCTTCTTTCCCCTTTCTCAACCCCACACAAAAGCCCCACTGCTTTTGAACATTCCTCTATTAAGATTGTTATTTTTTTAATTATATAAAATACCATTTCATCATGTATTTAAATAAAAATAAACGGGGGGTACCAAACTAAAGTGCTGCCACATGGTGCCTATTTTAGTTTGGTACCCCCCTATTGGGGGGTACCAAACTAAAAGAGTACCCAAATAGAAATGTAATACACGATAAAACACCTTTCACAAACGAACTCAGAAAATAAAATCTAATAAAAGTTAATTCAGAACAAAAATGAAAACAACTGGTGTTAATCTGGTTTGATATTTTGATTTGATTTAATCAAAATAATGTAACACATAACCTGAAGGATATATCAAAATCAATTATAAGGTTATTTGTAATATATCACTCACTAAATATAAACTTTTTTTGTTATTTAATTTAAAAACAAAGTTACAGGTTCACATTGACAGGTTTCACATCTTCTTATCAAATTTTGATACATAAAAAGGAAAGTTTCAAAGTTACAGAATGGACCTCCTGATCATTTTCAGCAGCAGTGAGGGTGTTTTGTAACTCTGAATTTAGGTAAATCAGGGTATTACTGTACACTAAAACATATCAAGTTTATACACGAAATCCTATCATTAAAAACTAATCTTATTTAGTTCACAAGAAAATAAGACTACATAGACATATTTGACAAAAAATCAATATTTCTATAAAAACTTATCCTTAATTTTTAAACAAAATTCTGAAAGAGATAATAATAATAAAATGTTAATGATATTTTCAACTAATACCAATTATAAGATGTGACACTGTTACCTGTTGTTTGGCATTTCTATTAGGTTTAACTGAGAAATGAATATCCCTCATTGCTTTCTCTATGAGTGACACGCTGTAAGGCCTCTTGGTATCTGGATTTACACACTTATCTAAAACAAAATAATATTAATGTTAATTTCAAATTGATGCAATAAGTTTATTGAGCACCCCATATGCATTTTGCATAAAAATTTACACAGGCATTGCCTATAAATAAAAATTTCAAGAAACTTCCCTACAAAATGACGTAAATAAAACTGTGCAAAAAAGGGTGATGATAAATGAGTGTTTATTTTATTATTCATGTTCATTTCAGATTAATTAATTAATATCTAATTTAGTAGTAATAACTCAAAATGTTGAAATGAGCAAAAATGCTTAAATGAGAGTAACCACTTAAGAGTGTGAGTAGATATTTAAAACATTTATTTTTTTAAAAAAAAACTTTTAACTGTTGCCAAAGCGATTGTCTAACAATCTTAGAATGTAAAAAAAAAAAAATAAAAAAAACTATCAAAATCAGAGAAAAACATTTTGAGGGTCAGATACAAGAAATATAGCAAAAAAAGTTCATGTGTATGAAAAATCAAAGAGCTCTGAGCTAAAAAATAGTTATTTAAGCACCTAGGGAGTAAAGTAAGCCATTATTCCCTGAGCGAAAAAGTTGGTTCTTGAGGCGAAGCCGAAGGAACCATGGTCCCTAAATCCTGAGACGAAGCCGAGGGAGATAATTATTGCGAGGGGAATAATGGCACTTTACTCACGAGGTACATACAATATTTTATCTCCAGTAGGGGGAAAATACACATTTTCGTCTATTTCACAGTTTTTATTTATTATTTTATAAATAACAATAATTATTAGCATTTTTAATACCAGATATAAGAGATTCAATATTAAAAACAAATAAGAATAGGAATTAAACTCAAATAGAAGGTTATTTAGATGCAGGTTATAAACAAAGATATACATGGTCGAAAAAGCAGTGTCGCCAACCTGATTTCAACAACTTCATTACATTAGACATTCATTTTCTACTATTTATAAAATAATTAAGTTGCAATCTTAACTTTTTCGCCCTACTTTACTTTTTCTCCCTACTTTTTGAGTTCAGGGATGAAAAGACTTACTTAGTCCCTCTATACTAATCCAAAATCATAACTTTTTCTCCCTACTGGAGATAAAATTTGTTTAATGAAGAACTTTCTGGTGGTGGTACTGGTTAGACGGGGAGGGTGAACCACTTGTTGGAACCTAGCAATCAGGCCACGTTGGGCCCATTTTGACTACCCCCACATCATACCTACGTACATGGTACCGCCGAAACGGGTATGGTGTGGTGATTAGTGAGCTATTTAAAGGGGCAATTAGAGGATCCGTTCCATGTCTTCTGGCCCTGGTCCCATTCCGAGGTTCCCTTGTTACAGTCTACCCACCACTTGACAGAGTGTTGCACTTACATGGCCCGACCCAGTTCCATCTAGTCACCTTTTTCTTAAGAAGACAGGGAAATTGGGTGCAAGTAAGAGGATTACACTGTCGGTTCACTGGGTAAAGTAGTGGAGGGGACTATAGCTCCCCCACTTTACTACCCTACTTCAGATGGAATCTCCATCTGACTCCCCTGTCTAGTTTTATCCCCAAAACGTGACTAGGAACACGAGTTACACAACCGAGTTTTCAGGCTGACGGAGCATAGCCCTGACTTAGGGAGACCAGATCGGATTGTCTAATTGCCCCTTAAATCAGAGCATGGTACTAGATCGAACCCATGACCTTGATTTGCCTTAACTCACTGATAGCTTGGTGAGTGCCTTGAGCACTTCGACCACACCGGCTCCTCCCTCTAACAAAGAGCATTAATCAACATTTTAATTTATATTTTAAGAAAATCAACAAATGACCTGTTACAGTAGTGGCAATATCTTTAAAGAGACTGTCCAGCTGATTGTGTCTCTCTTTGTCTGAAACCTGGAGCTCCCCTTTTTGTAGAATTTCCTTGCAGATATGAGTCAAATCATCGGTGCCAAATGCTTTTACCAAATCTTCTTTCTTGGCAACTTGACCCTTAGATACATTTGTAAAGACTGAGTTGGTTTGCAGTACTTCATCAATATCCTTCTCCCTTAAAAAAAAAAAATTATTAAATAAATAATAATAATAAAGCCAAACAATCATTTTAATAATTTTTCAACCAACAACAAATATATAGAAATAGAATTATAGAAAAAAAAAACAAAAAAAAAAAAAAAACAGTAATATATTATACCAAAATATATAGATTAGGGAAGTATGCTGTTGGGTTGATGCTAAAACTCAAGAACTAGCAAAAATTATATTTTTCAGTTTTACTAGTAATGAAACTTTAACACGGCTATCTACATTGTTTTATAGTATCTTCGTGTAGCATTAATAGTTTCAGAGATAAGAGCATTGCAAAAAACTGAATGTTGACACCAATACCAATAAAATGAAAATAGAAAAATAACAAAGGCAACCTATTAAAATTTTTGCTCGGACTATTTTGTAATTAAATTTATTGTATTTAAATTTAATTACCTAAGGTTAATGTGTCTAATTCGTAGTTTTGTAATTGTTAAACTTCATCAGTATTGCAAAATGAACACGTAGTAAACTCATGAACTTGTCATATTCATGATTTACATTTTGAGCCAATAAGCTGTGAGAGCCAATGAGAGTGAGAAGGCGCTTGACACTCGTTATCTCGTCCCAAACTACAGCCTGCTACGATATCGTTTTCATTTGAATGAAAAGTGACTGATGAAAAATGACTGAGACTGAATACAGCTGAATGTTTCATTCGATGTTTTTTGGTTTTGGGTTGGGGAAAGGAACGAAGGTGAAGGGCTCAGAGCTGAGGAGGGATAAGAAGGTGCATGACACTCGTTATCTCGTTATTCACACGTCCGAATTACAACTAATACAACTCCAAACTATAGACTGATATCAGTCGAATGAAAACTAGATATCCACAACCGAATAAATTAATATTTTAAAACAAACCGATTAGTCGACTGTTTTCAGTCGATTGGTTCCCAACGCTATAAAAAATGTGGCAGATTCGCAAGTTTTGGCATAGCAAACATAAAAAATAGTAAATCATGGCTTTTAAACTCATGAATCTGATATATTTTAAAAAGTAATAAACCAATCCTAACTTATCAGTTACCTGTTACTAAATTAAAAAAATTATTAGTACGTATGAAATTCTAAAAGGTACTTGAGTATCAAGATAAAGTGAAACTTACTTTTTGCGCTACTCAAAATGAATTATTTTGAAATTTTGTGAGTTCAGTATAAATCTGATGATGTAAAGAGTTATAAATTGTTAAATTTTTAACCATAGCATCAATTTTCTGGTCTGTAGAGTTATTAGGGATTATACCCTTATTTAATATAATAATATATATTTAACTTAATGAATATTTTTACTAACTGATATTTTTCCAAACTGAAATGAAAGACAAACCTGCTTTGGAACAAAATATCTCAGACAGCTAAATAATTTTTACTTAAGTAATAGATAAAGAATGGTGATGTCAAATTCGATATTGAAGGATTTACATGTTTTGTGGTCCCTGAGTCCAAAAAAGTGTTGTTTTTTTAATCTGTCTTAATGTGTGTGGAGCCTACAGTAAGATTTACTAAAGTTTTGACTTTTGACAGCGCGGGAAAATCCGTCGGGAGCCAATGAGAAGTCAGGATTTTGAATTTTAGAAGGTCGGGCCAACCAGGCAAACAAAAATGTCACCGGCCCCACCCCTCCTACGGGCCTAGTGGCATTATTATTTTCATAATTTAGGTTGGCCAATCTGAGTGTCAAAAGTCAAAACTTTAGTAAATCTTACTGTAAAGTACTGGGTCATTTTTGAAGAAATTTGGTATACTCGTTTAGAAGAATAGTACCTCGAAGGGAAATCAAGAAATGAATTTAAGCTCTAAATTTGAGGGTGCTACCCCAAAAAACTCTGGAAACGTGAAAAGATGTTTTTCAAAAGAATTCTGTTTGTATTTGTTTTAAATTTAAATTTAACCACATAAAGTACAAGATATAGATGAAAACAAATCTGAGTTTGGCTAAAAACCAAGTGTAAACAATCACCTGTTGCACACTTTATAATGTTTTAATTAAAAATATTGATGAAATTATAAATTATTTGATTTAAATTTATTCACTCTATTGATTTGAATGTTTAGTTCAAGTTTTTCATCCATTTAAAACTTAATTTCATGTTCAATAAAGCTCCTATTGAATTCAAAATGGACACTTTAAACTTTATAACGGTATAAGCCGAGTATAAACAATTCTATTAAATCTAGGGAGGAATATAATCTGACGAGTCGTCACCATTCTGTGAGGTCGCTAAATATATATCAAGCGTAATATTATATTATAGATTGCAGTCCGCATTTGCTTCTTTTAAAATAAAGAAAAATTGTTTATATAGCGATAAATATTTACAATTATAATAAATAATCGAAATGTTGATTCATAAATAAACACATAAAAATAGAAATTCTGTTGACATACACATTACTCCTCCAGGAAAGCACCTTGTTTTTATAACAAGCTATTTCAAATCTTTTTCCAGTCTTTTTCATTCGTACAACAGCCACATTCGTCAAACGTATTTGATTTGTAGGGGTAAATATTTTTGCCATGGTAAATAACAAGAACGTTTAAAATCAATTTGTAATAAAAAAAAACAAGTCAAACGCCCAATAACATCACATTTTCAAAATCCACAAAAGCTAATTTTAAACTTAATATGTAATAACAAATGTTGAGTAAAGTAACCTACTATGGTAACCTATAAAAAACCTTTTTCATTTGTTTTCCCTAAAAATAATAATATTTATATTTTAATTTATGTCGGAAGCTGTATTTTTTAGAATTAATAAAAATGTTTTTTCCTTAAATGATGGTATTCAAGTATTTTCCTAAAGCCATATTTTTATTATCATTTTTTTTTTTAGTTACACGTAAATCTTCAATTAGGTTATCTGTTTAGTAGAAAGATAAGTTGGCTGCACTGATTGCTGCGTTGAAAAAAAATTCCAGTGAAATCTGAAAACCTGTCAGTTTTTCGTAAAAAAAAGACGACGAATCTTTTTATATCACGATCCGATCACGGTTCTCATTCCTGTTTTAGCTTCGGCCTGCGTCGCATCGTGAGCTTCGAATTATAATATAAAAACTTTTTTTTTGTAACGCCCTGTTTTACCTTTGGTTTGAGATTACACTATATTAATTTTTTGTTACTTAAATCAAACTTTTGTTGTGTCAATACTAGTAAACGTATTATTGTTTATAACATTACGAAGTATTAACTTGTGTTAAAGTTCCTATTAAGGTGATAGTTATTGTAGCTTGTTCGCTATATTAAAGAAATTTTCGATCTCTCTACATCACTTAATAATTGTTTACTTATTATTTTTTATCAAAGCTTTTAGCTTCATCCCCAAGACTTAATCAAAATGGTACTTAACACTATGGTGAGTTTACTTTTTATTTTATTTTTTTATATTATTATATTTATGTTTTTTTTTTAAATTTTGTTAATTTTACTTTTCTCAAGCCGCGTAGGTAATTTTTAAGCTTTTTTACAACTATACAGATTCATCCACTTTCCAATGGCTTAACGATTCTTAAATTTATTTTTTATTTGATCCACCCTACTAGCCCATAACAAAATGAGATCAAGTATGTACATATAAGAAAAGAACCGCCTCCTTTGTGAACAATTTGTTTTTACTTCTGACATTGACCCCTTCTAGCAAAAGAAACTTTGTAATATCTGTAAATGATACATCTACTTAACAATATTCAATGATGTTTATTAACAGTTGTTATTCGTGTTCAATTATTTCTTTTTTTTAATCTTACTTTTATGATTTCGTGATAAGTTTGTTCTTAGTCGTTTACTTCTTATATTCTTTAAGAATGTGTTGCTTATACAGAATAGGAGACAAGTACTATCATCTGGGTGTTCCTATTTATAAGGAACATTTCTTTTAATATTGTCATTTTATAACATATCTAGTAAAATTCATATAATCTCTTAGATGCTTCTGTTTTAATAATCGCTTTCTAAATTTATTATATAATACTTTCGTATAACCTTTTTTATACTGAGTTGACTTAGTCTAAGACAGACAATTTACCTTGGGTTCAAATAGCCAGTTGATTACTAAATTATACTAAATATAATAAAAGGTTTATTAAACAACAATATATTTTAGTTGCTATTAAATAAAAGTTTAAATGCTACCCCAATTCTGTGGGGTTTAGATTAAAGATAACAGTTTGTTTACAACTCAATTCCATTGTATTCATATAAATAAAATATTTATTTGAGACAAGCGAAGACTTAAAGTGGATAGTGACCACAATTCATTAGAAATATGGTATTTTGGTGATAAAAAATTCAATGGGGAGAAATAGACCATAGAGCTATGTTTTGACCTCTTAGACATCATACATATAAGTACATGTACTCTGACCTAAAATGTTCCACCTGTTTGTCTACCGAAGGACGAACTGTTGTCTTTTTTTAATTTAAGGAGATTATAAAACCTGGAAATTTTAAGACTGGTAAATCACATGTTAAGTTTAACATGTGATTTACTTATACAATAGTCACACAGTAGGAGTCAACATATCTCTGACAAAGGCATAAAATTAGACTTGTTAGTAAGTCTTTAAATACAGAGTGCATTAAGATCTATATTCTAAGTGTCTATGTACAATTAAAACTGAATAACTCCGTACTTACTCATAACATCATATCTTTTATCATATCTTTATCATCGTAATACCATATCTTCTATGAATTGTGGTCAAAATACACTTATGATTAACAAAATATAATCATTAATTAAATAATTCTCAAAATAGCTTTGCTTTGTTAGCTTTTACAATGTTTATGGCTAACAACAGGTACTGCTTTTAAAATAATCCTTAAACATAATTTTTATTTCTTCCTAGACGAAACCTTTATGTTCCACTCACCTGTACAGAGAAATTCCTTTCTAAAATGCTATTCTGCTATAAACCCCTAAACACAATATCCTTAAGACCTCAATATTCTTGTAAATTTGTAGTTTTTTCCCTGGTAGGCTGTGAAATAGTAACTTTAGAGCCTAAAAAACATAGTTAAAATCCATTTTTTCATTACGTGGACTTAAAAAATCTTTTCATTACTCCTAAACTGTATTGAGTTTTTTTTTTGACGTTCTACGGGTAGTTATCAAAAGTTTTCCTGGGCAATATTTACTGTCTCGCTTCAATCGACAGTAAATATAATTGCCGCGGTAAAGAAAAAACTCACTTCACAGCCTGGTAACATAATATACTATTTTTTATAATATATATATTTTCTATTTGTAAATCATCAGTTCAATGGCGATGAATGACTTAAGTGGTTGATACTGGTCTGTATTAATCATCAGCTATTGTGTGGCTTTTTTGACTATGGAACTGATTAAATTTTGCTTTTTTAGTCTTTTATTCCATGAGTAAATTCCATCTTACCTCGGTAGAAACGAGTCAGTATAGCTGATCAATTTCTACTAAATTATTGGCTAGTTAACTGATTCCTAATTTGCTGAAGGTTGCTTGTAAATGAAATTCAGCTAATTACACTCAGGTGTATTAAATTTTTTTTTTTTTAATTATAAAACAAACTAAAAAACTCCAGTTTTAGTGCATTGACAGCGTGGAGAAGTAAACAAAATGGAGGGGGGGGGGCTCATCAGCTCCCCTTTTTAACTTTCCCACGCTGTCAATACACTAAGACTCACTTAGCACTGACTTTATTTTGTATCTTTAATCACTTTGTTGTGTTACATTGTTTCATCTGGATCACATACTGATGGATATCATACTGTTTAGTTCAATGGAGTTTAGTTAAATATTAGTTTTGACCTCTTTATTTTTTCATAATCAGTGAATTGACAGTATCAGTAAGGGGGAAAACCCACTACTGTCACATCACGTGAGTTCTCACATTGTGAGTGACTTCAGTATGGTTTATATGTATTTAAATACCACATTAATACACATTTTGCATGTGACATGAGATTCTGTGAAAGGATACGATCTCACTTATTGTGAGCATAGTGTGTCCTGACCTTAAGTGTTCAGTTGATATCTAAAGACATTAAATTGAGTAATTCACTACATCCAATGCCTGCTTCGTCTCTCAAAGGAAAAATAGTTTTATTTTGAGACAAAATATATTTTTGAAATTAGTTTGTTCCATTAATATTTTTTGTATGTACTGTTGAAAATTTATTTTCATGTTTTTTCTACGGCCTTCTGTCAAAATTTTTCAAAATATATATTAATCCAGTCTTACTTAAGAAATCAAAGTAGTGCGTTTTACTCTGTAAAACGCAGATTTGTAATTTCTACCTAAAACAATTATAATTATTCTTTTTAATTCAAATTAAATATTCATCTCTCAAATTAGTTTTATTCTCAGTCAAATAACGAAGGGTCACTATTAGATAAACTCATTTAATTTTCTTTATAGTTGTTCATTAATTGCAATATCCATTAACACTCACTATCACATGCATATATTATGTTCTTATTATTATTATTGAGATGAGGCGTAGTACCTTTAGGATTTATTAAAAGCTAGGAATTGCTTAGTTTATATTTTTGATCTGATGGTCCAGCGAAAAATTTTCCATTGAACACAAATTACTGTATACTAATCAAAAATTGTATGATAGATATCTGGTGTGACTGTGATAAAGTAAATGTTTTATCTTTGTTGTGTCTTTGAGTTAGTTATCATACTGATAAAGTAGTTGGCTAGACTGAGATAACCCTTGTCTGATACAATTGCACCTATACTAAATTCTTCTCTTGAGCTATCATTTCAATTACAATATCTTTTCATTCATAAGTAAATTACTTTTCATTCATAAGCAAATTAGGCGTGGGATTTTTATGAGACCTCTCTTAACATGATTTAAATCTTTTTATATCTTTAACGAATTTATGATTGAATTAATTATTTTTATTAATTGATCAACTTAAGAAAAAGTTGTGAAAACCAACTCAGCTTTTTAAGTTATCTTCTATAACTTCTAAAAAAAAGTACTTGGAATTTTTATCTTAGGAATGGTTTGAGCATTCCATGCCTTTATTTTATTTTTATTTTTTTATTTATGATAGAAGAAATTACATATACAGTAGAACCTCGTTATCGAGGTGCTCTTTTTGTTGAGGGTCGTGTTATCAATGTTATTTTGGCTATCACTCGTGTTATCGAGGTTCGAGGGCGGGGTTTTCAAGTCTAGACTTGTTCAAGGTCGACCCATTCCTGTATAGAGGTTGACTTCTCAAAACGACTTGTTATAGAGGTTCTTAGTTACGTTGTGAATTAGAAAAAAATCCGTGTTAAAGAGGTTGTTTGGATAGTAATAGGTGCGTTATAGAGGTTAATTTAACATTATGTGTTATAGCAATCTCAAGGGGATTTGAAAATTGTACTTGTAATTGAGGTTGTCGTGTCATTGAGGGTCGTGTAAGCGAGGTTCTACTGTATAATTTTATTATTGAGCACGGCCACCTAAATGCCTTGTATGCTGTTTGATTCATTGCAGTTTAGCTATTTTAATTAACAGCTTATAAAGAAACTTGTAAATGGTTTCTTGCTTGAAAAGGCTTGTTTTTCGTTTTACATTGTAATGTAAAAACATACAATAACAACATCCAACACCTTATAAACTCTTATTAAAAACATTTTCCTTTTGTTAATTACAATTTTTTAATTGCCTGCCTTTTGTGTGTGCTGTATATTATTATCACGAGGGGAATTATAGCACTTTACTCCCGAGGTAAATAAAATATTTTATCTCCAGTTGGGAGAAAACACATCTTTATCCATTGCACAGTGTTTAGTTATTTTATTTTATTATTTTTTTTATTTATTATTTTAATAAATAACAATAATTGTTAGCACTTGAATATACTTTTAATAGCAGATATTATGAGAGAGGTATTATTAAAAAGAAATAAGAATTGCAATTAAACTCAAATAAAAGGTTATTTAGATGCAGGTTTAAACAATGATAGGTGCAAATTACAAATAAGGTCGAAAAAGCAGTGTCTCCAACCTGGAAGGAACCATGGTCCCTAATTCCCCCTACACACTGGCTGACACGACTGCCCGACACGACCGTTAGCACCGACCGTCCTTGTCGGGGCCTTGCCTACACACACCCCGACCGAACGAGCCGACCAAATGAGCCGACTCGACTACTAGTCCAGTTTAGAAGCATTAGAAGCAATACTCGTGGTGCGTAGTTCTAAAAGTCACATCAAATGGAAATGAAGCTGAGGTGAAGGTACAAGTCGGTCAGTTAGACCCAACAACGCCCAACAACGAGTCTGTGGTCGGATAGTCCAGCCAACCCGACCGTCGGCCCCTACAGAATTCATGCCCCGACAGCACTACACACCGGCCAACTGTAGGGCCCGACGGTTGTAGCCCCGACCATCGGGCCCGACAGTTGGCCGGTGTGTAGGGGGTTTAAATCCCGAGGTGAAGCCAAGGGAATTAGACTCCCCCCCCCCCCCAATTTTCTAACCTCTTTTACTAGGTGGCTTGCGATAACTGCAGTTTTACCTCATTTTCAAGAATTAATTTAATATCAGAATGATCATAATTGTGCGTATTAAAATATTAACAACATAATATTCTTAATCTAGATTAAGAATCTATTGAAGCATAGGAACTTTCTTTTAATATGAGTAAAAAACTGACAAAAGTGAATGTAATCAAATTAGTTCAGAAATGATTATTTTTATTAAAAACCCATGACAAAGTAGACGGCATGCAATTGAGTATATTAAAGTTTTAAACATCTTCAACTTTCAAATGGTTGAATTAGATATTATTATGTCAATAGCTGTGTGTTATTTTTATGTGTTTACCTCCTTATTTTTATGTGCGGTTACCTCAGACTTACGTTTACGTCTGTTTTTTTTTCTTCTTTCTTCACAATAGCTAACACCAAGTCAATTGCTATTGTTAGAAAGGCTTTAGATTATTCTGTTTTTTTAAACATATACAGTTTTTATCTGCTTTTATTATTCATGTTATTTATACATACGTACAAAACACTTGTTATCTCTTATTATAATATTTGTGAAGAAAATGAACTAGTTTACATTAGTGAATTAGTTTTATTTGTTTATATTGTATTATTTTATGAATGTGTAGGTAAACCATTCATTTAAATGCTATTTATTTCATTGGTAGTTAGCATTGATTGATTTTTTTTCTTTTTTTTATTTAATGGCGCCATATTTCTCTCAACTGCCTCTCAAAGAAAAGAGTTATTATTCTAATCTTATGACTGTTGTGTATTTAGCTTATCTGTAAGAACTTGAATGGTCACAGTTTATTTTTTTATTATTATTCATTTCTTGCTTTATTATTTGTAAATAAATCTATATGAATGAATAATTTAATACATTGTGATAAATTAAAATTGATATTCTATATTATATTAGAAACTTATTAGCAAATTTTATTACGTTTTGTTTGCATATTTTCAAGCTTTTATTTTACAGAATAGCCTTTGTTACATATGTTTAAGAAGTTAAAAAAAGTATAAAATTATAATTCATTTAAAATGTTAATAATTTGATCATACTTATACAGGGTGTCCCACATAAGGTGTAACACAGAAAAACCTGAGGTTCTACATCACATTTCTGACAAAAAAATGTTATATAACATAATGGTTGATCGACCTTCGTTTTCGAGATATGTCGATTTTTCAATTATCTCATTTTCTGGTGACTTTTTCCCATTAAAAACGTTATAGCGTAAAATCTAAAAAAGATATAAAGACGGGGTTTTCACCATTCAAAAGGTGAGGAAATTTGCTTTAAAAATGTTATGCTGCTTGCCCATAATACCTTTATTAAATTAATTTTATATACTTCTAAATACAATTTTTATTTATTGGTACCCTTTCTATTTTTTCACCAAGTCTTAGGGTCATTTAAAGTCATGGAAACTGATAAACTTGTCATTTATTACCTCATTTTCATCCAAATAAGTTTGAAAACTTGAAGCAAACTTATTAACAAGTTATATAATTTTAAAGCTTATTAAACGGGCCAGTTTTACATGAGGTCTAATTTATTCATTTACCATACAAATTAAAAAGTTATGCTACCAAGAACGTTGACCACAAATTTCTTATTTACCAAAAAATTGTATTTAGAAGTATATAAAATTAATTTAATAAGGGTATTATGGGCAAGCAGCATGACATTTTTAAAGCAAATTTCCTCACCTTTTGAATGGTGAAAACCCATATCTTTTTTCTTTATATCTTTTTTAAATTTTACGCTATAACGTTTTTAACGGGAAAAAGTCACCAGAAAATGAGATAATTGAAAAATCGATATATCTCGAAAACGAAGGTCGATCAACCATTATGTTATATAACATTTTTTGTCAGAAATGTGATGTAGAACCTCAGGTTTTTCTGTGTTACACCTTATGTGGGACACCCTGTATATATGTATGATTCAGTTGTTAGTTGTTTTTACTTTTCCTCACCTTCTCCGAAGGTAATAGGAAAAGTATTGTTTTCACCCAAAAAATCCGATTTTTTGGGATGAATTTGGATATGAATGTACCTCTCTTTATGGCAAACAAATCCACTAAATTTAATCTTGATATTTGACGCCATTTTGAAGTTATCGATTTTTGAAACTTTGACGGTTAATAATACCAAAAGTATAAATACGTTTTTAACATAATAGCATATCGTTGGAACCGGTAAAAATTAAGGAACTAATATAAACCGATGAAATTCCATTAATTAGTTTAAAAGTTATAAGTGAACATAATTATTAATTAGTGGGATACTTAAGTTTGTTTACATTTGTCAAAATACCGCCAAAATTCAAATAATTAAATAAATGAAATAAAAATAATGTATAATTATTTTATGAAAAAAAAAGAATAAGCAGGAGAGGCCACTTTAGTGGCCTCCGAAATGTGGGGAAAAGTTCTGAGGTACCCCGTACCCAATTTTTTATGGTTACATTTATTTATTATTAAACATTTTATCAAAATGTACTATAAAAATAATCACTCCCTTGTGGGGAATCGAACCCGACTTCTCGTCCTTTATACAATTGAAATTATTTGTAGCAATATCTAGGAAACTGGAGTTTTCCCGGAAAAACTATATTTATATGAACTTGTCCATAATTGAAATTGGCCTTGTAGTTTAGGCAAGACTCGTATGCATAGACGTCAGATTAACAAACATACATTTTTTTGGAGTCAGAAGAAGGTCCGAAAGATCTAAGTTTCCCGCCAAAAATTCCGCTATAAGTTCATTCCTGCGCTTGTCCTTCTGTCCGTCTGTAACGCACCTGATCTTAGAAAGTACCCAACATACAAATTTGAAACTTTGCAGATATGTGTAATAACCCAAAAACAGATATATTATTGTATAGTTCTAAATAATTACCCTTAAAAACTAGGGGTTGAAGTTTAAGGAGTTAACATTTTTGTTTAGTGGAAATTCACAATGAAAGTGAAGGACGCCCTGATTACAAATACCTATACATTTGGTTTAGTTTTTGAAGTCCCAAAAATCACAACTGTACACTTTTTAGTTTTCACACTAAATATTTCCAAGATGGAAGGCGACTAAAAAAAAAGTTTTTAGTCACCATGACATGTTATACATCAATTTAAAGGTCTTGAAGTGTAGAAAAAGAATATGCAACTATTAAAATTTCACACTTTATCGTACAGAAACTGGTGATTATCGCCTCACGTACTTACGTAAAGCGCGCCATACTTTTTTTTTTTTTAACGTGAATGCATCATTAGGGGTGATAAATGAAAGAGGAGGACACCCTAAGTACAAATATACATTTGATTTTGTTTTTCTGCCAATTTATCTTTTTTCTAGGATTGATTTTTTTTAGCCCCAAAAGTTCGGAACGTTGGGATTTTCCTGGTTCGCGGATTTCCGGGGTCCTACTGTATTTTAAATAAGTTGGCTTGGATAGGTGCCTACTATTCAATTCTTAATTGGTCTAGTTATAATTCAGTATAAAGGAAGTTCAATCAGAGACAAGTATAGGTTTGTATTACGAAATACGCAGTAGTAACTCATTGCCAATTTTTTTTATGCAGCCGTCTGTCGGCGTCGACTTTCATACATAGCGCCTCTCATTCTGACCTAGGCCTTTCTTTGGCCCACCTTAACTTGGGCCAACTGTGAGGGGAAATCGTTAAATAGAATATTCAAACACGTCATTTTAAACAGTTAATTGTTACTCTCAATATATCATACATGGTAGTTGATAAAAATATCTTATCACATTTCCCGTCTCGTGCTATATATATGGAGGAACGATCGTTTCATAGACTACTTCCGAAATAAATAAAAAAAAAAAAAATGTAAGTGAACAAAGTTATAAATATAATTTTAAATCTTTACATATTAATTTATTTATTAAGAACAAGTTCATGATACTCTTAAAATGGTCTTATTGTGATGTGTTAAACATTTTATTTTTATCTTTTTGCTGATGGGAATTAATGTTGCTGATTACTTGTAATCATTATTGAAATATTGTGTTATACTTTATCAAAGATTGACGTACAGAAAATGTACGTAATCTTTGTCTGTGCCGTATCCTATTTAATCTGAGAATTTCCCTTTTAAATCTATAAAAGGTTGGCAAAAGTTTTGAAATAGTCCCGCATTTCTTTCAGAAGCTTCCAAAAAGGGTTTTTAATATGTATTTTGTTTACTTATAGGCACTTCTTTATATTGTTACTCCTCTTATAAACAAAACATAGGGTAGTAACAATCTAAAGAAGGTGTTCGGAATATTTTTCTTTAGACTGTTACTTACCCTTATAAAAACGGAAGTGTGATATTCCTTTGTCCATAAAGTACATTGGACTAAACATCCCTTTATCTTAATAGTTATTTAATAAAAGCTATTTATAGTCTTAAAAAAACATAGGGGAGTAACAATCTAAAGAGGTATCAATATATCCTGTAGAGAACCATTCAAAAATTTGATATAGGTATATGTATATGCAAATATCCATATACATATGTACTTTTATAATTAATCTATTTTTAATTCCTTTGTATTAACTTCACTTTTGATAGTTTGTTTGTACCCACTGACAATCTAACAGGTACCTACTAATAGGCACCCTTCAGTCATCAAAATCTTTGAGTCGATCCGCTAGCTGTAGCCCCCTCCTTAAGGAACCCTCCTATTGAACCTTCCAATTAAAGTGAGAGTCCCATCCAGCACCAAACCGTCTACTCCAATCATCCTTTTAAACTATAAACTCAACATATCGGGTTATAGTTTTTATGAATATGTATGCCAAATTTCGTCAAAATAGGCTCCACGCGTCTGTAGAGACGGCAGACAGACTATTTATTTAAAAAAAACAACTCTTTTTTGGACTCAAGATACCTCAAAACCTTGTAAATCCATCAAAATCGATTTTTTTTTGCCATCACAATACTTTCATTTTTATATGAGAAAGTATAAAACATAAGGAAAGAAGGAAAGTTTTATCTTAAATAGATTATTTTCATCTTTCAAAAGCAGTAAACTAAATGTATGATTTTATTCGTCATATTAATACAGCCAAATGTTTCATTGTATAATTAACATATTGTGCGGTAGCTTTATTTTGTATTTTTCTCTATTATTAATACTTATTCTCTTTTTTGTGTAAAGTTTTTTTTCTTTTGTTGACGCTAAAAATAGCTTTACATTTGTTTTTGTTTTTCCATTCATTAATTTCTTCTTTAAATACATGGTAAAAAAACAATGTTGAGATTCTATTTCGGGTTAAACTAAGCTAATTTCTTGGCAAGAGTATTCATTTACGTTTACATTTTGTCAGTTTTTCCGGGTAAACAAAATTCCCTTTTTATTTTACTGGCATGATCTCGTTTTTGTAAATGAGGATAAGTAAGTAATGATTAAAACGTCAAAATATTGTCATATAATCCATATGACAATATTTTTAGAAAACCTATACGTTTTGTAAAAATTATTCTCATAACCATTTGAGCGTGGTTTCTAGCTGGATGTCTGTCTGTTTGTGTCACGCATAACTCCCACAGTTCTTAAGCTAAAGGATTAAAATTGGGTTCAAAAATCAGTCCTTACATGCGCGTTTTTGTGCCCCCTGAAAAATCAAAAATTTGTAATGCTATCAACCCCTTATAGAATAATGTAAACAAAAAATACGAATTTTTTTTCTAATTGTGCTGAAATTTGCACTAATTATATTACCTCTTAATAAGACAAACAATACCACTAAATTTCGTTTTGATATCTGTCGCCATTTTGAAAAATATCAACTTTTAAACTTTGAAAATTTAACCCTAAATAATTTTGATACTATTTCGTCGATAAAGTTGAAATTCGCACTCATTACACCTTTCTATATTAGATAAATAAATTCCTTCATATTGTAACTTAATGTCGACCGCCATTTTGGAATTATTTGGTAAGTAAAAGTTTCGAGTCGCCCTACGTCCGATTCTGTAGTTGATTTTGCAACTTGAGACTTCATAATTCATAACAAAAATCTTTGAGTATGTACAGGTTGAGGTGGTATCGTACATGTTGGCTATTCTAATATATTAATCTGTACATATAAAATAGTTTATTAAAAAAAATAGTTTTATAAAAAAGTTTTGTCTGTTCATTGGTCAGAATTTAATTTTTTTGGATACTTTTTCATTTCATACATTCCAAAAACCGAATCCGGCCTTATTTTTTTTTTTTGTGTATCTATGTGTGTCGTTTGCCACCAGTTCGACTTTATCGCGCAAAACTGGCTCAACAAAATCGATTAATTTTTCTTCAGAGCTGAGCGCAAGCATGTTGCTCATGTTTTAGGCTTGGTTTCATGGAAAAATATTGAGTAGAACCAAAGTTATTAAAAATTTTATTAAAAAAGGTATATAAAAAAATAAACCCAAAAAAATTAGGTTGGCTCAACATAACCAAAACCAAAGATTCGCCAACCAAAATGTTTGGGTACTTCTAGACTAGACCACTTAGAGACTCGCAGTTTTTTGCGTTTGGTCGGAAATTGGCCCAAACCGACTGGAATAATCTGGAAAAAAAAATGTTTACCCCCTTAAAAAAGTAAAAAGACCGGGTGCAAATTTAATGTTTTTTGGAGGCTTATTACGGCTAAACGGTAAGTCGTAGTGAAATGCAGATTGCACAAGCGATAACTGTTTTTAAAAGATGTAAAACTTTGATCCTATGACTTTTTGTCGTAACTCCGTCGGTTCTATCTTAAATAGAGCTAAATTTATTATTATTATTATTATTTTTAATTTTTGACTTTGATCTTTTATATGGCGTCCGCAATTATGGACCGATTTAATTTCCGATTTTTAAGAAATATTTAGGCATTTCATTTCATTGCTAGGCTTACATGATAATAGGAAACAGCCACTAATACCTAGCTATAGTAATTTATATTAGTTTAATAATCACGAATTTCATAATCCCGAAATTCATTTGTATATTTAAGTAATAAGTATAGTGTTTTAGTTTTATTTGTTTATGGGAAAATTTTTTATTTAAAACTCTGTAGATGTTAATATAAAACAATATGCGATTAATATAAGTTATTTGAAATCCACGTAGATTTGGAACAAGCTTATGGGGTATTAAATGTTTATAGTATTATATATATGGGTCAATATGTCTCGAATCTATGCCCTGTGAATGGGGGTTAGGATGAACACGTGATGGCGGAAGTATATAGGGTGGGTGAAGCAGTCAGGGAGAATGTCTACCCCTTCAGAATATCGATCATCTAGCTTGCAACCCCCTCAAGGGGGGGAAGAGGTCATACTACGCCGGAATAGGTGCGACGATTCAGTTATCCACCCAACTTTCGTATAAATAATTCTAACTTAGTGGGCTCATCAGTTCATTTTGTTTACCCCACTTAGTGTGTGTTTTATTTTGAATACTTACGTCACTTTGACAGTTCGTGTTTAATAGTGTTTATAATATACATTTTTGTTGGGATCAATTTAATTTAAAACGAAGTTATTTCAGATCAATATATTAGTAATTGCATCATCTTCGTTCACTTAATTATTTATTTTATTATTATTATTTTTATTATTATTGAAAGTGGGGCACTTTTAGCACAACCGGTACTTAGTTGAAGGTGTTTATTTTATTTTTAAAATAAAGTTATTTAATTTATAATTTTTGTTTAGTGTACTTATATCTACTGATATTATTTTTATTCTCAATAACAGTGATCAATATTTTGCAAGGATTTCAAATATTAAAGCAAAAAAACGTGGTTATCAAATACATTTAAATACTATGTGAAGTTAAGTCGACATTAGCTATTATTTTAAAAAGCTATGTATAAGCCAAGTTCTCATTAATTCATTGTGAAGTTACAAATAAAGGAATACTTGACAGAGTACTAAACACGATAACTTCTTCAATAATAACATTCTTATTTAAGATTGTCTTGAAAGTTCTAATAAACAACTCGTCAATTGCAAGACATCAAAATTGAATATCTAAAGTATTAAACTGGCTCTGAAATGTTCTTTAAATTATTCTTAACTTGATCTTTCCTACTTTATATTATGAATAAAAATAGCTGTGTACTAAAGTTACATCATTTTCAAATTGAACTTTAATTATTGGTATACTAAATATACTATAATTATTACAGTAGATTCTGATCTAAACTATGTTCACATAACGTTTTGCTAAAATTCAAGCATATTTATCATGCTGTAATTGATCGTTTTGAAGATGACAAGAAAAATATTACTTTTCAAGAGCTTGACAAGAAAATATTATGTTTCAAACGACATAAACTTACTCAAAAAAAACTTAATCATTGATCATCATTGTCTATATTTATTGTACACACTACATTCCCTTGTCAATTTTCATTTTGGCGTATAGCAGCATATGATTATTGAAATACGTATTGCCTGTTTTGTGGTCTATAGCATGTCAGTCACGTTTTTGTTTACAACTATGATCATTTAAGTCAGTTACCAAAAACACCAATAAAGAACATAATTATTTTTTGTTGTTATATTTTTCCTTTGAAATTACTGATTAGGTAATTGCTCTTTATATTTTTTGTGTGTTTCTTTTTAGACTGGAATATAATTAAAATCTATTAAACACGAACTATTTTATAATTACCGTCTTTCTTTATCACTTCCCTCTCTCTCTCTCAAGTTTGACGTTTTATCTGTTTCGTTAATTCTGGTGCTTTTGTGTTATTCAGTGTTCGTTCAAGTTCTTGTGAAGTTTGTGAGCCATTGCTTTTAAAATTCGTAACATTTTTTCTACAATGACTCAATATCTGAGAAAGACATTACGACTAAAAGCAGTTGCTAATAGCAATACTCAGCTAAGGAAGGTTAATACTTTTTTTTCATTATTTTTTTAAATTAATTGTGTAGAAATAAAAAATATAAAAAAAAAAAATAAAAAAAAAAAAATATATATATATATATATATATATATATATATATATATATATATATATATATATATATATTATATACCTATATTTTTTATATTATATACAATATTTTTTTGAATAATTGGATATTTATAAAGAGTTGTCAAGACCTCTTGAAAATTTCATTAATAAACTAAAACCAGTTTTTTACTGGAATGTAATAAAAAAAAAACTGACCTTTATTACTACACGATGTGATTAAATAATCCTTTGAAGTGGTCAATTATCTTACTTTTCAATTGGAGGAAAATTATACTATTTTTTACGATATTATTTTTGTGTCTTTATTTTAATGCTACTACAAATTTCTATGGATTTTAATAAGTATATGAACCGGAAAACCGTGCTTTAACCAGTCCACCTCATTTCAAATAGTTGACATGGTTCTAATGTAGATATACATATTGGTACTTCTTTAGTTTGTTACTCCCCTATGTGTTTTTAGAATATAAATGACTAACAAAATAACTATTAAGACAAAGTGATGTTTAGTCCAATGTTCTTTGGGACAAAGGAATATCACTTTTCTTTTTTAAGGGTGAGTAACATACTAAAGAAGAACATTCCGTACACCTTCTTTAGATTGTTACTCCCCTCTGTTTTTTTTATAAGGGTAATAACAATCTTAAGAGGTGCCGATATATTTCCTGAATTACTTGTTCAGATTTTTTTTTATTCTGTTAAGTATAAATTTTGTTCTTTTATCAATTTTTTGTAAGATTTTTGATTGACTGTATTTATAAGTTCTTTTAATTCCATTTAAACTTATGCTGGTAGAAAGTAAAAATTGATAAATATCAAATTAAACAAATCGACAGTTCAAAATAAGTATATACCATAGTATTCGTTATTTAATTGAGCTATAAATTGTATTAACCCCTTGAATATATTTTTGTTTCTCTACTTTTTGTTAAAACACTCTATTGATGTTAAAATATTTAACAAATTATTAAATACTTTTTTTAAAAAATAAAATCACTTTTTAACTGGATTTTTTAATGCAATTTTCTCGATTTTTTTTTTTAACGTGGCAGGGGTAAATCAATACATAACACCCACCTCAACTTGAGTTCGATTTTAGTTGAAATTCATTTATTTTCATAACTTTAGTTTGGATGGATTTTAGTGTGAAAGGAATGAATCCTAAGCCGGCACTAATAGTCCACAGAGTGTAAAAATGAAACACTCGTTTTTATCAATTTCTAGAATGAAGTATAAAAAGATTTACTTTATTTTTTCCCTTATGTCTGCATTATTTCTTTATTTACTTTTATTATTATTATTTATTTGTGATATTGACTATCATCATTTCCTTTTTATTTAAGTTAATTATTAATTTATCGGTGTTGTCTTCTTCATTTGTAATTTTTACTTAGTGGATCATTAGCTTAATATAATATTAACATTTTATTATTCATTTTTGTTTTCTTTTAAATTGTTATTTTATGTATCATATAAAAAGGCGTATTTCAATAATCATAAACAACGTCTTTACACGATTTTATTTAATAATTTCACTGGTTTCAGCTGTTCTAATGTAGCCTTTTTTTAGAAGATCTAATGGTAATGGTTAGAAAAGTTAGCAATATATAGTTAAGGAAATACTTCAAAAGTGTATAAGTAGTAAAAGTCACATTTGGCAAGTATGTATAGTTAAATCTAGAACTTAAATTCACACTTGTAAGAATAGTTTAAACAACTTCCTTAAGTCGCAGTTGAAAGTACTTAAAGTCACACTTGCAAGTAGTTAAAGTAAGTACCGGGCCGTTTCTAGGTATTTTGCCGCCCTAGGCGAGAATTGAAAAATGCTGCCCCCCCCCCCCCCTTCTTCAGTTCTTCGTAAAAGGATATAATGAACAACGAAAAAAATTAGGAAAACCGCATTTTCTAACTTGCTTTGGCAAAGATAGTTCAGCACGTATTCAGATGTTGCATATTTTTGTATTTGATTACTTATTCCTGAAAGTTCAGAACAAAAAGCTGTCATGGCAATGTAATTGTCACATCAAATATTGCAAAATAGTATTTTACTCTGAAACATTGGGGTCAGCTATGGGTTCATCTGCTAATTCATAAGCGAAAAATTTCCTTTTTCTTCTTCTTCTTTTTGGCTAAAAAATTGGCTTTCAATATTTATTTCTTCGGCTAGCTGAATCAACCAAAGCTCACTCAATTTTTACTTTCCCATGTAAAGAGAAAGTATTGTAATGGCGCGAAAATTCGATTTTGATGGATTTACACGTTTGAAGGTCCCCTAGGACTAGAGTCCAAAAAAGTGGTTGTCTGTCGTCTGTGCCTAAACTACTGGGCCGATTTTGACGAAATTTGGAATACATGTTAAGAAAAATCATACCCTGAGGCGAAATCGAGAAATTAATTTTATCTCCAAATTTAGGGGCGCTACCCCCCAAAAACTCTGATAAAGCCTGAAAATAATTATTTCTCGAAAACGGTTCCGACGATTTTGATTAAACAAATCTAAAATGTAATCCATTTAAATAGGAATCTAACGATATAAAGCGTTTTCCCGGGAAAAATATAGTTCCTAAGAAAATAGCTTAAAACGCGGATGGAGAGAACCTAGGTTCGATTACCCGCCCAGGAGAAGTTATTTTTATGATAAATTTTGATGAAATGTTCAATAATAATTAAATTTTCATATGAAAACTAATAAATGTAAAACACTGGGCTAAGTAATTATGAACTCGTACATATATGAGAAAGTTTGTCTGAGTTGCCTCGGACCGATTTATTCTCTATTAATTTGCTATTTTTATTCGCTGTTTGATTAATCATGATTTTTTTCCCTTCCTTTTGCCGCCCCAGGCGGCCGCCTTGTCTTGCCTATTAGTAGAAACGGCCCTGAGTAAGTACTTAAAGTCACTCTTATATAACCATTAGATTAACTGAAGAAGACTGCATTAGAACAGTCGAAAGCGGTCTATTGTTTCAATACAATCTTTCTGTGTGAAGAGGCTGTTTTTGTCGTTAAACTACACCTCTTTAATGAAGAGGCACTCGTCATAAAAGAGGTGAAAAAACGTTGGAGAAAAATACCATCGAGGTTATTTAGTTATGCGCACACGTGGAAATAATATAATTGAAATGTAAATATATTCAATCTAAAAAATTAAATTATCTATAATTCTAATTAAAATTATATAGTTTCATATGTAAATGAAATAAATAGCAGAATTCTAACATTACGTCATCTTGACGTCTAATAATGTCTAAGTTAATTGTTGAACTAACTCAAGGTGAAAGTAAAGTAATAAAGAAAACTAACTTATTAATTATCAGAAAACAAAACTTTTAACTTTCTCGTATACGTGATTAGTACGAATTGTAGAGACAAATTTATACTTACTCATCTATGAGTTTCGTACGAATTACCTTCTATGTCATACAAATGTTTACTTTCTTGCATATGAGTTTAGTATACGAATTGTACTTTCTTATACATTCATACGAGTTTAGTATACGAATTGTATTAGAATGATTTTTACTTTCTTATACATTCATACGAGTTTAGTACGAATTGTGTTAGAATGATTTTTACTTTCTTATACATTCATACGAGTTAAGTACGAATTGTATTTGGATGATTTTTACTTTCTTATACATACATACGAGTTTAGTACGAATTGTATTGGAATGATTTTTACTTTCTCATACATTCATACGAGTTTAGTACGAATTGTATTGGAATGATTTTTACTTTCTCATACATTCATACGAGTTAAGTACGAATTGTATTTGAATGATTTTTACTTTCTTATACATACATACGAGTTTAGTACGAATTGTATTGGAATGATTTTTACTTTCTCATACATTCATACGAGTTTAGTACGAATTGTATTGGAATGATTTTTACTTTCTTATACATTCATACGAGTTAAGTACGAATTGTATTGGAATGATTTTTACTTTCTCATACATTCATACGAGTTTAGTACGAATTGTATTGGAATGATTTTTACTTTCTCATACATTCATACGAGTTTAGTACGAATTGTATTGGAATGATTTTTACTTTCTCATACATTCATACGAGTTTAGTACGAATTGTATTGGAATGATTTTTACTTTCTTATACATTCATACGAGTTTAGTACGAATTGTATTTTAATGATTTTTACTTTCTCATACATTCATACGAGTTTAGTACGAATTGTATTGGAATGATTTTTACTTTCTTATACATACATATGAGATTAGTACGAATTGTATTGGAATGATTTTTACTTTCTCATACATTCATACGAGTTTAGTACGAATTGTATTGGAATGATTTTTACTTTCTTATACATACATATATGAGATTAGTACTAATTGTATTGGAGTGATTTTTACTTTCTCATACATACATACGAGTTCAGTACGAAATGTATTAGAATGATTTTTACTTTCTTATACATTCATACGAGTTTAGTACGAATTGTATTGGAATTATTTTTACTTTATTATACATTCATACGAGTTTAGTACGAATTGTATTGGAATGATTTTTACTTTATTATACATTCATACGAGTTTAGTTCGAATTGTATTGGAATGATTTTTACTTTATTATACATACATATACGAGTTTAGTTCGAATTCTACCGGACGGTTCCTATTTGAAAATAACTATAAATGCAAATGGTGACGGGTCGGACTCTATTCCCTGCTGTGAAGGAGTTATGTTTATGGTAATTTTTGATAAAATGTTTAATAATAATTAAATAACTAACAGATGTTAAACTTATTAATTATGTGCTATTCAAGTTTATTATGTTGTCAAAAACTATTTTTAATAATGTTTTATATTACGCCTTAAGTTTTTGCTCTCACAAAATTTTCTTTTTTTAATCAAATTTGATTTAAGTAGAAATATTCTATTGAGCAGTAATTATATTACTAGTTTAATGATGACGTATAATTATTAATTTGATAAAAAATTTTAATTAGTTATGTAAATAATGATATTGATAAGTTTATTATCTTTTATTGACCAAAATGTTGACCAAATGGTCAAAATCATTTATGGGAATAAGGATCTGTATTTAGACAATGTATAATCTTAATTAACGTCTGCGTTTTCTCTTTATTAATTTCCTGGTACATATTTGAACTTGATATTTCATAATCTTATCTCTTATCTTTTCTTAACAGCGTTGGTTTTTTTTATATATACAAAATAAAGATTATTTATTAATTAATATGAAACCGTTCTGTATACTTGGTGTCGTAGTACATCGTGGATTTTATATGTATAAAATAAAGCAAAATCTCTAAGAGGAAATAAATTAAATTAATCTTTTACATTAAGGAAAGTTAAGATAAATTTAATAGTATACTATAAATTTGCTTTCCTGTTAATTACAAATTGATATCGTTATACATATATTGGTAATTATGAGTGTTTGAATTGGTTTAAAATGAATATGTTATCCCCAGTTAAAAAGTCAAGGGGTTTGTTAATAATAATAATATTATTATATTACTAATTTTTACTTCCTCATATAAGGAGGGAGTATTGTGGCGCGAAAAAAATCGATTTTTATGAATTTACATGTTTTGATGTCCCTTAAGTCCAAAAAAGAGGTTTTTAAAAATGTCTGTCTGTCGTCTGTGCAGACACATGGAGCCAAAACTACTGGACCGATGTTGTCGAAATTTGGCATTCATGTTCATAAAAACCATATCCTCTAGGCGAATTTGAGAAATTAATTTTAGTTTCAATTTTGGGGGCGCTATACCCTCCAAAAACGCATTATTTCAGTTATTAAAAAACTATTTCTCGAAAACAGTTCCGACGATTTTGATTAAAAAATTCTAAAATGTAGTCTGTAAATTACATTAAATTTTGTCTAGTATAAATCTAACAATATAACCTTTTTTTCATAAAATCTATAGTTTCCGCAATATTGATCTCGTTTTGTTGAAGATCGAAAATAAAAAGTAAACAACCACCTGTTGAACACATTTTAAATAATATATTAACTAAGGATGGCTCTATCATTGTGTGCAATGAATATTTAATATTAATAATTAGCAAATTATTCGTTAAACATGTAGCGCCACCCGGGTGGCGCTACCCGGTCAGCAATGAGAATAGAATGCAACCTGTCACATGAGGTGGCGCCACCTGCCGGGTGGCACTACCCGGTCAACCGTCCCACGGTCTAGCCGCCACCTACAGGTGGCGCCATCCGGTCAGCCCATTGTTTTCAATTGAGCCTGTCAGACGTTGCCACCCAAGTCCCTGCCACTCAGACCCATTCATTTAATCAAATAATTGGGGAAATCAAATCGGGGTTGACTGCTGCGTCCCTCATATAAGTATGTCTACTGGTGAAACTGTTGTTCTAAGCAATTCGTTACAAGTTCCACGCGACATTCGGCAAAAAATTAAAAAATGTTACTGTCCTTCTTGATACGGGGACACAGGGGTACAATGTACGAAACAAACTAGTACATATTCATTTTGCCTGAAATTATTGGATGAACCCAAAAACGCCTTTTTCCCCTTCTTCTTTCACGAAAATAATGATAACCAAGCACAGCTATCTCCTCTGGGTCCATTTCTCTACTGGTCGAAAAAAGTAAGAACTCGGGTGGTGCAAGTCAGGTGGCGGGAGCAAGTGGCATCAACCTGGTGGCTCCACCTGGGTGGCGCTATCCGGGTGGCGAAGTGTGTCACTAGCCTAAAGGGGTAAACAAACTCGTTAATTTTGCGTTAAGGTGAAGAATTCTTCTTTTTTACCGCCCTAGGGCGGAAAAATAGAGGAATTATAAAAACGCGCATGTGCAATGAATACAAGTACGTAAAAAATCACTTTCTACCCATTTCAACAGAGATACAATGTTTATATTTCGTATCAATTGTAGATAAAGATCTTATCGTTATTCATTCAACTATCTAGTTATTTAAAATACATTATATTTGAATATCCCGGCACAGGAGTGTATTTTTCACTGTCTGTTTCCCGTAGTTAATAATAATTATAATTTGATTTAAATATCTAAGGCTCTGATGGGAAACAAAAAAGATCGGTTCAGACAACTCTTTTTTCATCTACTCTGTGTTATCAATGTCACCTTTCTTTTGTATCTTCATACGAAAAAAGAATAATCAATATTAAATAAGCTATAGTAATATTTTTATAATATGCTACTGATTTATATTAAAGTAAAATTAAAATTATGATTTTTTTAAGGACCAAATATTAGTTAGGTTTAAAAATTAACGGATTGGTTCATGGACAATTAACAAGTCTATTAGTAAATTTTAGAAGATAATATTTTATTAAAACCAATGTCATTATGGTTATTATTTTGTTGTTGTTTAAATGACCTTAATTTGCCGCGCAGTTTATCAAATACAAAGTTTAATTATTGATCGGTTGGCATGTCCAAGGCCGTATTTCTTCTCTACATTATAATAAGTCTATATTTAGGACGAATATTATATTTTGTATTTAATGTGGCAACCCTTTAAGTCAATAGGAGATTTACCTAGAAGTTATCAATTCCTGTATCCGAAGTTGAGTCTACTATGATTTTGTTCCCCTGAATTAAAAATTGGAGTCCAATAGTTAATTACTTTGTTTCTTTCTTTTAACTATTAGAATATTTAATTACCTGTGTATATGTATATTAAACTGACTGCAGTTATTGCTAAATCAGTTTTAGTGTAGTTTACAGCGCGGGAAAGTAAAAAGAAATAGGGTGGGGAGCCAATGATATCTCAGTATTTTAACCCTGTGTTCTCATTGGCTCCCCACCCCATTTTTTTTTTACTTTCCCGCGCTGTTTCCGCGCACTTAAACTTATTTGGCAATAACTCAGGGGTGCCCACAGAGGGCGCTGACTGCGTCGTTAAAATTCTTGGGGGGTTAGTAAGTAGCACTTTTTTCCACTTTTGAGGGGGGAGGGGGAATGTGATGATAAATATTTTTCTTAGTTCTTTTCCTGTAACCTGAAATCCTTAAAACTCATCTTTTTGCACTTCAATTTTCAAAAATTCTCCTGATGTATTAGATTCAATTTCCTCAAACGAAATATTGATGCATTTGCTTTACCAACATCACAAAGAAAAATTACCTGTCCGAGCTTAGAAGTTACTTAAAGAGTTTTATAATGATTTTTCTTCACTTTAAGTTTACAATAAGATTTTTGAAACGTTCAGTATAGCACTTAGAACAGGATGTAGCATATTTTCAATTAATATTAGTATAGAGTCTGCCAATATTAGTTTCCTAAAAATTTGTTTAGATACAATTTTGTAGGCAGGTATAGTTTTAGTTAAATTTGTACGTGATATGATTATAAGTTTTTACTACTTTCATATTTTACGATTTTGGTAGTATTTATACTACGGAACGATTAAATTTTAATTTAAATCAAATTATAATTATTATTAACTACGGGAAACAGACAGAGAAAAATAAACTCCAGCGCGGGGATTTTTACTACGTTTTTATTAGCTTGCAATCTTGTTTGTTTGTTTGTTTGTTTGTTAGTTAAGATCAGCTCTCTGGATGGTTGTCATTTATGTGAAGTAAATAAATTCGGAACTATTTTTTTTCACTATCATTATATATTATATAACAATAACAATTATATTATCAACATTACATACGATTCAACAGAAAATTTAAAAACGTAGTATATAAAAAGTTCTTTTTATCTTGAAATTGTTGTATTAAAATTGAATTTTGTATTAGGTTTGTGTGTTTTATAGTACTTGAGATTTGATTTATATTAATAGAATAATCCTCTTATAATATGTGGACCCATATAATGCAAAAATCATAAACGAATTGTTATTTTTTAATAAAATCTCAGATTAACTATAAAAGGAGTTTTATTTCATTTTCTATTTTATTTTATTCTAAAATCTAACAATACTGACAAATATAAGTCAGGTAAAGTATTTATATTTTACTAACATAACATAAACCGAAGAAGATGTGTATGTATTAACTTATCTCAAAAAGTTGGGGGGGGGGGAGGGTTGTGTCATAGAACTTAGGGGGGGGGGATGGGTACCCCTGAATAACTGTATACTACATGCGACCTCTTTCCTTAAGTAAATGCTTCTATGATACTTTGTAGCTTATATTATGTTCTATGAACTGTGCTTTTAGAAATGCAACCCCTATGGCGTTATAGCAGAAAAATTGTGAATAGTAAGATAAATATTTGAGAACGTTTTTTTTTTGTCTAAAGAAAATTATTATTAATTATTTATTATTGAATATTTTTTATGTACATTCAGATCTTACCTAAAGATTTAATAATTATAATAAAAATTTCTGTTATCTCTCTCAATCTCTTATCTTCTTTTACCTTCTTCTTATCTTCCTCAATCTCTTTACATATGCAGTCAATCCTTAACATTCGCGTACGTGAGTACTAAGGATTGCTTATTCGCAGATAGCTATTTTGAATCTACTCCGCAAAGCGAAGAAAAACAAATTAAAAACGAAAGTTTGAAAAGATAATTGGGTAAAAATTTCATTTGTTTAGTCATTTTGATGATGTTTATATACATTTGATATATTTATTTGCATACATTTGATATACTAGTGTTTAGGCACTTCTTTAGATTGCTACTCTAAATATCAGAAGGGAGTAACAATCTAAAGAAGGTGTACGGAATGTTCTTCTTTAGACTGTTACTCCACTTATAAAAACAGAAGTGAGATATTCCTTTGTCCCAAAGTACATTGCACTAAACATCCCTTGGTCTTAATAGTTATTTAGTCAGTCATCAGTCATTTATATTCTAAAAAAACATGGGGGAGTAACAATCTCAAGAAGTAATACTGTTTATTTGTTTAAGTATGATTCTATACCCAAAAAGTAAAATACGTTTTAGAACTAATAGGGTTATTGTATAAAGTTAACTTTACCTTTATCTCATACATGTAATCCCACTTTCATTTTCAAAGTTGTACTGCTTCACTCACTGATTTTGAGATAATCGACATCTAAAGTTGGATTTAAGCTTGAAATGAAGTAGTTAAGCTCAATTACATCAAAATTAACATCATTAATCGTTGAAAACATAAACTTCACGCGATTTTATTTTAACTTATCGTTTATGTGTTGTTTGTTTGTTTTTTTTATAGATGCTCTGTGATTCTGCTTTGATGGTTGAAACTGCTGTAAGGATCTGCCGTGGCTATCTGAATGGACCCTGGAAGAAAATCACACCTAAAGACATATCTCTTAAGAGAATCAGGTAATTAATATAATTTTTAAACAGGGTATCCAGCAGCCTTGAATTCCTTGAACTTCAGGTATTATGCTTGGGATTTTTTAGGATGCTTGAAAAAACCTTGAAATATATGCTTGAATTTTGAAAAAATCGAGAATTTTGAAGTGATAATAAATTGATTATGCAGGCCCGTATTACTTTTTGATTAGTTTTTCTAATTGAACCTAGATATCTTTGTCATTTTACTAAATTAAATTATTCTCGTCCGCCTTATTAGTCCAACTTATTTATTTAAGACTTTAAAAGTAATATACAGGGTGTCCCAGCAGGGTGAACCGCAAAATATCTCCGGAACCATGATAGATAGAAATACATATGTGGGTTCGATAATGGTTATAAATGCGCTTCCAGGACAAATGCTGAACATTTTCTTTTAAAGTTTGTTCGCAAAAATTGAACGACAGACAGACCGACAGGGAACCAAAAATGTTCAATGATGCCTGAAAATCGGAGATAGAAATAGTTTTGTTCCTCAAAACGATCACATAGATAGGATTTCTTAAAAAATGAGATGAGTACTCTATTAAAGATATAGATTATAGATGTTAACTTTGTGTGCGGATCTGGAACATAAATCTATCAGCTATATATGTTATAACTTATATGGGAACAACAATGGACAAATTATGAACTATGTACCTCCTAAATTTCATTGAAATTAGATGAGAAGTGTTAAACATAATATATTGGTTCCGCAACAACTGGGGACATACCGACAGACTTTTTGCGGGAACAAAAATGCAATTTTTAAGTTTTTGGTAGTTTTCATACTACGGAAAGTTAAATTTTAATTTAAATCAAATTATAATTATTATTTACTACGGGAAACAGACAAAAATGTTCCTAAACGAATTTCTGTCTTTGAATTTTTTGAAATCGGTGGCATAAAATAATTTCATTCTTTACTATGATAACATAACTTCCGCATCCATTACCTTTAGTCAGCTTGGAAGGTAAATACTAAGGCTAGTTAAAATTCTATTTAAAGTTACAAGTATAACTTTTTAATAGGTACAACTATAATTTTTAACTTGTTATTGAATGAAATGTTAAATTATTTTTAATTTCGAATGAATATAGTTTTAAACTACCGAATATGGTTCAAACAGAGTTCGACAAAAATTGATTTACATGATTCACTGAACATTTTTTACTTTCTCATATAAAGAGGAAGTATTGTGATGGCGCGAAAATTCGATTTGAGATTTTGATGGATTTACACGTTTTGAGGTCCCCTGAGTCCAAAAAAGTGGTTTTTAAAAAATGTCTGTCTGTCCGTCTGTGCAGACGCCTGGAGCCTAAACTACCGATTTTGACGAAATTTGGCATACATGTTCAGAAAAATCATACCCCGAGGCGAAATCGAGTAATGAATTTTAGCTCCAAATTTGGGGGCGCTACCCCCCCAAAAACTCTGAAAAAACGTGAAAAATAATTATCTCTCGAAAACGATTCCGACGATTTTGATTAAAAAATTCTAAAATAAAGTCCATTTAAATACGAATCTAACGATATAAGTCGTTTTCCCGGGAAAAATCTAGTTCCAGAGAAAATAGCTTAAAACGCGGACAGAGGGTTCGATTCCCCGCCAAGGAGAAGTTATTTTTATGGTAAATTTTGATGAAATGTTCAATAATAATTAAATGTACATACAAATACTAATAAATGGAAAACACTTGGCTAAGTAATTATGAACTCGTATATGAGAAAGTTTATCTGAGTTGTCTCGGACCGATTTTTATTTTTGAAGGTCGTGCTATAGAATTATGTTTATAAAAAAAAGTATTACTGAAAGACACGATTTCTTCCATTCAGTACTACAATTCAAGATTTAATGTCTTTAACTTACGTGATTGAAATAATTAATTATTATTTATAAAAGGCATTTGTATGCTACTTGTGCGTATAGTTCTTCGGTTAAGTATAAGTTGTCATGAACGTCACGTTTTTTTGTGATTGTGAAAGTAGGATAACGTATATTATATGAAATGACATACCTCGAGAACTATCTGTCGAACAATGGATTTTAAGTTTCCCTCCTTTTTTACGGCTTTTATTGTTCTTTTTGATCATATAACCAGACACTGTGTAGTTAAGGGAAATAACTTGGTATTAATTTTCTAAATTAATTTAATTTTTTTGATCGTTTAATTTTTTTCGATTTAATCGTTCTGAGGAACATAAATGTTTTTGTGAGAAAGAGATAAAAACAAGAAATTTTCCAGTATTAAAGGTCGTTTTGACGTGCACACAGGAAAAATATAGCGAACTCAAAATTATCAGCTGTTCAAATTCAAAATGGCAGATAATTCACGTGACGCGAAATTTTTTTTTCCTCGCCATTTTATCAAAAAACATCAAATGTTTTTGATAAAATGCCCCCCCTTAAAACTGAATTTCAGCTGTTACTAAAAATGTGCGGTCTGCTATGCCAAAGAAAATATAAGACTAATATACCAACTTGATCTGATTAACTGTGAATCCAAAATGGCGGCTAATACTTGTCCTGGGGGAAATTTTTTTTTTTTTAAATTTTGAGTGGGGTATCAAATGAAAGGTATTGAAGATTAGATTACAAAAATATATAACACTTGTGGTTAGTGTTTCATTTTTCGCGCTATTTTGTCAAAAAACATCAAAACTTCTCCCCCCCCCCCCCCCCTTATACTAATTTCGTGGTCACAATACCAACGAAACCATTTTTACGTGAGACTTTACGCCTGAACATTTTTTTTATATGCGTACATATGTTCCTTATAAATACATATTTATCCGTATTTGCGAAATGTTTGAAGTGGGTCAATGTAAAGGACGCATAAGTATATGTAAGCAAATTTGTTGGGAATCCCGCATGGTAATAGGTCTCTCAACGCATTACATATATGTATTTGTAGTTTGGTTTTAAATTAACGTTATTTTGCAAAACCTGCGTTACATGTTTATAACATTTTGATTATCCTTTCTCCAACTCCTTTACTGCATAACAAGGCACGTGGTTCTTCGCAAGATTTCGTCGAACCTCAAAACCTGTGATTTTTTAAACAAATAATTATTCGTAGGTGGTTCTAGCTTTTCATTAATTTGCATAGCTCTAAAATAACAGCGCGTCGGTTTCTTTCGCCAAATGCTTCACAAATCGAATAACTTTGCTTGTATAGTGTGATGCCCTTTAACGTCTATTTCACGTGTATTTCTTTTTAGCTACAAATTTCTTTTACTACTTATAGTAAAAGAAATTTGTAGCTAAAACGTAATACGTGTGAAATATAGGTTGACAGGCTTTTCTACCTTAATACTGGTGGGAAAGTATTAAATGTTGCATTTGTTTACTTTTTGTTCGACTGCTTGTGTTAGAGAAGCCAGACATCGGCCTTAAAAGCAGCACTGTTGGATTAAGTTATTACTTACCCTGTGCATACCTTCAGTAATCCCTGTCACGTGCTCTCATGGAAAATTATTGTATTTTTCTCTTATTTAGAGAAAATATTAATTTAGCTAAATTAAACTAAACTTAGTTCAATCCTATATTAAACAAATGTATATTTATGATCTTCTCTCTGTTTTTCATTTACTCGAAAATAAAATTAAAAAGGTTTCGTAATATCTCAATAATTTAGCTATGGTAGATAATAACATCTTTCAGCCTCGACTGCAATAAATTAATTTGGATATGGCAGATATAACATCTTTCAGCCTCGACTGCAAATAATTAATTTGGCTATGGTAGATATAACATCTTTCAGCCTCGACTACAATCAATTTGGCTATGGTAGATGTAACATCTTTCAGCCTCGACTGCAATCAATTAATGTGGCTACGGCAGATATAACATCTTTCAGCCTTGACTGCAATCAATTAATGTGGCTACGGCAGATATAACATCTTTCAGCCTTGACTGCAATCAATTAATTTGGCTACGGCAGATATAACATCTTTCACCCTCGACTGCAATCAATTAATGTGGCTACGGTAGATATAACATCTTTCAGCCTTGACTGCAATCAATTAATTTGGCTACGGCAGATATAACATCTTTCAGCCTTGACTGCAATCAATTAATTTGGCTACGGCAGATATAACATCTTTCACCCTCGACTGCAATTAATTAATTTGGCTACGGTAGATATAACATCTTTCAGCCTCGACTGCAATCAATTAATGTGGCTACGGCAGATATAACATCTTTCAGCCTCGACTGCAATCAATTAATTTGGCTACGGCAGATATAACATCTTTCAGCCTCGACTGCAATAAATTAATTTGGATATGGCAGATATAACATCTTTCAGCCTCGACTGCAAATAATTAATTTGGCTATGGTAGATATAACATCTTTCAGCCTCGACTACAATCAATTTGGCTATGGTAGATGTAACATCTTTCAGCCTCGACTGCAATCAATTAATGTGGCTACGGCAGATATAACATCTTTCAGCCTTGACTGCAATCAATTAATGTGGCTACGGCAGATATAACATCTTTCAGCCTTGACTGCAATCAATTAATGTGGCTACGGTAGATATAACATCTTTCAGCCTTGACTGCAATCAATTAATTTGGCCATGGCAGATATAACATCTTTCAGCCTTGACTGCAATCAATTAATTTGGCTACGGCAGATATAACATCTTTCACCCTCGACTGCAATTAATTAATGTGGCTACGGCAGATATAACATCTTTCAGCCTCGACTGCAATCAATTAATTTGGCTACGGCAGATATAACATCTTTCAGCCTCGACTGCAATAAATTAATTTGGATATGGCAGATATAACATCTTTCAGCCTCGACTGCAAATAATTAATTTGGCTATGGTAGATATAACATCTTTCAGCCTCGACTACAATCAATTTGGCTATGGTAGATGTAACATCTTTCAGCCTCGACTGCAATCAATTAATGTGGCTACGGCAGATATAACATCTTTCAGCCTTGACTGCAATCAATTAATGTGGCTACGGCAGATATAACATCTTTCAGCCTTGACTGCAATCAATTAATGTGGCTACGGTAGATATAACATCTTTCAGCCTTGACTGCAATCAATTAATTTGGCCATGGCAGATATAACATCTTTCAGCCTTGACTGCAATCAATTAATTTGGCTACGGCAGATATAACATCTTTCACCCTCGACTGCAATTAATTAATTTGGCTACGGTAGATATAACATCTTTCAGCCTCGACTGCAATCAATTAATTTGGCTACGGTAGATACAACATCTTTCAGCCTTGACTGCAATCAATTAATTTGGCTACGGTAGATATAACATCTTTCAGCCTCGACTGCAATCAATTAATGTGGCTACGGCAGATATAACATCTTTCAGCCTCGACTGCAATCAATTAATGTGGCTACGGCAGATATAACATCTTTCACCCTCGACTGCAATTAATTATTTGGCTACGGTAGATATAACATCTTTCAGCCTCGACTGCAATGGTTGAAATAACATCTTTCAGCCTGGACTGCAAATAATTAATTTGGCTACGTTAGATATATCATCTTTAAGCCTCGACTGCAAATAATTAATTTGGCTATGGTAGATATAACATCTTTTAGCCTTGACTGCAATTAATTAATTTGGATATGATAGATATAACATCTTTCAGCCTCGACTGCAATGGTTGAAATAACATCTTTCAGCCTCGACTACTCGACTGCAATTAATTAATTTGGCTATGGTAGATATAAAATCTTTCAGTCACGACTGCAATTAATTAATTTGGCTATGGTAGATTATAACTTATTTCCGCCTTGACTGCAACGAATGAAATTTATTGATATAATATTCTTGTCGTTTTCAAATTGTAGAACGTCTATATCAATGTTTACTCTTTTTTTCATTTGGAACGTTCAATACACATTACCTCTTGAATTTTTATTTCACATTTGTATTCTGGAACAATTTATGAATAAATTCAAAAGATTTTTAATCAGCACAAATATACAATTAGGATCCGTTCTTAATAACACTCATTTTTTTACTTTCATTCGTATTAGGTTTTTGTTGTCATTGGGTGAATTTTTTTTTAAAGATATTAATTTCTTATTTTTATTCTTGATTACCGGTGATTGCTTAAGCTGGGTTTACACGATCCAAGTGGACTTGGACCAAGTCAGATTTGACGCTACTTTGATCATGTAAACAGGCTATCAAAGTGTACTTGGACCATCTAAGTTGAGTTGGATGGCTCCCAACTTTTTTTGATCAAAGTAGACTTGGATGGAAATAAAAATGGCGCCCACCTGCAAATTATGAGAATGAGCTGTCAAAAATGACGAGTTTGTACCGTTTGTTTACATAGGAAGTTACAGTTTGGTCTTAGTTGTTTGTTTTGTTTGGTTCTTACAGTTATTTTTGTATTGTTGTTTTATTTCATTTGCAAAATTATTAAAATTTAATTTAAAAATTTGAGTATCAGAATTATGATTTTGACAGTATTGTTCAAACTACTTGGACCAAGTCTACTTGGATTGTGTAAACCCTGCTTCAAAAGTTGCACAACCACTTGGACCAAGTGAATTTGATCAAACTTACTTTGTCCAAGTCCACTTGGATCGTGTAAACCCTGCTTTATTCTTTTCTTTTAGATCACTATAACTAAAAAAAACATTATATTCACTGCAATATTACTTATAGGGTTGTATATCGCTGGTATTTGGGTTGTGTATCGCTGGTATTTTTCCACAGCTAACGCCTAATGCTATAAATAAAAATCGGTCCAAGACAACTCAGACAAACTTTCTCATATTGTTGAAACTGTTTTTAAATTCCATTATATCTCTTTTACTTGATTTTATTTTATTTGTGTTTTAAAGAAGAAAACTGTTTAAAAAGCGTTCAGCAGGGGGTTGTTTATACTTTTTGTTTTCGATTTTCAACAAAATTAGATTTATTTCTGAAAAGGTTTCGAGAAATAGTTTTTGTTCAGAGTTTTGGAGGGTAGCGCCTCCCAGTTTTGGAGTTAAAATTAATTTCTCCTCGGGTATGATTTTTCTGTACATTTATGCCAAATTTTGTCAAAATCGGCCCAGTAGTTTAGGCACCGGCACCACACTTCTGCACAGTCGACAGACGACTAACAGACACTTTTTAAAAACCACTTTTTTGGACTCAAGGGACCTCAAAATTCATCAAAATCGAATTTTCATGCCAACACAATACTTTCTCTTTTTATGAGAAAGTAAGAAAGTTTGATATTCACTGCAATGTTACTAATAGGGTTGAATATTGCTGGTATTTTTCCACAGCTAACGTAATGTATAATATTTCAGTTGCAGTTGATACATACTGTTTTATAAATTATAATTTTTTATTCTTTAATAAATGCTACTCAGGTAGCTTCGAACCTTGCAATAATCCCTAATCCCTATGTCCATAGAGGTTTGTTGGCAGATTCACCTGAAAGTATTTGTATTGGCACCGGTCTTGTATCATGTCATTTACCTTTTCTCTTTATGTATTCACTTTATCAGCATACATTTTAATTTTATACCTATTACATACATATATGAATTAAATAAAGCTTTAAATTAATACAAGTATGACACATTATGCAATGTTTAACTAATGCATGCTAGTATGAAAAAATGAAGTACATAATAAAATGATGTAATAAAAAAAGTGTCATGTGATTTATTTAAGAATTTTATCTTGTTAATTTAATGTACCATATTTCACGTGACATATACATTGACTTTTAATTTGTAAAACGAATCCCCGAATTACTGACTAACTTTATTTACACTAATGAAGATTGTATTAATTATTCATAACTCTTTATTTGTATTATCTCTGGTAACATTACATAATGCATATTTGGTATTTATGAATTATGAAGATCTGTTATCACTTACTCTTTCTTATTTTATATATTCTTTTAGCTTATCAGTATGCAAATTATATTATTTTTTTCTTCTCTTAATTATCTTTTTTACTTTTCCTCACTACTAATAGTTGGAAAAGTACTATTTTCACCAAAATTTTTTTTTTCGAGATTTCAACGGAATTATCCGTTTTGGGTGTTTTTAAGACCTCCTGAGTGGTTTTCAGCATGACGTCTGTATGTATGTATGTGTGTATGTGTGTGTGTTATCATCGTAGCGCCCAAGGTATTTAACATAGAGAGTTGAAATTATTTGTCCGCCATCTTGAACCCAGTTTGTTGAATCAGCAATAATTTTAAAAGATCGTAATAAATCGACAATGGTACTAATCGAGTTGAAATTTGGCACGAATGTACCTCTCTGTATGTCAAACAAGCCCACTAAATTTCATTTTGATATTGGCCGCCATTTGGAAGTTATCAATATTTGATTTTTTAAACTTTGACGGTTAATAATACTGAAAGTATAAATAGGCTTTTGACGTATAGCATATCGTTGGAACCGGAAAAAATTAAGGAACAAATATAAAAAAAAACCGATGAAATTCCATTAATTAGTTTAAAAGTTATAAGCGAATATAATTATTTTTATTAACAAACGTCAGTTTGTTTACATCTGTCAAATTGCCGCCAAACTTCAAATAAATAAATAAAATATGGCTATTAAAAATAAGGTTATTTTTGAAGAATGATAATAAATCAGTTAGTTCAGAAGGGTCACCTGAAGTGAGGAAACGTTCCGAGGTACCTCGTACCCGTACCCCGTACCCGATTTTTATATATTATAAAATTTATCAAGAATAAACTTTTCTTTTTAAATTTAATTTCTTTAATTTTCTAAAATTTACGACTTGCTTTCATTTCTTGTTATGATGTCATTATGAATGATATAGTGACATAATATCATATGGAAGTGAAATGTCTTGAATATAGGAGCTTGGTTTTTCGCGTTTGTTTTTGTGTATGCAAAAAAAGATTGTTGTATTTGATACACCTGCGATAAAAATGTAACCGTTTAGTTTTTCTTAAAACAATTTTTAGCTGATTTACCTGAATAAGCTAGCGTTAATAATGAATCGTTCATATCACTTGTTGAAAGAAATTAAACACAAATTATAAAATTAAGTTGACTGGTCTATACCACAATTTTTTTAATTCATTATAAATCAGACCAGTTTCAGCCTAGGGATGGTCAAAATAGATTCGATTAATCGTTGTTCTTGAATTGATTCTTTCCATTCGATTATTCACGTTTTTAGGGTTTTGTAGATTCTTCTCAAAACCCTTATGCCGAGGGTGATGTGTCCGTCTGTCCGTCGCTCTTTGGTTCATAGGGCCCGAACCGTTTAGCTGAAATTTGAAATACTGGTGCAACTTTTTGACCCAACCACAGAACCCACCAGAGAATGAAAATTCTGGGAGTTCATCCCAAATTTTAAAAAATTGCTAATTTTGGGCGCGAAAATTTGAAGTGCGCCAAAAATTTTATTTTTTTAAAATTTTGAGTTGGGTATCAAATGAATGCTGGTGAAGAATAGGATTCAAATATATATTTGCTTTTTTAAATTTTTCATTCTTTATTAATTTTATAAGTTAAAATATAGCCCCAAAAATTTCCCCCCTCCCCAACCACTATATAACGGGTGGTCCTAAAATTTCTAAATAATTCATGGTTATACCTTATGGTGAAGCGATGGAAATGGTTTGAAAAAATGAATTTTTCTAGTCGTAATTATCGATGAAAAACATTGTGACCCCCTGAGGGATCGAACCCGGACCCTTGAGATCGAAGAATAAAATCATAATTACATAACGGGCATGCTTAATCTTCTACAAAACCCTAAAAAGTACTTGGACGCAAGTACTTCCCTGTGATTTTTGAGATGATGATATTACTTTCTTTTTTTTTACTTTTCCTCACTACCTATAGTAGGAAAAGTATTGTTTTCACCAATTTTTTTTTTTTTCGAGATTTCAACGGAATTATCCATTATGGGTGTTTTTAAGACCTCCTGAGTGGTTTTCAGCATGACGTCTGTCTGTATGTATGTGTGCTATCATCGTAGCGCCCAAGGTACTTAACCTAGAGAGTTGAAACTTGGCAGAAAAATCAGTCCTTACCTGTAGTGGTGCCGCCCGGAGAAAATAAAATTTTTCCGACCTTTACTGTTTGAAAATGAATATGCTATATCTACTTATACTTTTTGTATATTTGTCATAAACAAATGGTAGTTCTACGAATTGAGTTATATTATACTAAGATAAGTATGTGCATTACTTTTTATACGCCTAGAGTAACCATCTAGTGGTTCTTCTACAGAAAACTTTTGACTACAATCCAAAACCATTTTTTCCTTTGCTGTTGTACCTTTTATATTTATTAGTACATATATTTTTATTTGAGTCTTCAAGGGTGATTAATAAGAGCACTTTTTTAATATATTTTTTTTAAAAAAGGTAATATTTCATCCCTTAATTGGGATATCTTCAAAGCTACAAAAAGTTTATTTAGTTATTAGTTACAGTACAGTATGTACTAGCTAGATTGTTGTTGACCCGTTTTATCAGATCTGATTCTTCTTTCTCTATAATTTTCTTTAATTGAATGTTTGGCTTAAATTCACCTGCCAAGTAGGATAAAGGCACCTAATATGGCACAGGTAGGTAATATGGCATAGTGGGTTTTCTCTTGAACCAAGATTTAATTTCTGTCAGTGAATGAGTCAACAAAGTAGTTATACAATAGTGCCGCTAGGGAGATAGTGATATATCTTAAACTCCTCACCGTTTTCTCAATATTCAGCCATTTCCCAAACTTAGTGTCAACAAAAGTTTATAGTGATTCCTTTTGATCGGCCAAAAGTAGTGTAATGTAAGTACTTAACTAATATACGGTTACAGATATACATTCAGTATGTTTTGTAGATTAAGGTGCACCCATCTGTTTTATGTTTTCAACTCATTGTTCATTTTATGGAAGAACTGATGTGAAAAACGTGATTCCCCCCAAATATGGTATATGAAATATTCTCAATTAAGACCTATGTTAAGACGATCTAATATTCAGCATTTAATAAATAAACATATTAATTTCTTATAATTATAATAGATAACTATTTTACATTAATGTACGGAGATAAAAACCAGATCATTGCTGTGATTTCCATGGTATGCCATATTAAGGGGCGACAATTTTTATCATCGTTTTTGGATTTTTTCCTTTTAAAAATTCTCAGAAGTCTTGTGTTAAATATTTAGTCATTGTAGCGTTGGCTCATTATACTTAAGTAGTTAATCTATCACTAGGATTTTTTTGTGCTACAAAATTCGCTATTTGGAGGGGTGAAACCTATTGCCGAAAAACACTATGCCATATTAGGAGCCTTTCCCCTAATTATCCAATTTTTCTTTGCTGTCCCCTTTATATTTATTAGAATATATTTTTATTTGAGTCTTCAACGAGAACAAGAATTCATTTTCTGTCTTTTTCATTTTTTGTGTCAATGTGCTTTTACGCGGTTTTTATTCCGTGCTATTTTCAAAGCCTTGTTGAAAATAAATACAGATAAACGTTTCTGCTTTGCGTTTCCGTTTTCAGTCACGAGAGTCTAAATGAGCGATTAAGTTCTTTATTCAAATCCTCAATAGAAAATAGAGAGTCGTAGAATAAAAAACAACGTTTTCCCAGAACTAACTTGTTTAAATTATTAGTTATACTTGGGAATTGTATAATTTTGACCAAGTATTTTCAATTATAGCTATAAGGATGATGGATTTCTGGCATGAACTATGTAATTAGACAATATAATGGTGTCAGTGGAATATTTCAAATGCTGGGATACTTCAAGGTCGGCAACTTGTATAGAGAGTTGTCCCTCAGAATTCAGAACGCACACTTTTTTTCGCAGTTAATACAAACTTGGGGCGTTTTGAAATCTAAATATTTCTACATCTATAGTGGCTTTTTACCCGAATGTCCAGGAAAAAATTGCCAGAGATAACTTAGACTAACTTCCTCATATACTCGTAATCTCGGTCCCAGATCCCAGAAACTTTTTGTTTTTTTATATTTTCAACAAAATCAGATTCATTTATTACTGGTCTTATATTACTTTGCTTTGTAAGTTTCATCGCACATTTCCGTTTCCCCAATTTTGAACCACTTCTCGTGATTCAATCTTTCCTAAATTTTGCACATAGATACAACTAAGGTAAAGAATACAGAAACCAAAAACAAAAAAATGGCGTCAAATTTATTTGCTTTTCAAGTTTCATCGCACACCTACCTATTACCCCAATTTTGAACCACTTACCGTCATTTAATCTTTCCCAAATTTTGCACATAGATACAACTAAGGTGAAGAATACAGAAACCAAAAACAAAAAAAAAAAAAAATGGCGTCAAATTTATTTGCTTTTTAAGTTTCATCGCACACCTATTACCCCAATGTTGAACCACTTACCTTCATTCAATCTTCCCCAAATTTTGCACATAGATACAACTAAGGTGAAAAATACAGAAAAAAAAAAAAAAAAAAAATTAAAAATAAGACCAGTTTTGAAAAATGGCATTTTTATATTAATTATTTTCATCAATATTTCGGAAACTTGGTTTTCCCCGGTGCAGGATATATTATTATATATCCTGCACCGGGAAAAATCAAGTTAAGGAGATAGCGTGCAAAAAAGTGTCTGACTAACATCAGGCTAGAATTTTGTGTATAAGTAAGTAAATATTTTGGTGCATTTTAAGAATATATGGTCGGCTAAGTTCGTCTGCGGGACATAGCTTGGCAATAGGCATTTGAAATAAACAAACCGGTGGAGAGCGGCCTTTCCCGCCCTTTTTGGTGGACAATGTGATTTTCATGATCAGTACCATCTTAGTTACTAGACCAATAATCAAGTTGATGGTAGTTTGCCACTTAAAAGGTTAGATAGTCAAATATTACTCGAAATCAAAGTTGTCCCCTGTCAAGGGACAAACTACCTTCAACATGATTTTTTTATCTACTAACTAAGTTCGTACTTAGGATCATAAAAATCACATTGTCCACCAAAAAGGGGGGGACATGGCCGCTCTCCACCGGATTGTTTTTTCAAATGCCTATTGGTAAGCTATGTCCCGCAGACGAACTTAGCCGACCATATATTCTTAAAAGCACCAAAACATTTACTTGTAAACTAAATTCTAGCTTGATGTTAGTCAGTCACTTTTTTGCACGCTATCTCCTGGACTATGATATCGTTATAGATTCGTATTAACATGATCTAAATTTTAGAATCAAAATCGTTTTTATGAGTCGCTATCACTCATTGGAGAAAAATAGAGTCAAAAATTGTCATTTAGTTTTAGTTATCATCATAATTTATGGTAGTGATTTGATGATGACCTGTCCTATAGTCTTATTAACTCCTTATTACTTATTATTATGTCTTAAAGGATTAAATTTTTCGAAATTTATACCAGATTTATATGCTGTGGGTTTAATTTAGTTAGTTTGAATATATTTATTTCTTTTTTTTTAGGGTTTCGTTGGTAAAACCAACAAAAGAAACCCTTATAGTTTCGTTCCTTTGTCTGTCTGTGACTCTGTACAGTTCCAATAACTTTTGAATCAAAAGAGATAAAAAAAAAGGAAACTTTCCATTATTTAAGATCGTTTTGACGCGAACACAGGAAAAATATAGCGAACTCAAAATTATCAGCTGTTCAAATTCAAAATGGAGGACAATTCACGTAACGCGATTTTTTTTTTTTTTTTTTTAATTTTGAGGGGGGTATCAAATGAAAGGTATTGAAGGGTAGATTACAAAAATATATAACACTTGGGGTTAGTGTTTAATTTTCCGCGCCATTTTTTCAAAAACATCAAAACTCCCCCCCCCCCCCATTATACTAATTTCGTGTTCACAATACCAACGAAACCTTTTTTACGTGAGACTTCACGCCTAACCAAATTATTTTACTTTATCATATGAAAGAGAAAGTATTGTGATGGCGCGAAAATTAGATTTTGATGGATTTACACGTTTTGAGGTATCCTGAGCCCAAAAAAGTGTTTTTTAAAAAAGTTTTCCTGTCGACTGTGAATACGTGTAGAGTCTAAACTACTGGACCGATCTTGACGAAATTTGGCATACATGCTCAGAAAAATCATACCCTGATGAAAATCGAAAAATGAATTTTAGCTTTAAATTTGGGGGCGCTAAAACTTTGAAGAAACGTAAAATAATTATTTCTTGAAAACGGTTCCGACGATTTTGATTAAAAAAAAATCTAAAATATAGTCCATTTAAATACAAATCTAACGGTATATGTCATTTTACCGGGAAAAATCTAGTTCAAGAGAAAATAACTTCACGCGGACGAAGAGAGTCCAGGTTCAATTCCCCGCTTAGAAAAGTTGTTTTTATGATACATATTGCTAAAATGTTCCATATTAATTACATGTACCCATATAAAAACTAATAAATGGAAATCACTGTTCTAAGTAATTATAAACTCGTATATATAAGAAAGTTTGTCTGGGTTATCTCGGACCGATTTTTTTCAAATATACTCGATGCTACCTGTCGACACAAAAAAATCTCTTGTTTTATACTTCCTCGTCATTTTCTTTATTTAAGAATGTTTACCCGACATTTTGAAAAGTTACCGTTATTTTTTTTTTGTTTTTTACTTCCTTTTGCGTATATTTATGAAGGAAGTCAAATGACCTTACCCTTCTAATTTTTTTTAAAGTATATTCTAAATTTATTTTCGTTTAATTATTAAACAAATATATTGTCGACTATTATTTTATATTGCCTGTATAATAATAGTTGTTAAATTAAACTTTAAAGGAAAAACACAAATTGAACTAATTATTATTACCTTTACTAACTTGAATTATCATAATTAAACTCGTTACCTACATAAACTCATGTTTGAAGAATTTAAATGTAAGTTTAATTTTTATATTTTTTTGTGTTTAGGTCGGTCTTTTAATCTTTTTCTAGAAATTTTGTCAAGGACTACTAGCTTTGAAATTGATTTTTGGCGTTATTATCTAAAAACAAACAACAATTACACGATATTTTCTAATGCGCATTTGTCTTTTAGTTCTTATCTCAGTGAAATTTTGCGTAGTACAAATATTTGAAGAATCATATAGTATAATCATTTATATCATCGAGAAATGTCCCGACGTCGACGCACATCAAAATGATTTGTAATTGCTAAGATAAAACAACCACATTTATTCCAATAAAAATTAATGTTTGTTTTGAGTTGTTGGTCTTCAAATAGATATACCTAATAGGTTTGTTCCAACCGAGCATTGTACCGTCCGCGGGATCGTCACCGGCATGCGCAGTAGATAAAAGCCGTTCCAAGCTTACTTGGGACAGTGTTTCGTACCGTACACGAAACTGTTCCAACCCCGGCAGGGATCGTTTGCGAACCGTTCACTGTACGATCCCAACGATCCTCTGACAATACCATGTACTGGTTTGTATGACATGCGCAGTTATGTCAATAATTACAAATATCAACAGGAAGGTTTCCTTAATGTTTTTAATACAGTGCGAATAATAGTCCTAAACTCGTTCCAACCTGACATGATTTTATTACAGTACAGTGTTAGCGCATGCGTATAAAACCTGTCCTAAACGATTCCCGAACGATCCGCGGGACGATACAAAGGACGGTACAAATAGCGGGGTTGGAACAAACCTATCATAATAACTTCTCTAAATATATAATCTAGATTAATTTACTTAATTTTAAATATAAAATTAAGCCCGTTGCTACGGGTCTAAGGGCTCGTCATCTATAATTTAAAACTTTTAATTCCGAAACCTTGTGTGATGACATTACATTTAAATATTTTGTTATAACCAAAAGGGATATTAGTAAATCCAATTATTGGATTTAATAGGGATTATATATATATATATATATATATATATATATATATATATATATATATATATATATATATATATATATATATATATATATATATATATATATATGTATATAAATGTCTGTAAATTAGTGTGGTTCATAGATTCCTCGCGTCCTATTTCGTATACTGTTATATAATGTAAGTCGGTTGACATTTTTGCATCCTAATCAAATTTTAATGCTTTAATATTTCACTATATAGAATTAGCCATTAAATGTCCCTCTTTGTTATAATTATACATATATGGTCAATGCTCAATCGCCCAATTATAGATTAATTATTGACAGCTCAGCGTTCTTAGAATTATAAACTGTCAGCCCAGAACCTTATCTCGAAGTTAAGATGGACTATCGACAGTTTAGCATTCTCGAAAGAATAAATTTACCCCTTATCATTTAAAACGTCCGCGTCGGAGCCTTGTCAATTGCAACCTTTATTATAGTCTTATATCATCTCTATCTGACCATGCTAGTGCTAGATGATAATAATTACTATTATTTTGCTTCCAAGCTTACCGAAGGTAATGGAAGCTATGTGATCGTTCTGAAGAGCAACATTTTTTTTATATCTCCGATTACAAAAATTCCTGTTGACAGAAATCCAGAAACTTTTTGGTTTCGTGTCTGTCTGTCGCGCAATTTTTGCGAGCCAACTAATCGTCCGATTTTAATTATATTTATTTATGCATTTGAATTAATAACTAAAAATTCGATGAGCCTTAAACTTGATTCGATTGAAATTAGAGATTTGGACACATTTATCGTAATTTACGATGTGCATCTAAATAATAGTTTTATTTCACCCGTGTGTAGTTAATGCAATTTTAAATTTTTGAAGTGAAACTTCTTTGGTGATGTAGAGTGAATTTTTTCATATAGTGAAATCGTGTAACGAAGTTTGCGATTCGAGACTCGTCCAAGTGTAACATGTTTACAGATTAATTGTTTTTATCTATTTAAAGACCAGCAAATCAAAACAAACATTTATTTTTTGGAATAAATGTGGTTGCCTTAACGTAGCAATTTTTTTTTCAATTAAATTTCCTATAACCATTTCTTAATCCTGAAATAACAAATTCGTCAAAAAATAAAAATGAAAGAGAGCAATGCATTCTAGAACTTATGTTTCACTTCTAATGCGTGAGAGCCTCACACATATTTTTAATTTGAAATAAAAATAATAAAATTTTAAAACTTTTTTTGGGTTAAAAATAGTAATTAATGACCTTCCTATATAATTATTAGATGCTACCATAGACAGATACCTTATTGTTATTTACTATACATTTTTGTAGCTTTGTTTAATCTGCTATTAATAAGAATATTAATTGCTTACATTTGAATTTGATCTCGAAAAATATTTTAATTATTGACACAAAATTGAATCAAGAATGTCGTATTAAATTTCAGTTAATGAGTAATTAGATGTTATCTATAAATAAATAATTAATATTCTTGATAAAAACATATTTGCCTAAAACGAAATAAAAGTTTTACTGCATCCTTGAGCCAAAACTACGCTGTGTGTTTAGTCGACTCTGATCTATAATTACAAGAGTGCACGTGTTTCATTATCTTTAAACATTTTTGGTTATTAGCGATTTACTGATAAACCACGCCTTTATATTATTCTCATTAAATAGGACAGTAGTATGGGTGGCACTATAGTCCGATGGTCCAGATGCAGCATCCCGATCTCGGGGGTGGGGATGACCTGAAGATGAGCAGATGAGTGGGGAATCCCCACTCATCTTCTCATCTTCAGCTCATCCCCCCACCCCCTAGATCGGGATGCTGCATCTGGACCATCAGCCCATAGTGCCATCCTTACCCCCCTTCCCCCCTCCTTACCCTTCCTGATCCTCTTGTTTTGACTCATCCTCCTCTTCCCCGCTCATCATCTAATTAGACCCCCCATCTTGATCCCCTTGTTTTGACCCATCCTCCTCTTCCCTATCTCATCTTCTATTTTGGCCCCCCTCTTCTATTCCGTCGGTCCTGTCCGTCCTCTTTCTTTGTTTATTTCCTTGCCCCCCCCTTCAGTTACGGAATTATTATTTTTGGCTCCCTTTGGCCCTACTTCTGATGTCTCACTAGCCTAGACTCCTACCTCTACGTCACTGGATAGGGGGTCCTTCTCGTACCTTGCCTGTAAAAAATCTTGTGTGTCCTCTGGGAATCGAACCTGCACCTCGAATCACCTTCTGATCCGTAGTCCAACGCCTTACCGAATGCGCCACAAGCCCTGGTTGGTGAAAGGTACCTATTAGGTGTATAAGACCATTTTACCTCTCAATGGGGGTTTTTTCAAATTTTCCCTAGAGCTAATTAGTTGTGAAAGTTGAAAGTCCTTTCACCCTCAGGCGGGGTTTTCGCATAAGACTCCTTTCTCTGCTAACAAGGGTTTTTTGCTACAAATATAATTTCTATAGACTCGTCATATTATGTAATGTTGGAAGAATTTGAAACCTACCTACCTACCCAGGGGAATGTTTCTCGGATCTAGACCTATAGGCCCCCACCTGTCTGGTTTCGAGAAAATATGTCCATTCACCTCTTGGGCCATCACCTAGGGGTTTTCGGATAAGATCCCCTCTATTTATTCATATGTAAGGCTCCTATCTGATTTTGAGAAAACATGTGACAACCTTACTATTTCCTCTAATTATAATTTATAGTTTTATCAAAATATGTTGTATCGGTCGGGTTTGAACCCTCGATCTCATGCTTGAGTTTCTCAGGCCTTACAATCCTCACAGACCTTACCTACCTTCTCTGCTTTTGAGAAAAGATGGAAGCCCCTACAGTCCCTACTATATCCTTTAATTATAATTTCTAGTTTTATCATAAATATGTTGTTGTACTCTCCTACAACTCAGTGTTTTGATGAGGAAGGGTAATGAGAGTTGTATAGAATACTGATAATAATTACTGATATCGGAAGAAATTATTTATATTCTCGACCTCTCGTATTCCATATGCAGTATTCTATACAACTATAGAACTAAATAATAATAAAGACATTGCAAGATTTTTATATTCAATAAATATTTTTAATAATATTTTACATTGTTGTACATTGTTATGAATATATATACATTAGTTAAATAATGACAAATTAAAATCATAAGTTTACATTATTCTTAGCTACCTATTTTCTAAAGGTAAGCGTAAACGTGTTACAGTAATTGTGAAAATATTTTTAATACCATCACCCTCATTTGAATTACTCTGAAATAACGACGATACGACACCCCACAAATCATCCAGACCGAGTTCGGAGGCAGATCGGAAACTAACCCAACCAGGACCTCTATTCATGTTGGCATTCCCGAAAGTGAACCCTATCTTGTCAGTAGGTAGAGTATCCCTCTTAACCTCTTGGAATATTTTTTCAACGCCAGTCTTTAACCACTCCACTTCATCTTTACCTTCCGGCGTGTCTATAAACTTAAATGTAATCTTCCGGCTAAGCATATTAAATTTAGGAGATATATCTTCTTCACTCTCTAATATCTCGAAGTGACGATCCTGAAATTAAATGATTTATTACATCTACAATATGTCGTATGAATTCAATCAATATAAGTTCAAGTAATGTGAGGTAGATAGATTTAAACATACATAATAGTCAGAGATATAGACGTAAATGATTGATATTCAATGGAAAATTATTATTCAACTAACCGGTTCATTGTTGGTTGTCGGGTTCATCGAAAACATTTCCTGTAGAAAATCTAAAAAGATAAGTATTGTCTAAAGGGTTTGAGTCCTGTCCTCCTGATAGGTGTCTGTCCTTGTGATAGAGTTCTAGAATCAGGTATTTATACCCCCCACCCTTATTAGTTTTGAGAAGAGATATTGATAGTGTATACGATATCGTGTATATCTATTAATGTTTTGCAATGGATAGAAATCTTTAAAAAAATGATTGATTCCGAGTGTTTAGTCATAATACTAATATATTGTTCGAATTCTTTGAAAAAAGAAGTTAAGTTATATAAAAACAACAAGGAAATGCTAATTTTATAAACTGTATACAGCAATATTATTTTATTTTAAAATTTTACAGTTAACATTCTCTTTGATAAATCAAAAAAAAAAAAAAAATAGTGATTAATATTTGTTTAATTCGTTGATAATAATTCATGTTAGAAAAAGGGTTTTATGCTGACTATCATTACTCATGTTACCAGTCACATTGATGCATACAACGATAGATTTAGAGAAATTAAAATAAAGACACATTATAACATTTAAATATAATAAAGAATTTTATTAACAACATGTATAAACATTGCTCTAATACATATGATTTCTACTTATGTGTTAAAATTATATGTATATTTTTCTTAATTCTAAAAAATTATCACATTACATATACTGTAAATTTAATATTATCGTCTATACATTTTCTAAAATTAAAGAAATATCTTCTTAATGTTATACATGTAAAATTTTCATTTATATTTTATTTTTCGCAAAATGTAAAAGTAACAAAAAAAAAAAAAAATAGTCATTTAGTTTAATATAATTATACTATAAATCTAAGTAAATATTATAACTTTACATTGATATTAAGATATTCCATACACTATTCTTCTTAAACATAAGAGAAAATATATACTAATTATTATAAAGTGTTATGATTTTAAAACATCTTATATATTAGTCATCGTTATTAGTAAAATTAACTATGAAAGCACCGGTCCTACTTTTTCCTAAATAAACTAGATATTTTGGAAGTTTTGACGATTCTTCTGGAATATGCGGATACAAAGCACTAGCTACACGTCTAGGGAGATATAATCGAGCAAGGCCATCACCTAGTTTTATATCTACAGTGACGGTCAGACCAAAGGCAGAAGAAACCCTGGTCATTTTTCTTATGGTATATTTACCCATCTCCAATTCGGAAAAGGAGAGTTGTTCAATTTGATTGGCAGCTTCGATACATCTCTCATAAAAACTCATCTGTAACATTAATCGAAAGATATTTTAACGTATTACATAAGTGAGGAAAAGTTGTTTTTTCTTCATTGTTTCTAGATTTAAATGTATATTTGTAAATAGCGTAATATAGGTAAAATTATCAGTTTATGTTAACTTACATTTACGGTCTTTGTTAGAGTTGAGAAGAGATTGTTGGCTTCTAAAAGTTGTTTATACCCTACACAGTAGTAGACACTAATATTGGAAAATACTCCTTATCCTTATTTATACTGTAAGATAGGGTTACCCCCTCTAATTATCTGTATATGTGTAGTATTTTTAAATATGAAAGTTGTCAATAAGTATAGTGATTGTTTGGTAAAGTCACAGTTAAAGGATAGTTAACACCCTAGACTTTCACCTGAAAAAACCCTATAGTTGTTTGAATATGGGAAATTGAAAGATAATGCTTAATGTGGAACTTCGTGAAAACTCTCTGGTAAAATCTTGAAAATGAATATTGGCATTTACACATCTAAAAATAATTGAGAGTTAGATGGAAATCACCCGAAAGTATCAATTTTTTTTTTACACTCCCCCCTCCTCACTTAGTAAAATGAACATAAATATATATAAAAGCCGCTCGACATTGCAAAACATCGCTCGCTAAATGTTTTGTACTGGTGAATTTAGAGTCATACAAACGATATTTTAGTGTTTTTAATACTATCTTAGAATTTATCCTCCATTTCTTCAATATTTTCTTCAGATTTGTCATCTATTGTGATTTTTCTCATCAAGCTTCACACTTCAAATTCTGTGAGTACTCTTACACTTGAATATAAATATTATTAATACCTTTGTTATTATTATTAGTCTCTAAATCATTATTTATATTTTTTTTTTACTATGATGACATTCTAGGGAAGCAGTCGTCTTTTACATTATTACAAATGAGGCTATATATATATATATATATATATATATATATATATATATATATATATATATATATATACATTTTTTTAAACCTAACTTTTACTACTCATAGCTAAACTAAACAATTATAATTTTAATATAAATATTGCTGTTGAGATAAGTTAAGATTAAGTAACTAAATAATTTGTATGTGATGTATTTCAGATCATGAATAACTCAAACACTTCGTTTGGATGTCAGAAAGATGGAACATTGAGTTTACCTCCTTTGTCTAACGGTGAGAGGATATTTAAGAGACACCCATATCTGGAATCTTTATATCTCTTTGATAGTTATCAGACGAGATCGGATGAATTTACCGATGTTTCTACTATTTCGGTTAGTTAAAATAATTATAATATCTTTAATAGCATATAATATACTATACGCTGTTTATTTTATTTAATATATCATTAATAACTAATGAATTTATATTTTAGGATCGATACTTCGAGATAACTGAGAGAGTGGAATGTTTACAACCTAGATATAACATGATGAAGAGGAATATTATCATTAAACTCATAAGCGAACCAGAAGAACAAAACATATTGGATTGGTTAAAGGTAGGTGTAGAATGTGTCTTTCACAAGATTAAGAGAAATACTCTGCCGTCGGATATGATAGGATTCAGCATCAGAAACAGTAATGAGATTAGAGATAATTGTAGGGTAAGTTTCCGACCAGTTTCCGAATTATGTATTGATGATTTATGGGGAGTAACCTATTCTCTATTTCAATCTGTGTCTTATGAGAGTGAGAATATTAAAATATATTCTACAATTAGCGTAACAGTTGTAAGTTTACCTGTAGGATGTGGAAGAAGGAGGGTAACTTACTTTAATAGTTTTGAGGAGGAGTGTCGGGAACGCAGGGGTATTATAAGTATAGCGAACAAAGATAATCTTTGTTTGCCTCGAGCGTTAGTAGTAGCCATAGCACATGTTACAAAACATCCAGATTCTGTTAAAATTAGGAAATATGTGGATGGACTTCAAAAAATTAAGGCAAAAAAACTAATGAAGGATGCAAGAGTAGAGATACCTGTAGGTGGTGCAGGTATTTTTGAACTAAACTCGTTCCAGAATTATTTAAATAAATACAAAATTGTCGTGTATGAATATGAGAATACTAATAATTACAGAAAAAATATTTTATTTGAAGGTAATAACCCTGTTGCCGAACATTCAATTAATCTATTACACAGAGAAAATCATTATAATGTAATCATAAATTTAACAGCCGTCCACGGGTGTTCGTATTTCTGCGAATTTTGTAAATTAGGGTATAATAATTTAGTAGATCATAGATGTAAAGCTACCTGTAATTTTTGCAAAACCATACCCGCTTGTAAAAAAGCGGATAGGTTAAGTTGTTTTCACTGTAAGCGTAGGTTTAACTCCGGTACATGTTTCGATAATCATAAAAGAAAAAATATCTGTAATATCCTTAAAGATTGTCTTAAATGTAATAAAACAATTAATGTAAAGAAGAACAAAAACCATGTGTGTAATGAGGTATTTTGTTCAATATGTAAGACGTACAAAGCTCAAAATCATTTATGCTTTATAACACCAAACACTAAACGGCCGAAAAATGATAGTTTCCTTATACTGTTCTATGATTTCGAGACAAAACAAGAAAAGGAACATGCAGATATCCCCCATGCTAAAATTCATGAGGTTAACTTATGTATATCGGATCATAGGTGCAATATATGTATTGATACTAATGTGCAAGATTGTGAAACCTGCGGCAGTAGAGAAGGGATTTTTAAAGGTGCTGATACAGTTGAGAAATTCTTATCGCATATTTTATCTTTGAGAAAAAAATTTAAACATGTCACTGCTCTGGCCCATAATTCTCAAGGATTTGACTGTCAGTTTGTTCTCAGGCAATTAATTGAGTCGAGTCGTTTCATCCCTGAAGTAATAATGAAGGGGACAAAAATAATATCTTTGAGTTTTGCTAATGTTAAATTGTTAGATTCTTTTAGTTTTATACCTATGGCTCTTTCAAAAATTCCCAAAGCTTTTGGTCTGACTTCTGGTATAAAGAAAGGTTACTTCCCCCACTTATTTAATACAACCGAACATGAAAATTATATAGGTTCATTACCCGACATTATATACTACTCGCCAGAGTCTATGTTCGAAAGTGAAAGAACAGAATTTGTGAAGTGGTATGAAGAACAGGTAAAGAATAATGTCGTCTTTAATATGTCCTCAGAATTAGTATGTTATTGTAAGGCTGATGTAAAAATATTGATGGAGGGTTGTCTTAAATTTAGAAATTCATTCTTATCTTTATGCAATGTAGATCCTTTTATGGAATCTGTTACCCTAGCCTCTGCATGCAGTTTAGCCTTTAGAAGAAACCATTTAAAACCGAATACAATAGGTATTATTCCTCATGGGGGTTATAGGTTAAATGATAATCAGTCGAAAATTGCGCTACAATGGTTAATTCACGAGGAGACCATCCGCGGTGTAGAAATCCAACATGCGGCTAGGGGTCGGGAAATGGTTTTAAGTGGGGTAAAAGTAGACGGTTTCTTAGAAAATTCCAATACCGTTTTTCAATTTCACGGATGTTTCTGGCATGGATGTATCACATGTTATACTCAGAAACGTGACGACCCCCTTCATAATGATCCTTCTATTACTATGAACCAACGTTACAATAGAACCATTAATCAATCCGAAAAATTAATAAAGTCAGGTTTTGTGTTAATTGAAATGTGGGAATGCGATTTTAAAAAAATAATTATTAGAGATCAACTCCAGTATCTTGAGATGCACCCTATGCTACTATATTCACCACTAAAACCGCGAGATGCTTTTTTTTGGAGGTCGTACAGGATGCACAAAGTTATATAAAAAAACAGGGTTGAATGAAAAAATATTTTATGTTGATATTTGTAGTTTGTACCCTTGGGCCTGTAAAACGGGGTGTTATCCTATAGGACATCCTACTATTTATATAGGTGATGAATGCAGAACAATTCTAGGACACAATTACGATCTTACAAACGTTGAAGGTTTGATTAAGTGTAAAATTCTTCCTCCTCGAAACCTTTATCATCCTGTATTACCTGTTAAAATGAATAGTAAGTTAATGTTTATATTATGTCGAACCTGTGGTGAAACATTGAATTCTAACTCTTGCTATCATAGTATTGAGGATAGGGCTCTTTCCGGTACATGGGTTGTAGATGAGATAAAAAAAGCTCTAAGTAAAGATTACAAAATTCTGGATATTGTAGAAATATGGCAATACAACATGACAATCTATAATAAAGATACAAGGAAAGGTGGGTTATTTGTATCCTATATCGACCAATTTTTAAAGTTGAAACAAGAAGCATCCGGCTTCCCTAATCATTGTGTAACTAAAATAGAGAAAGAAAATTATATTAAAGAGTATGAACAAGCAGAGGGGGTCAGTTTGGAATATACCAAAATTAGTAAAAATCCCGGTATGAGATCTCTAGCTAAACTTATGCTAAACTCATTTTGGGGTAAGTTTGGTCAGAGAGAAAATCAGTCCAAAACTACTATTATTCGAGAGACAGCCGATCTATATAATGCAATGGCATCTCCTTCTATAAGTGTAAATTTCATAACAGACATTACTAAGGATGTTAAGCTGATGAATTGGGAGTATATAGAAGAAGAAGTACACAATCTGTCTAGTGTTTCGGTTGTAATAGCAGCATACACCACAGCCATAGCTCGCTTAAAACTTTATGAATATTTAGAATTAATTGGAGAAAACTGCCTTTACTACGACACCGATTCGGTCATATATATTCATAAAAAAGACGAACCATTGATTCAAACAGGGGATTTTCTCGGAGAGATGACCGATGAGTTAGAAGGTTATGGGAAAGGTGCATATATATCTGAATTCGTATCTGGAGGTCCTAAGACCTATGGGTATCAGGTTAAATTGGATGATAAAATAGTAGATAATATTTGTAAGGTTAAGGGTTTAACACTTAATTATACTAATTCAAAAATAGTAAATTTTGAAAAAATTAGGGATATTATATTAGGTAAGATAGACGATAAAACAGTAATAACAAATACTAGTATAAGAAGGACTCAAAACCATGAGGTGTTGACATTACCTACTCATAAAACTTTTAATATAAATGTAAAGAAAAGAAAGTGCACAGAGGATTATAACACTTACCCTTTTGGATATAATCATGATTAATATATAGTTTAAACTTTGTGTAATTCCATATATTAAGCAACCTTGTTACCGATGTTTTATCAAACCATAAAATAAGTTAACATTAGGATTAGATACATGTAAAATATTATTTAGAAGTAACATTATTGTAAAATTATGATTTTAATTTAGTATTATTATTTACCTCATATATATGAAAAACAAATAATAAAAATTTAATAAAACAAATAAAAACAATGTAAACTTATGATTTTAATTTGTCATTATTTAACTAATGTATATATATATTCATAACAATGTAAAATATTATTAAAAATATTTATTGAATATAAAAATCTTGCAATGTCTTTATTATTATTTAGTTCTATAGTTGTATAGAATACTGCATATGGAATACGAGAGGTCGAGAATATAAATAATTTCTTCCGATATCAGTAATTATTATCAGTATTCTATACAACTCTCATTACCCTCCTCATCAAAACACTGAGTTGTAGGAGAGTACAACAACATATTTATGATAAAACTAGAAATTATAATTAAAGGATATAGTAGGGACTGTAGGGGCTTCCATCTTTTCTCAAAAGCAGAGAAGGTAGGTAAGGTCTGTGAGGATTGTAAGGCCTGAGAAACTCAAGCATGAGATCGAGGGTTCAAACCCGACCGATACAACATATTTTGATAAAACTATAAATTATAATTAGAGGAAATAGTAAGGTTGTCACATGTTTTCTCAAAATCAGATAGGAGCCTTACATATGAATAAATAGAGGGGATCTTATCCGAAAACCCCTAGGTGATGGCCCAAGAGGTGAATGGACATATTTTCTCGAAACCAGACAGGTGGGGGCCTATAGGTCTAGATCCGAGAAACATTCCCCTGGGTAGGTAGGTAGGTTTCAAATTCTTCCAACATTACATATTATGACGAGTCTATAGAAATTATATTTGTAGCAAAAAACCCTTGCTAGCAGAGAAAGGAGTCTTATGCGAAAACCCCGCCTGAGGGTGAAAGGACTTTCAACTTTCACAACTAATTAGCTCTAGGGAAAATTTGAAAAAACCCCCATTGAGAGGTAAAATGGTCTTATACACCTAATAGGTACCTTTCACCAACCAGGGCTTGTGGCGCATTCGGTAAGGCGTTGGACTACGGATCAGAAGGTGATTCGAGGTGCAGGTTCGATTCCCAGAGGACACACAAGATTTTTTACAGGCAAGGTACGAGAAGGACCCCCTATCCAGTGACGTAGAGGTAGGAGTCTAGGCTAGTGAGACATCAGAAGTAGGGCCAAAGGGAGCCAAAAATAATAATTCCGTAACTGAAGGGGGGGCAAGGAAATAAACAAAGAAAGAGGACGGACAGGACAGACGGAATAGAAGAGGGGGGCCAAAATAGAAGATGAGATAGGGAAGAGGAGGATGGGTCAAAACAAGGGGATCAAGATGGGGGGTCTAATTAGATGATGAGCGGGGAAGAGGAGGATGAGTCAAAACAAGAGGATCAGGAAGGGTAAGGAGGGGGGGAAGGGGGGTAAGGATGGCACTATGGGCTGATGGTCCAGATGCAGCATCCCGATCTCGGGGGTGGGGGGATGAGCTGAAGATGAGAAGATGAGTGGGGATTCCCCACTCATCTGCTCATCTTCAGGTCATCCCCACCCCCGAGATCGGGATGCTGCATCTGGACCATCGGACTATAGTGCCACCCATACTACTTAGGACAGTTTTTATCAAGGATATTTTTGTATAATTTGATATAAATATAATGATACAACACTATTTATATGCGTAATATGGTGAAGCATATATCAATTACGGATGATGACTCACGTATTTTTTACCGGATTGTTTTTAGCTTGGTTAACATTTGTACGCCGATATTCGCCCCGAAACGAGAGCAACACTTAAAATTTCTATTTTTTTTTTAAAAAAATGTCCAATTTTTAAATTGCCATATCTCTGGAACTATTGGACGTACAATGTTACCGTTAGACTTAAATTGTTGTAAATTTATTGTACTCAAAAAATAGTAAGTACAACTAACATCGAGCATGTACATTTACTGATCTCTAAAAATATTTAAATCAAATTATAATTTACACGTATAGTACAATATTATTTATATAAACGCATAAATTACATATTTAAATACAAATTCTCTACAGATATCGATGTTTAACATTACGCTTTTTTATAAAAAAAAAAAAAAACTAAAACTTATTAAAGGATTGCTTCGTTTGGAAATTTTATTATTAATTAATTAATTTTTCTTTTCCCTTAGAAATTTAGCCTCTATAAACAAACCAAAACATACTACTTGAGCATTTATCTTCAAACTGTTCATTAGTCGTCTGGATTTTTCCCTCTCCTCTTTCTTAAAAAAATTGTTTAGAGGTGCTTGTAATATAAAAAAGTTTAATATTATTAGCAAAATACTAAACCCACAATGCACAACATATTTTTGCCCCCCCTCTTTGAAATAGGTTCCGCGGTCCCTGCATCTCAGCACTTCTTAGGGTTGCGTAGGTTATATTAGTTTATTGTGAGCATATTAGATTTGATCATATTATAAAATAACATTTTTTTATATATGAGAATAAAACTATAATTAACCAATTTAGATGGAAGACCTCAAAAAACAAAGCCCGAGTGAAGTAAGCGGTCCTTGGTTCGATCCCCCGGGTGGTCACAATGGCTTTTATCGGTAATAGCAACACGGTAAATTATTTTAGCCTGAAAATTTCATCAGCCTACCACTATTAATTTGATACCACACTAGAAAATTAAAGAAAGAAAAAAAAAATTGTGCATTATTTCTAACAGGCCGTATAACATTTAATTTCAATATTTTAAGTTGACGCTACAATAATTCTACGCCTTTTATTTAAAGAAAATACCGCAAGAAAAAATATAATAATTGATAATATGCGGGTTATATTATTTATAAACTTAACTGATAAAAATTGTAACAAAACGAGAATTGCATGTTGTAAAATGTCTCTAAATAATGACTATACGAGAAATTGTAATTGTGAGTTCATCAAAAATAATTTTAAAAAATGTATAAAAATTATAAAAGAAAAGATTTGGAATTAAGTTTAATTTATTAAGACCTATTAAGATTCAGAGGCCGTATTTTTCTCAATTTTTGTATTTAAAAAAAATCGGTCTGAGCCAATTCAGACTAACTTTCTCATTTTAATGTTGATACTGTATTTCAATTTCTTATCTCATTTGTTTTTTGTTTTTTTAAAAATAAACAATTAAAAAGCAGTCAACCATGGGGTTTACTTTTTGTTTTCAATATTTTTTTTTTTTTTTTTTTTTTTTTTTAAATCAATTTTATTTTCATCAATATCTCGAAAACTAGATTTTTCCCGGGAAAATTACTTGTTTATGTGTTTAAATTGACTACATTTTAGAATTTTTTAATCAAAATTGTCGGATAAACGGATCACTATCGCCTTTTGAGTTTTAATTACTTCAACGAAGTTACAAATAAAAGCGAGGAGCCATTTTTCTTAAACATTTTTATATTATTATTTATTTTATTTTTTTCATTTTACTAAACCATATCAATTGTTTAGCTTTAATAAAGAATCCATTGAATAATTCTTATTAATGTATTTTTAATCTAACATTTGATTTTACAATTAATTAATTTAAAATTAAAATTGATTCAATAATCAATTTTGTTTATGACTGTAATAAAAAAAAATGTAACTATTGTGTATAGTTAGTTTAATCTAATCTTTTTCTATACTTGTACAGAATACGTCATTGCAGTATATAAAGCTTGATAATTTGTGTGACGTTCGTTCATTATGTTTAACGTTTCCCATTATTGTTACGTTACATAACTGAGACGAAAAGAAATTTCAAATCTACTATTTTTTCCAAAACATAACATACAAAGAATAAACTGATTGTGAAATCGGCGATGTTTTTCTCTTGCCCTGTTTGTTTATGTGCATCTATTATTATTATTATTATTATTATTTTAATAGTTGACCTTGGCCATTTTATGGACGGGGTAATTATTTTAATTGTTGTACTTTTTTTTAATTTTCTACTAACAATAGAATGGGAGGTAAAACAAAGGGTTCGGCATCTTCAATATAACGTAAGGAATATAAGGATATTCCTTTTTCTTCAATTAATTAATAAATGAAAGAGAGAGAGATAAAAAAAAGGAAGAATTATACTATTTAATAATAGTATAATTACCTATTCGTAAAAATCTAGAAGTATCTTTATTAATTTGTTAGTCAATTCATAAATAATATCATATTTTTACATTCTGTATCCAAAATAGATTTAATTTTATGTGCATGCTTAATGCTTAACTACAGATAAGAAACATTGACTTCATAGTAGTTCCATTCTATCAATAATGTTCTTATGGTGTGTTTTCCTATTACGCGGCTGGCACAATATCTTTTTCTTCAGTTTGATTCCACCGTTCGTCATGGCTACTTCGTTGACATTAAAGAAAAAACTTGTGCTTATTTGGTTATGGAGGAAACTGCTGACGAAGAACTACTTATGTCAGTCGGTCTCGGTCTCTCGAAGAGGAACCCCCATCGGCCATTATACTCAAATCCACGCTTTTTTTGAGGTCATATGGTTCCTGTACTGTACACGCTAGACCTCATATCATGTACGCATGGAAACTTAGGGACTTCTTCAATCAAGTGGTCCTCCTCTTCAACACTAAAAACTACTTTTTTTCCCTACAATTGTAAAATAAAACAACTAGTAACAGAGTTTTACAAGAAGAATAGAAGCCAATAGACGGCCAGTAGAAGAAGCCAATGGATGGCGTTCAAACACGCTCTACGAAAACACCCCTTTTGATTTGTACTAAAGTAGTACCCCGTGTCAGACGCGTTGTAGGAAAATAGCCCTTTACAAATGGAGGTTAGCTGGCCTATTCATGTTCATGGGTTAAGTTTTTTCAGCGCAGTCCCTTAACCCATTGAACGCTTTTGGATCCACTGTGGTTGCATGCCCTGCTAAGGCTGCTGTAGTTTGGATCCCTTGTGGATCCAAGTACACCTTTTTGGTATTCCGCCTCTCTTTTCGTCGTGTCTTAGGCAGATTCCTCTTACAATGGTCCACCAGGCCCGCTGGCGTTTGTAACCACAGATCATCCCTGCAACTATTTTTTTAAAAGATTTTTAAATCGTGTCATCTCATTTGGTGTTATTTAAAACCTCCAGAGAGGTATATGTTTCTGAATTGGAAGTCACTTTGAATGGGTTAACAAGTAAAATATAAAACAAACTGAAAATTTACTATGACAAACACTAATAATTCATATTTTAGTTAATGTTGAGGACACTCTGTGAACTTTGTTTGACCTTCATATTTAATTAAAGAGTGCCTTCAGCTTTTTCGAATGTGTATTAGTGTTGAGTACAGTGAAGTGTTAAGCGTTGATCATTAGACTGAATTAAGTATCTCAAAACATGTCTATGAATAAATTTATTTACTTTAGTTGATAGGTTTGAATAGACTTTAATTTAATTTGCTAATTTTTTATATTTTTGTTTATTTAAATGAGTATACTTTGTGTGAACAGGTGGGTGGATCAGACATACAAAAACACAAACAATATTTACTCATTTATATAAATTTAATTTAAATTTTCTTGCCCTCTTTGCTGTAATAATTCACTTTATTTTTGTGTATCTATAATCTATTTTTAGGTTATAACCTTCAAAATATTATTTCATTTTAATGATAGAACTTGGTCTAACGAAGATTCTTCTTTCAAATAAATTATTAGAGATTTCCTACCCACTTCACAATTTATTTTCAGGCACTGTTGAGTGATTTACTTTTTATCAGAATCAAAGTGCGTAGTACACTGCTCTGGTCTCTGGAAAATATTACTTTTATTAGTTATTTATTTATAAATAAGTGCATCGTCTGTTCTGTATTTTACTTATATTGTTAAGTGGATGAGTGATTTTGTACCCACTTGTCATGTACCTCTTAATTTCTGTAGGCCTATCTAACCTCAAGTGGGGTGTCTGGTGGTTGAAGTGCCTTTAGTCATGGAATATTCCGTATACTCTTTATTTTATGTTCATAACGCTCAGAATAAATTATTATACGTCATCAAATAGGTTTTTTTATATATATATTTCTTCTTTGCAGGCAATTTAATAAGCATAAGAGGTCAAATAATGCAAAATTTAGTAGAATAAATTAGCTTAAAATCAGTAATAGTTATTTATGTTAGGGAGCAAAATGAAATTATAATGGTGAGTGTTTAGATTAGCCTCCGAGCAGAAGAAGAGGATAGGCTATAAAAATTAACTGCCGAGGCAGGCAACACACGATGATGGATACACGAGGCAGAAATGTTTCTTTTGCTGCCTTGTTGCATACAATGTTTTATGAAATGAAACTGCTTGAATACCATCTTTATTAATATAACATAGTTAATAACTTTGACATGCTAAGATAAATAAAAAAAAATGACTAGTTTATTAAAAAATATCAAAAAAATAAGCTTTGGAATAATAACAATAAGTGAATTGCCAACTGAATCTATAACAACAATAAATCATAAACAAACAATATAAACTATTTTTTTTACTAACAAATTACTTAAACTATTGAAGATATTTTGCAAATATTTTAATAAATTTAGAAAATAAGCAATTAGGATAAATCAAGAAAATCAGCTGGTTTAGAATGACTTTAATAATAATAATATGCAAGGAGAATAATATGTTTGTCCACATGAAGCTGCAGTGTAGCCCGTTTCTCCGCTATTGTTTTAATTAAAGAATTTCTATTCATTCCGTAAATCATGGTGTGTGAAATCATGAGCGTAAACTGTAGAAGTAACATCCCAATTAGGATTGAAGAAGAAAACATTGATCATGTTGGAGAATTTATATATATGGGTCAATGGATCACAAAGACCAACAGCTTAAATAGGGAAATCAGTAGGAGAAAAAGAATGGTATGGAGGGCATTTAATAAATATAAAAAACTCTTTAGATCTAATGTAAAAGTTCAAGAAAAGACCAAATTGTGGAATAGCGTGGTTAAACCAGTTTTGACATATGCATGTGAAACATGGACTCTGACAAGGAAAAACATAGATATGCTAAGAAAAGCCGTCAGAGGGATGGAGAGGAGCATGTTGAAGATAACCAGAAAAGATAGAAAAACTAACAAATGGATAAGACTACAGACGGAAATGGATGACATTGGGAAAGTGGTAACTGAGCGAAAGTGGAGTTGGGCCGGCCATATCATCATGGTGACAGATGAAAGATGGAGCATGAAAATCTTAGAATGGTATCCAAGGGGCTTGACTCGCAACAGAGGAAGACCTGCTCAACAGTGGGATGAAGAAATGAGGAAATGTTGTGGAGGAGCTACGTGGAAAAGAGTAGCAATAGACAGGACAGAGTGGTGCAGCATGGAAAATGTGTATGTCCAAGCTTGGCTATCTCCGGAATGAAAAAACATAGTTTTAGAAAAATGTAAAAAAATTATAAATTCATATTTTACGATTTTGGTAGTATTCATACTACGGAAAGATTAAATTTTAATTTAAATCAAATTATAATTATTATTAACTACGGGAAACAGACAGAGAAAAATACACTCCAGTGCTGGGATTTGAACCACAGGCCTCTATATTTCCAGTATAGCTCTCTAACCAACTAAGCTATGCAGGAGAATGATTTTCTCTGACGTTATTGATACCTTATCCCGAATTTAAGCTTTCAATTTTCCACAAATCTGAGAAGTCAACATTAATGACATAGAACTAGACCGAGAATATAGAGGCCTGTGGTTCAAATCCCAGCGCTGGAGTGTATTTTTCTCTGTCTGTTTCCCGTAGTTAATAATAATTATAATTTGATTTAAAAAATATATATATATATATATAGTTTTATATAAAAATCGCACTTATATCAAAAATATGTATAGATTATGATTTATAAATAGTTCAGTTATTGTATTAAAATGTAATCTCCAAATTATCCACAGCTACCAGCTGATTTGGAAATATGTAAATCAGGAGTTGAAAAAGACCTAAAAATGTTTTGTATTTCATTTATTTCCAATAAATGGATTACTTACTATTCATTGAACTTATTGAACAGAATTAACAAATATAAGCAAATAATTTTATTAATAAAAAGTTTATTTATTAAAGATTACTTATTAAACTATAATATACAAGCCGTTAAGCCCGTGGCAACGGACTTGATTTTATATTTAGAATAGTAAAATTAAGTTATTATATCTATTTGAAGACCAAAAAATCAAGACAAACATTTATTTTTATTGGAATAAATGTGGTTGCCTTACCTTAGCAATAACAAATCGTTTCGAGGTGCGTCATCGTCGCCGTCGCCGGGACACTACTCTATCATATAAATGAAATTTTATCAGATAAAGATAATAATATAAATAAATTAATCTATAAAATAAGAAGGCTTTTTAAAAAATTAAAATTATTTAATACTATTGCATCCAAGTTATTTTCTCTAGTTTCTTGGCAAACATTATTGAGTTATTAATTTTTATTTATTTATCTGTTGCAGTGGTGGCTTGAGCAACTGGTTGTATGCAGTGAGGTTATTAAAAGAGCCTGATGCATCAGCTCTTCCAGGAAGGAAATATCCTAGCCAAGTCCTTCTTAGGCTCTACGGCCAAACAAATCATCAAGGAGAGGGTGCTTTGGAATCCATTATTACTGAGTCCGTTATCTTCACTCTACTTTCCGAGAGGAACCTTGGTCCTAAACTCTACGGCATTTTCCCTGGAGGTCGTATTGAGGAATACATTCCAGTAAGTAGTTGTTGTTTTTTTTGTTTTTTTTGTTTTTTGACATTTTTATGTTTAGGCTATGGAACATACCTCAAAAAGCGTTATGTTACCTAAAAACTCAGAAAAGTGTGACAGGGATTCAGAAACCTATAGGAGGTTTGCAATCCAGTCTACAGCTGTAGGACCTTCCCCTACCGCGGACTCGAATGTAACCGAGGACGGGACGTGTAGGTTCGGTTCTCCCCCACTCTATAGCCTGTAGCCCAGTGCTCTTCTACTCTACTACACTAGTCTAGTCTAGAGCAGCAGTTCCTCAACCCACGTACCCCTTTTTGTGTAATTAACTGTGGGTATCCTGTAAAAACAACCCCTTATTTTTACAAATACTATTTACATTAGATGAAGTGTTGTTACACTACTGCTAATATTGCAACATCGTAATAGTAGAAACAGCTGTAAATAGGTCATTTACTTTACTTACGCACATAAACTCGAAAAACAACACCAAAAAGCGTTACATAAAAATGTCTCACTGTCTTGCAGACTCGTATGCAAGCAATTATTTTTTAAAACTTTTTCATAGCCATTTTTGTGGCCATTAATAGAATCAACATTAAATTCATGTTTTTTTTTCCTAGGCAAGGCCATTAAAAAGGCATGAAATGTCCAATCCTGAGCTGAGTTTGTTGGTTGCTGATAAAATGGCTGCCATACACACCATGAATGTTCCTATTACTAAGGAACCATCTTGGATTTGGGACACTTTTAACAGGTAAAATGTTGTTATATTTAAGATATTTTGCTTATTTATTTTATGTAAATATAATTATTAAGAAAAATTATATAATTATTTATCATTTTCTAATATCAAATTAATTATAATAATAATAATTTATCATATTATTTATCATTTATATTTCAACAAATAAATTAAATACTATATGAAAAAGTTGTCAATACGACAGCTTTGGTCAGTGGACAGTCAGACATTGTGTAAATATGTATAATATATTTTTTGTTTGATGTTACCAATTTAATAATTAATATTTTTTCCTAATAATATTGTTTTGTTTTGTTGTAGATGGCTCTCTAACATCAAAGAATTCTGCAATGAATGCAATACTGATAACAATCCATCTAAAGTATTTCAGACCGAGAACTATGAAAAATTAAGTGCTGAAGTCGAATGGCTTAAGTAAGTATAAACTTTCTGGGTTTTGTAGTGATGCTAAGTGTACCCTGTAGAATTAGTTATATATTGAGTAATTAGGACCCTTGAAGAATAGGAAGAGAATGAAGACTAACTTTTCAAAAGCATTTTCAAAAGCTTTTCGAGCCATAGTATGAAGCAGTGTTAGTCTTCTTTCTCCTACCCTTCAAGGATCCTAATTACTGGATATACTCGTTACTCATTATTATAAAACTTATGCTTATGTTTGCAAATTGACTGCAGCAATTCATGAGGGATAATTTGTTAGTAAGATAGGGAGTGGGCTTGTTTTGTTAAAAAATATGTTAATCTGTATGTAGCTCTTGTAAAATTATACACAGGAAAACATTAATTATGTGACCACTGTAGGAAATACTTAAAAGTAGTTCTATAAGGCAAGTTAGTAATATGATAGTTATTACAGTAGAACCTAGCTAACACGACCCTCAATAACACGAAAACATCAATTACAAGTGCAATTTTCAAATCCCCTTGAGATTGCCATAACACATAATGTTAAATTAACCTCTATAACGCAACTATTATTATCCAAACAACCTCAATAACACGGATTTTTTCCAATTCACAACGTAACTCAGAACCTCTATAACAAGTCGTTTTAAGAAGTCAACCTCTATACAGGAATGGGTCGACCTTGAACAAGTCTAGACTTGAAAACCCCACCCCACCCCGCTCCCAACATTCCATTAACCTCTATAACATGACAGCCAAAATAACCTTAATAACTCAACCCTCAACAAAAAGAGCACTTCGATAACAAGACTGTTTCCCTAATCCCCTTGAGACACTTCTTATCAAGGTTCTACTGTATGTCGAAAATGCTATCAATCTGCAGTTCTCCGTTTAACGAAGTAAGCTAAACATAACGTAGTGAATTATAAGGTCTTTTCTCCTTAATAAACTTCCTACGTGCTTGATAGTTTACAATAACTTTCTCAATTAATTTTATTAATGTTTTATTTGTTATGTTTGTTATAGGGAGCACTTGTCTACAGTATCAAGCCCAGTGCTTTTCTGTCACAATGATCTCCAGGGTGGAAACATCCTTGTGAGAGAAGACACGGATATTAATACCAATCCGAGCATTGTCATCATCGATTTTGAATATTGCTCGTATAATTACCGAGGTTTTGATTTGGCTAATCACTTCATCGAGTGGGCTTATGACTATTCAGCGCCTAACCATCCTAACTTTAGTGTGGATCGTAACAACATGGCTTCTATTGATATGCAGGTCAGTACATTACTATGTTCGTCATGTTTCAAATACCTCGTAAATAGGTAACTTTTACAAATTATTTTTTTTAAATTAATTCAAAACAAAAAAAAAATACATAATTTTTTTTGTTTGTTTTTTTCATATTAACAAAAATTAATTTATTAATAAAAGAAAAATCATTTCATTCATTTTATTTTTAATTTAACTCGTTATTTTAGTTATTATATTATTTTGTATGTACCAAATGTCGTCAATGTAAGTTCTGTTTCAGATGAGTTTATTGTCCATCCGTCCTTTGTGTCTCGTCTGGTCTCAGGACCTTCTCGTTTCAAAAAAAAGTCTAAATATTTTTTATTTCTTTATTGGATTACTCTTTATAATTTTTAATTTATCCTTTTCCAAACTTTTCCTTTATTCCTCGTAAAGAAGTACATATTTACTTTTCTATTTATTCTTCTTAGTGGATAAGCCAAGAGTTTGTGGAGGTTAATCATATTGAAAATTGTATGGTTTAGTTGTCATAAATTTTAATTCTTTTTTTTTATAATATAACAGTATATCTTAATTCACTCTCTTCAATATACGGTAGTGCAAAACTCTGATTAAAAACTAATTAAGTTTTTTAAATCAAGAATTATGTATAGTATACATAATTCTTTTTAGTTTATTATATATAGTCATCATCAGCGTTCTGATGAGGGCTATATGATACATTTGAATATTGATGAGTATTCAAAAATTAGCTCCAAATTTGGGGGCGTAACCCCCCAAAACTCTGAAACAACGTAATATATAATTATTTCTCGAAAACGGTTCCGTTAATTTTGATTAAAAAAATCTAAAATGTAGTTCATTTAAATATGAATCTAACAATATAAGACGTTTTCTCAGGAAACATCTAATCCCTGAGAATATGACCTTATATGAGGAAGGAGAGTGGCCAGGTTCGATTCCCCGCTGAGGAGAAGTTATTTTTATGTTAGGTTTTGATGAAATGTTCAATAATAATTAAATGTAACTTCAAAACTAATAAATGGAAAACACTGCGCTAAGTGATTATGAACTCATATATGAGAAAGTTTGTCTGAGTTGTCTCGGACCGATTTTTTCCTTTCAATTTTAAACATTAGGTATTAAAAAAAATGTTATCCATTAAGTTTCTATTTTAAGTGTCTACTTAAATGTGCTAACACAGATCTAAAATTGTCAGGTTTAAGGCTCTACCGCTCTTTGAGGTTAGGAAAAACAGTAAAATTACAATTATACTGGTTCTAAGCAAGATATCAAAAATCTAATCACCGGCTTCATTCCTAATTTTAATTCTGCACAATTTGAGCCCTATTTCAGCTTCCTATGATAAATAGTACAGGCGCCATTTTAATACAACGATAAAACTCGTATTAAAATGGCGCCGGTACTATTTATCATAGGAAGCTGAAATAGGGCTCAAATTGTGTAGAATTAAAATTAGGAATGAAGCCTGTGATTAGATTTTTGATATCTTACTTGGAACCAGTATAATTGTAATTTTACTGTTTTTCCTAACCTCAAAGAGCGGTAGAGCATTAATTACAGTTAAATTGATAACATTTTAAATATAGGTACTCACCTACATCCTCCTTTTTTAAATAAAACATGAATAGGTCTGTGCAATCGTAAACCTTTTGTACATGGGATTATTAGGCCTGATCCCTATTTGTTAATTACAAATTTGACATTCACACCATGTCCAAATAATATTTATTACTTAAATTTATCTAGACAAAATGTGAATTGTGGCTATTTCCGTAATTATGTTTATTTTTTTTGTATACGTTATCATTAACTACATCATAGTTATTATTTATTCATTACAATGATGCTTAATAATATGTAATAAATTAAATTCTGCTCGTCTTAGTGAATAGGTTTCTGCGTCCACCATATTTTTTTAAGTCGCGAGTTTTTTAATGATCTGTCAATCACTCTTATTCTATATAAGATCTGTACTATTTACATAAGATCTGTAGTATTTATATAAGATTTGTACTGTATTAAGGGACAGTGATCTGTTTGTGGTGAATATGTACTATGCACCTTTATTCCTTATTCCTCTCCCACTTGATTATATTAATCTATTATACCATTCCTTATAGTAATATCACTCAGTTTAAAAACTGACAGCAAACCTTACACTCGCAAACTCTTTAGAAAAATTTAATTAAATTTTCACTTTATTTTTAAAAGGGAAAGTATTATAAAGCCGTACAGTCAAATAAGGAAAAAAAAATAATATTCTGTCCTTTTTTTAAAATAAAATAAATAAATAATATTTTGAATTGAAACTTTTAACGATAATTTTGGACAGTTTTATTTCTTATTTTACTTGTATTGGTTTATTTGATTTATTTTGTGTTATGTATAACACGAAGTTCTTTTTGTAGATTACCAAAAAACATTGTGCCCTGAATTTCCTCTCACAGGACACTCCGAGAAGTCATCTTGTGATCTGATCTATTCTCTTTTTTATTATTACCTTAAAAAAAACAAAATCTGATAATTGAAAAAAAATATAATTGAATGAGCAGATCATGAGGATGAGCTTGTCTCATCAGGTATTTGAAATTTCTACAATTTATATTTATTTTTTTTATGATTAATTTTGGTTTTTTTTTTATAAATTTTCTTTTTTTTTTCTTTGATTAATGGTGTGGAACCAATTTTTAGAGAAAACTTTAGTTTTGTTAGGGTTTCTTCTTTCTGATCCTTCTATTACAAATATCACTATTCATATTTCATCACTATAATAATGATACATTTTAATCTTAATAATAAAAAAATAAAATACAAATAAATAAATAATTTTTATAATTACCAAAAAAATTAATTTAATTTTAAATCTTCATTTAATAATTAATAAAGAATAGATCATTTAAATCTTAAATGACTTAAATAAATAATTAATTGTTTTGACTGATATTGTGTGGCACCACTTCATAATTATGACTAGAGAGGTTAGTAGAAAATAACACAACAATATTTGTCACCTTAATTTTATATTGAAATACACAAACGTGTTTTGACATAAAAATATCATCTTCAGTTCAGTGTTGCGTTTGACTGAGATTTTGTAGTACCATTTCATAATCATGACTAGAGTGTGTCTTGTGTTATGACTTATGACTAGGTTGTGACTAGTGTTAACATGCAACACTGAAGATGATATTTTAAGTTTAAACGCGTTTGTGTATTTTAATATAATATAATTGTGGTGTTACTTCCAACTCTTGTGGTGTTTATCAACCTCTCTAGTCATATTTAAATGAATTACAAAAAAATAATAAGCAAATAAATTTGCCTTTTTAATAATTAGTCACAAATATTACTTGCCAAATTTCAATATCAATATTAATTACAATAAATTTAAATTTTCATAAAAAAAAGAAATTATAATACATTTTAAATCTTGAAGTTACAAAAGAAAATATAAGCAACTACAATTTATTTTAATAACTTAAGCTACATTTTAAAACAATATTTTCATTTTTACTGTCTTTTTTGCGGTATAATGAAATGGATATATATTTTTTTTAAAAATATATTAATATTGGATGAATATTTATTCTTATTGATTTATCAATTAGTAACTCTAATGAGTTACTAATTGATAAATAATTATTTTTTTAATAAAAAAAAGACAACTAAAAGTGTAGTGAAAGAAGTGTAGTTAAATAACAAATACAACGTCTTTACACAAAAATTGTAATAAACCATTGACCAGATTTAAATCCATCCAGCGACCTCTAGATTATCTGAAGAAGGCTGCTTTTTAGAACAGCCGAAACCAGTCAATTGTCTAATACGATTATTTATGTGAAGACGTTGTTTTGGTTATTGAACTACACCTCTTCTATGATAAGTCGCTATCACACATTGGAGAAAAACCATAGTCGAAAGTTTTAAGAATTAAGTTTTTGTTACAACTTTTAGGTCAATTTCATTAATTTATCCTTTTCATATTAGGAAAGCTAGAAGTGATCATATTTTGCACATTAAAATTATTTTAATTGACCATGGTTGAAAAAGTGAAATTGTTGCAAAAAGACTTATCTGGTGCGTTGTGTCATTCTAATGGACATTTCTTTTTTGTTTATACTTTCAAATGACTTTATATGGCATGCCAATTACATAGATTAAGAGGCTCGCTAACCCTGAGCCGTCCTTTATATATTTTACAGTGTATAAGCTCTTTGGCAGTCATAGTCCTTCACCGGAATGTTGTGCCAGGAGTATTATGCTCTAATATTGAGAAATATCCTAGAAAATTCTTGAAAACTAAAATCGATTACATTCATATTTTTAAAGAAAACAATAAAAATAGAATATATTCTAAGATATTTAGCCCAGATAAGTATTTCTACATGCCGTAGACCTATTCTTATCGTATTTGTTGCAGCACATCTTATGAGTTTTAAGAACACGCACAAAAAAAGTAGCAATTACACAATGGTAAAAATTGTATAAAGTGACCACATTAAAGCTTAATATCATATCTGTCAGTTCTGTGTCAATAAACAAACCTCTTTCATCTGCTAAATTAAAATATATAAATAAATAAATAAATAAAAGAACCCTACATAATTTTTATATTTCTGAAGTAGAACATTAATGAAAGAAATTGCACAACGGATATCTGCTTCCTAAAAGGTTACTGAGATGCTTAACGCACTGCAAGTTCTATTTTAGACTTAAATTTTTAAAGCAGTATTTAGCTTTTACTGTGGTCACTTTCACAGGATTTACTGTAGATTATTAGGTTTCGCTTTTTATTTGTTTTTATGAATATTGTTTTCTTGTTTTGTATTAATATGATTTTTTGCGCTTTCTTCACTGTCAGAAACTTCTTTATAAATTTAAGTGCAATTTTTTTTTTTTTTTTTTTTTTTTTTTTTTTTTCATGACAGATTTGATTTGATCTTTTTACGAGCGATACTGCTTTCTGTTTTGTTCTTTTTTTTATTTTCCCTTATTATTCGACTAAGTTTTGAAAGTGCAAAAAATTTATTAATACAGACACAATTTTATGGTGAATCTAAAATACAGTAGGTATCATTTAATAAATACTCTGAATGACCCGTTTTGGACCTTTTATGCCTTTTTAAGAATGACCATAAAGTTTATATTCGCTAAAGGATAATGTTAAATAATACATTTTATAAGATATGTATTTATGGGCGTAAAATCAGTGTCCTTATAACTGATACCTACTGTATATTTGTATCTTAAATTGATAAGAATAGGTCTACTTATGTAATTTGAGTTATTTCATTTAGTTATTGTCAACAAGTAGGAGATAATTGAGGTTTGAATACTTTTTTAAACAAATTTTTGTAAATTGTGTTTTTACGGTTTATTCTTGGGATAATTCATGATTTTTTGTACATGTCCTCTTTCCCTTTAGTTTCTTTAATACTCTATGCATTTTTCTAGAAAATACGTTTTCTCGCATAATAATTTTTTTCTTGACTTATGAGTGTTAAACTCTTTTGTTTCTTTTACTGATTACACAGTTGTAAATACTTGTAAAGTTGTTCTGTGAATTAAAATTGAAATATTAATAATTGATTCAATTAAAATTAGTGAAAAAAATAAAATAAAAAGCCTCATATTTCCTTGATGTTGACTATAAATAGTGATCGGATTTGCAACAGTTTCACTTTTCATCATAATAAATTTCTCATATTTTTTTTACTCATTTAAAAGTAAACTTAATAAAATCACAGTTTAAGTATGATTTTTTTTAAAGGTAAATTTATTCTATTATTTAGGAACAAAAATCATTTTAATTATTTGCATCTTTCATTTTTATGTGGTGTGTAAAGGCCTTACTAAATTATGCTTTTGGGCTGTTAAGCCTTGTCCACACTAGTAGACATGTTGCGCGATTTTGGTCTCAGAGACATGTCTAGCGATTTGTCTATAGACATCGGCTGAGACAAACGGCGTCTACGGTCTCCTTGCTAGACCAAAATCGCATGTCTATGGTTTTCCATTCTAAATGGTAGACATGGTGCAATGTTAGGCATGTTGCGCAACATGTCTACAAGTGTGGACGCTAGACCTAGACCATAGACGGTCTCAGAAGATGTCTATAGACACGTTGGTCTGTGAGACCGTCTACAGAATGTCTCGCAACGTGTCTACTGGTGTGGACTAGGCTTTACACATGATCCTTTAGAGAAGATCAAATTTGACATAGAATTTTGCATGTTGAATGTGTATATGTGTTGCAAATATGCCCGTTCCTACTTAGTAGACTATTATATCATCTCAAAATGTGTTACAACTGAATTAAATTTATTTTAAAATGTGAAATAAACTGTGGTTTTATTAACGTTATATTTCATTAAGGTACATTTTCATTTAGGATCTTCATTTGATTAGGATATAGGCGTATCTTAGTATAACATTAGTTTACATTTTTCCATTAAAATTTAATATTTAGAGACATTAATATGAGGAAGAGTTGAAATTAGTTTAACATATAAAACAAGGCCGTATCAGGAGCGAAAGAGGCGTAGGCTTATAAGTGTTAATTATTTTTTTGTTTGCGTTGTGTGTTGCGCTTGTTGTATTTTCTTTTTGTCGGTATGACGTGAGTTTGACACGTCCTGTGTGAAGCTTGGCTGGGTGACGTCCAGTCTACCTGGGAAGGAAGGAATCTCGAGTCGACACCACCTCAGTCATCATCAGGTCCCCTTCTCACCAGACCGTTTGGTCGACCTTCCATTTAAACCCCCACAGACACACTGTACGAAAACCTTAACGGGTAAACTTTAATTAAAAACAAATCGAATGGTTCTTTTATCCATTCCAGGAAAACTTTTTTTTCTTAATTAGTTCAAAATGTTTGTTATAAAGCTCAGTCTACTAATTCTTACTTAAGAGGACTACCCTTTAAAGAAACCAAACTAAGTGCACCATATTGGTTTTTTATATATACAGTAGGACCCCATTAATCCGGACGAATTCAGGCACATGGTTGTCAGGATTAGTGGGATTTCCGGACTAGCGAGGTTTTAAAAAAATAGCGTGAAACACTTTATAAAAAATTGGATGTATAGGTACTGTATTCATATTGACATAAGTATGGATAAATAAAATTGACAGTATGATCGTAGTATGTACAGTAGAACCTTAATTTACCGTAATCCTTTTAAATGAAATACCGTTTAACTGGAACGATCGTAAATTGGTAAAAAAAAAAATAAAAAAATAAATAAAAGGTAAAATAACACATATTTGTTTAATTATATAACAATACTTTTTACAAACAAAGTTGCGCTATACAAATAGAGAGAAAGATAGAAGATTTTTCATAAAATAACAGTAGGCCAACTGTAAATAATAGTTGTTATAATGTGTTTACATAAGTTTATGAACATACATATGTCCATAAAATGGATGTTCCTAAAGAAGAAATGTATATAATTTGTCTCATGCCACCTTTAGCTTTTAAAAATGACCTGTTGTTTATTTACTGAAATTTTGGTTATCCGAAATCACTCCCGCCCCTTTTATTTTGGTTAACAGAGGTTCTACTATAATTACATATGTATGTAAATGAACATACATATATTCATTCCTATAATTTTCCAAAAATTAGCTAGACTGATCACAAAATCTTTTAAATATACATTTTTCAGTGCATTTTCCAAGTTTTCATTGTGCACGGAGTCAGCGAGAATGATTGTAAGATGTGTTTTGCAATATATTCTCCGTGAAGAATCGTCCAGATTACCGAGGGTTCCGGATTACTTCGTGTCTGGATTAAGGGAATCCTACTGTATATTTTTTTTTGCCCCACTTTTCATCATAAAAACTGGATGTGGAAATAAAGTTGTAAATGAAAAACAGTCTCATTAATTCCCTTGTCTGTTTATAATCAGAATATCTTCCCAAAGAATTCTTTCCTATTTATGTTGAAAAATTAATTTTTACCACCTTGTCAAGGTACTCTTAACTATACAAGATGCAAATTAGCAATCGTATCATAGTGATCTCTATTTAGAATGTAAAATCATTCTATTTTAAATTGTTTTGAATTCATCTAATTATTTTTGAGACTCTGCACATTTTACTTGTGTTTCCTGACTGAATAGTATGATACTGAGTATATACCTTTGATAAAATGTTTAGTCTTTTCAATGTAAGGAATTGTGTCTGAGCTTTATTTATTATATCATTGTATTTGTTTTTTCTAATCTCTTGAGATACTATTTGATATCTTGAATTGACAGGTGTTTCAGTTGGTTTTCTACTTTAGTATATCTGTTTAATTGTTGTCATTTATTGTTATTTTTATTTTGTTATGTATTGTTCGGCTAAAAGAAGTATAATTGTATTTATTTCTTATCTGTTTTTTTTGATATATCTACATTTTAACATTATCATTTATTATCACATTATAACTTTACTTATCGATATTTTTTATCATTATCAAAAATTCTTTTCTAATACTTTTTTTATTAATATCAAGAATGAACAACATGTTCTTTCTCTTCCTTTATTAATTTTCAAATGCCTATTTTTTTTTTTTTTTTTTTTAATATCTTCTTTTTTATTTTTTTAAAATCATACATTATACCATAATTAAATTTACTTTTTAACTATTTTCTTAGTTTTTCTAACGTATATTACTTTTAATATCACTATAAAATAATAACTATTTAATATTTTTTTAAATTAAAATTATGTTATTTCAAATTTTAAGAGAAATATTTTTTCAGTTGGATTATTGTTATTGTAAAGGGGTTTAGAGGTGAAACACAGATAAATATTTGTTGAAATATTTTAAAGATTTATTGATTATTAATTTGAATTTAGAGATAGTGTTAAAAACACAAAACTTTTCATTGTGTTATCAGTAATTTGGGGATGAGTGGATGGGTGGTGGGTCTCAGAGGCTAAAGACATCCCCTCTAACCCTTTAGCGCACGGTGGTAAACATAGCTACCACCCTTAAAAATCACCTGTGATATTGGAAATAGTCAAAAATGGTCCACAAAAACAAAATTTAAAAACTGTACTTATTATTTTCTGGCTGCTATACAATATATTAAGGTGGTGGAAATATTTTCCATTAAGATACTACAGTTGAGACAATAATATATATATATAAATTATTGGAATATATATGTATACATACATAGACATATGTATATATTTGTGTGGTAAACATAGCTACCACCGTGCATCTAGGGAAACCTAATTTTTTGAGCCGTCCATTTTAAGCTTGATTTCATGAGAGGCGGGGGTCAACATGCTCCTCACTATTATTAAATATTGGGCTTGATTCAAAAATTTAAATTGATTTTCAGCCATTCAGTGCTACTTATCACATCATTTTTGAAGTTTTAAATAATAGTCAAAACGCAAAATGTAGCTGTTTAGTGTTCAAATAAAGCACTATGCTCCCGAGGCGCAACCGAGGGAGATAATTATCGCGAGGGGAATAATGGCACTTTACTCATGAGGTACATACAATATTTTATCTCCAGTAGGGAGAAAATACTCATTTTCATCCATTGCACAGTTTTTATTTATTATTTTAATAAATAACAATAATTATTAGCACTTTTAATAGCAGATATAAGAGATTCAATATTAAAAACAAATAAGAATTGGAATTAAACTCAAATAGAATGTTATTTAGATGCAGGTTTTAAACAAGGTCGAAAAAGCAGTGTCGCCAACCTGATTTCAACAACTTCATTACATTAGCCATTCATTTTCTACTATTTATAAAATAATTAAGTTGGCAATCCTTATTTTTTCGCCCTACTTTTACTTTTTCTCCCTACTTTTGAGTCAAGGGAAAAAAGACTTACTTTAGTCCCTCTATACTAATCCAAAATCATAACTTTTTCTCCCTACTGGAGATAAACTACTTTTATTGTACTTTTACTGCTTAAAAGTAGTTTATTATTAGTATTATGGCACACTTTCTTCATTTAATGTTTGCTGAGGACCTTTTGGTAACAGTTATGCTTACTATAAGCAACATTTTTATTTATTTTAGTAATCAGATGTAATAACAGAATTATATCTTTATAAGCGATACTGCTACCCTAATTTCTGTAATGTTAAATGTTTAATCCTAGTTCTACTAACTGATTTTTCAACTGAGTCAAGAATTTGAAATGCTTTATTTATTCTTTTATCAGTTGACTCTTAAAATGAAAATAATATTGAACTACAATCGTGAAAACTCGGCATGTTTTTTTTTAAAAAAAAATAAATACATTATTTATTTTTTAAGAAATAATATTATTGTCCCCCGTATATATGAATATTATTCTTCCTCCCCCATAATGCATATATTTAATAATGTTTAATTACTTACTTTCTTGGGATTAAGCATCCCATATAGTATTTATTTTGGATATAATTTGTATATTTAATGTTACCGTTATTGTTTACAGAAAAGGTTTCTGGAGAGGTATCTGTCGACAGCAAGGGCAAACAAGAGTCGTTATGGAGATAGTAATGTAGAATGTCTGCTGAATGAAGTCAAACATTTCTCTCTTGCATCTCATTTATTCTGGAGTCTGTGGAGTTTTGTCAATGCGAAGGTCTCTCAGATACCTTTCGGCTATTATGTAAGTACCGCAATACATTATTTACAATTTGGTCTTTTCTCTCTCCCTCCTGCTCCATATATAACTTGCTTTACGTTTTTCATCACCAGATAAGCGAGCTTCTTACATTCAACAAAATATGCATTCTGTCTGTCTGTCAGTAATGTTTACGTATGTTATGATAACTTGAGTAAAAGTTGACTGATTTAGTAAAATATTTAGTGTTCATGCTTCTTCCACTAATGCTCAGGCTAAGTTTATTGGACAGCATTATCTGTCATAGCGTTAGCGCACAATACTCATGTATATGTGAGCTTATAATTTAAAATTGGAATTTTAGCATTGTTAAAGATTCTACCTTTATGAAACAAAAATTTCTTTTAAATGTTTTTTTTTTTTTTTACTAAAACCCAGAGCAACATTTCCTATGAAGTGATAGAGGTCGCTATAGTACATTACTCGTCGAGTGCGGAAAGTAGCATTTTGCATGCGAGTGTGGAGTTTGCACCCGAGCGATAGCGAGGGTAGTAAAACCACACGAGCAATGCAAAATGCCGTTTTCGCACGAGTTGCGTACCGTACTTTATCTACGATTGTTAGATGTAAATAATAAATACAGAAAAAAATAAACTTGCTGTATGTAAGTTCGTATCTCTTCTCTTGATAAAGATGGTATTAATTCTTGAGTTGTATTTTTTGCCGAATTAATTATTTCTGGAGGAGTATTATTCTCTACATTTTCGTCAAAGCCACTTGATTCATTCATTGTTTTTCACTAAAAACTCGATATAAACAGTTACTTTAATAAAAGATCAGCAAATTAGTTTTGTTAAATGTAAACAAACTCGCTAATTGTGCGTAAAGCTGAAGAATTCCTCTTCTTTATCGCCCTAGGGTGGTAAAGAAGAGGAATTCTTCAGAACTATGAGACGCGCATGCGCAATGAATACAAATACGTAAAGAATCACTTACTACGCATCTAAACAGAGATATAATGTTTATATTTTGTATCAATCGTAGATAAAATCCTTTAAATCAGATCTAAATGATTAAAAAGAGAAAACAACGTTTTTCCCAATATCTTACTTTCTAACGTATCAATTTAAATGAAATTTCATATACATCATCTAATGTCCTATTGAAATAGGCATGTCAAATTTCAGCTTGTTGCTAGCATAAGTTTTTGTGTAGTGAAGTGATAAAATTTTAATAATAGTTCAAAATGAGGGTACAAAGGAGAGTATTGAGATGAGGATACCATCAGGCACTACCCTCTACTTCAATCACTTTTTTAAACTATCGGCTAATCATGATTAACTGTTAGCTTAATATTAAATATTTATTACATTACCCTCACTTTAATGATAGAGCCACTCAATACCTAGTATTATCTGTTTTTAGACATGTACATGTACATAAAGGGGTAGCTCTGCTATAATGTTACATCTTTTGGTAGCGCATTGCTATAATCTTTGCTTTGGATTCTGGAGGTTACTTTGCCAAGGGGTTACCCTTGGCTTTCAGTGATAGTGACTTTCATCCTGGTTGCAGAAGCCAATACTATGGTTTATACAGTTAATGGAATGGCATTCCACCTCTGTTTTATCCAGTGCATTATACAGTAGAACCTTGATAAGAAGTGTCTCAAGGGGATTAGGGAAACAGTCGTGTTATCGAGGTGCTCTTTTTGTTGAGGGTCGTGTTATCAAGGTTATTTTGGCTATCAGTCGTGTTATAGAGGTTAATGGAATGTTGGGAGCGGGGTTTTCAAGTCTAGACTTGTTCAAGGTCGACCCATTCCTGTATAGAGTCACGTTATAGAGGTTGACTTATCAAAACGACTTGTTATAGATGTTCTGAGTTACGTTGTGAATGGGAAAAAAGTCATGTTATTGAGGTTGTTTGGATAATAATAGTCGCGTTATAGAGGTTAATTAAACATTATGTGTTATGGCAATCTCAAGGGGATTTGAAAATTGCACTTGTAATTGAGGTTTTCGTGTTATTGAGGGTCGTGTAAGTGAGGTTCTACTGTATAAGTTCTTAGGTTGGTCTAATCCCGTCACGGGCTATTGCCTTCATTGTATTTGTTATTTTTCTTTTATATTTTACCTGCATATTGAAACATATTCCTTTATTTAATCTATTTAAATATTACGTTGACAGGAATATGCCGAGGAAAGACTGAGATGCTACTATGAACTGAAAGGTGATCTTGTTGGAGGAAGCGGTAGCAAGGAAACCAGAGATTAAATTACTAACGTTATAACATCACCTATGATTTCCAAATTTTATACAAGCTAAAAAAAAACAACATCTTTATAGAACATCAGGAGAAGAAGAAGAATTTCTTACTTCATATCCTTCTAACTGTCTTTAGGAGTTAGTCTCTGTTCCGTGATAGAAAAAGCATCAGGTTAAAATCTGCTGGAGTAAAAGATTAGTTTTTGTTTTTCCGGTTTGAGATGAAGCCATGCTTTTATGCTGTTACGGTTATTCTTTCTTAAAGGCATTGTGAATTGCTAGTTTCTGATAATATACCAGGTTGTGATTCTTTGCGTCAAGGTTATCATCAGATATAGCAATTATTACATTCTTAATTGAGAATGGACATCTTGCTAAAAAAAAAAAAGAGCTATGAAAATCAAGGCATTGAAACAAAATTGTTATTTTTTGCCGCTAAACAGAACATCCGAAAAAAGACACAGAAACAGAAAAAAGATACACTCTTTTAAATCTATTATCTTTTGAAAAATATCAAATATAAATATATTTTGAGACTTAAAGCATTTGTCTGACATTTATGTTTTATAAAACATTTTTTTTTATTTAACAACAAAGGAGAGAAAATAAATAAATAAAACGTCCTAAAAATCTAACTCTACGGGCATTTACTTTTTACTTTAAGCCATAAATTCACCAATTTTATAAACTTATTTTTAATGTAGAAATTTATATTAACATCATAATTGGATCCTCATCATCATATTTAGAATTATTTGTTATTCTTTTAAAAGTGTATCTAAATTTACCGTTGAAAAAAGCACATCTTAGTGAAAAAAAAAATATATATATAATATATATTTATGTATATATAAAATA